>JAOXJK010000032.1:70707641-70733403 GCA_025774025.1 Xenus cinereus | reverse complement strand
CACTTTGGGTAAATCTCAGTAACCTCCAACTAATATGTTAGAGAGATTTACTTTAGCACAAACAGAAGTGCCAGTCTTTGACATGGAGTAGAACAGATTTGATAGCCCATTCCTCATCTGTGTTTTGGTGATTAGCAAGCAAAGAAGAGGGTAAAATATTAAGCACAGTCAGAGAAAGCAGCCTCATTGGATGTCTGGCCAATGTAAAGTGTTTGAAAGCTCCCTGGTGTTAGTATCACAATATGGGCCTAGCAGTGAACAAGTCTCATTTTTTTTTCTCTAGATTTCTGGTAAAGATACCATTTAATAAAGTACAGGCTCAATATTCTCTGGTGTTAATTTCCCTGGTTGCCTTTGATTCACAAGGAAGACAAATACACAGACGATTAAAGGGACCTTAACGGCAGGGTATTTCCTCACACGGACTCTAATTGTCGGTGTCAGACAGCAGAGGACACTCGGTGCCCTGCCCCATGGTGAGATGAGCTGCAGAACAGGAGGTGATGGAGTGATGACAAGGAGGGTCAGGACCGTCTGTGAGAACTCGCAGCGGGAGGACCTTGGCAATCCCGTAGCGACAGGTTCACTGTCATTAAACAAGGCACATAAAAGACCAACTGCTTGGCACGCTAGGTAGAGCTCTTTTAATGTCATCAAACATGTTCTAGATCCAGAGAAATCAATTCTTTCTATGAGCAGTACCCACTGGACGCTCTCTTTTCATAAAGTCATTAAAGATTCATCCATACATAACTAACTTCGAACCTAGAGCAAACACTAAAAAACTGAATCTGGCTACAGGATATCAGTTTCCACATAAACTGGAGAGAAATACAAGTTATTTGGCACGGCTGCCAGTTTTCTGGCTGCTTTACAATATTTCTAGCCAGTATTCTTGAATAAACTGGCCAAAATGAATTATTAATTGTTCCTTTTTGTAAGTGGTGTATCTAGTTTTAGTAGAACAATCTTATTAGTGTTTTTGTGAGACCTTAGTATGAAGTACCAGTTTCTAGGTAGGGAATCTTGATTTTACTATTGATGTTGCAACAGTTATAAAATTTGTTTTAGCTGAGTGTTTGTTTTCTAAATAAAAATGTCAGGTGAGCACTCAAACTTCAATTGGTCACACTAAAAATACAGTTACAGAAACTCTGCCAAAATATGCATGGACATCTGCCAAACACTAATAGATACTAATAGGTAAATTTTTATTCCATTTATTTCATTACTAGAAAAAAGGTTTGTGATGCCAATAGATACCAAAAGCTGACATTTCATGCTAAGATTCCTGATGATGTTTAGTTGTTGGGTTTTCTTTATTTTTCCTAAACGCAGTAAATAGCCGATGACATGATTTTTTGGTATTTGATTTTTAGTGGCTTACTAACCACACACTACCTTAGTTGTTGTTCTGAATAAATTACTTCACTTTTTTCAACGTCACACCATATTCACCGTATGCAGGTGGATATGAACACATACACTTTAAAATACATGTGTCACTGTACGAAGCCAAAGTCTCATTAATCTTAAGGTGCCGTGACCATTTTCTTTAAGTTTTGGAGGAAACAGTAGGTCCTGGGACTGCAGCTTTCCTCTGAAAGTCCACTTAATACATGCCAAATGCACTGGAAGCAGGATGGCCCCTAAAACTCCTTGTGATTGTCTGTACTTGAGTCTTAAAAAGTGAAGGGTAGGGCCAGGCGGTGTGAATGTGCTCTGAGGGGGAGCCGGCAGTCAAGAAGGCTGTATAGCATCAAAGGAGGTCACAAACATTCAGGTCCCATGCCTGAACAGGAAAACAGGTGCTTTCTGGAAGGCTAAAACAAATTCCATGAAATCATTGCATAATAATAAAGTAAATCTGAAGTATCCGAGAATGAACAGAACCTCTCGTGCATTGAATTCTTAAATATTTAACCAGCTTCTGTTTTCTTATTCTACCTGCATTAATATGGGCCATCAGTATGGATCTATTTTTATACTCCTTTGGAAGAGCTTTTTGAATCAAAATCCATTGTTGTTATCTTCCAAAGACATTTAATTTTGTTCATTTCTTTAATATAGTCCCTTTTATTTTGATCTTTAAAATACTTAGAGAGTATTTTAGGCCAATAACAAGGATAAGCCATTATTTTTACATTGCATTGGTAAATATCATGCACTTTAATGCTTTTGTAGCTGTGATATTTTTCTAGATTCTTTGGTGATTATGTTAATTGTGGAAACACCTTTAATAATTTCCTCAACTTTTCAAATGTCAGTATTCGCTTTAGAGAAAACAAGCAGTGCCTCAGTACCTTATATTCCTGTGATCAGCAATTGGATTTTGATTATTATTATTTTTTTCTGTTTTGCTGTCTTTTTTAACGTTCTGTAGTAGAATTACTTATTCAAAGCAAGATATTTCCCTGACAGGAATAAAGATGTATGTAGTGCCAGCTAAGTGATTACTGCTGCTGACCATCATGCTAAATCTTTCAGTTGTCCCTTTTCTCTCCAATCCAATGTGGGTTTAAGGTAATATATATTTTCTTTTTTAAAGCAAGATATTTTAGCCAAGCATTAGCATTGGAGTCTTTTAAACATATTTTGACATTAATAGTATGTTTCATCACAGATTGATAAAATGTAAGGATGTCTCTCATAACAAACTTCATCACCTATTGGTGAAGTACGGTTAAACAAAGGATAAATCAGGATAACTCTCTTGAAAGGGTCCTTTGGATGTCCTTCCTCCAACCTCCTGCTCAAGCAGGACCAGCCTTGAGGTCAGACAAGGTTTGTCAGGACTTTATCCAATCTGGTTTTTATCCAGTCTGAAAACCTCCAAGGACGGAGCCTGTGCAACCTCTGTAGGCTACCTGTTTCACTGCTGTACTGTCTCCATGGAGGAGACAGTTCTCCTTATACCCAGATGATCTTTTCTGGTTTCAGTTTATGCCTGTTGTCTCTTGTCATCCTCACATACACAATGTGAAGATCCAAGCTCCATCTTCTTATTGTCCTGCCATGAGGTCTTGTGCGTGGTCCTGTCATATCTTCAGGCTGAACAAGTCCTGGGGCCTCAGCTCACAGTGATCCAGACCCTGACCGGCTTGGTGGTCTTCCCCTGATCTTGTTCCTTTTTATCGATGTCTTTCTTGTACTGGGAAGATTCTGAAACTGGGGTCAGTATTGCAGATGTGGTCTAACAAGCACTGAATAGAGATAATCCCTCTCCTCCATCTACAGGCCGTGCTTTTATTGATACATCTCAGGATGTTGTCAGCTCTCTTTGCTGCCAGGGCACACTGCTGGCTCATGCTCAGCTCGTTGTCTGCCAAGACCCCAGGGCCTTTTCCATAGAGCTGCTCTCCAGCCAGTTTTTTATCATTTATTTATCCACTCTTCCAGACTGTAAAATCCCAACTTGCAAACAAAAATATTGTGGGAAACAGCATTTCATGGTTGAGCTCTTTGTTGCCAAAGCAGAAAGTACAGCAGAAGGCTTATGAATTTGTTAGTTTCAGCAAATTCAATTTAGTATTACATTTTAACTAATTATAATATGCTCACATTTTAGAACACCGCCACACAGACTCTAAACTGAGACTCAGTATATTTTGGTTTGTATCATATATTTAATCTTAAGTTGCTTTTCAGTATAAAGTTAGTTATCAATTGCAAGGTGGTTCGTTAGCATTTATAATAGCCAGCCCAAATTGTGATCACTTATTGTACTGGACACCAGAAACATAGTCCCTGACCCAAAAAGAGCTTTTAAATCGAAGCGAACATGAAGAAGTTGTTCTCCTTTCCTTTTTTGGCTGTAACAAGAAAAACAAGAGAATGGTGATAACCAGTAATCAAGTTAATTCTAGCTTAATTGTGTTCAGACTGAGTTCGTGGTAAAGATTTGTGTTGATTCAGATGAAATATAAACTAGTTTGCTTGGTCCTAATGGACACTGACATGTAATCATTAGGCTATGGTTTCCAAAGTAGTGATGTGATTGTTGATTTGGAAATCAGGTGATGGGTTTTCTTTTTCACTGTCCAGAAATAGATTCAGCTTCTGGAAAGCTGAGGTGCCCAGAGCCAAATTTTTTAATATAATATTGGCTATGTTTTCATAGCTATTTAGGTACCCGAAGATGAAATATGTCGTCTCTGTTTAACACCTGCTAATTGTACACCAATTCCCAGCAAAGGTTACCTTTGGGCAGTAAAATGTGCACATGGCACAGAATTACGAAGGTACCTAGTCATTTCTGAAAAATTTAATAAGCTCTTCTTTATTTCTTTTGGTTCCTAGACAACATTCAAAACATCTGTAAGATCATATTATGCTCCTCTGTTCACATTTGAAAATAGGACTTGGACTGCTAAGTTGTTTCAGAGTTGTTGAAGATGAACCAAAGGGCTGAATGATTTTAAATCATCTTTAATATGAAGAGCTTAGAGCACTCAAGGCAGTATGGCAAGATAACTTTTCTCTTTTTGCATCTGTTAAAACAGAAGGCTAAGAAATGGTTTCAGTCCCAGATCACCTGGGATATGGGCTTTACTCCACAAAGCCAGCACAGGGGTTTGTTGTTTATATATTTTAGGTACTTACATGCACACTTTAAACTCCTGTCTTATTAGAATAAGAAGCTCCTTTTCACAAATCCTTAGGGAAAAGAAAGGGCTCTTTGATGTTTGATGAGGAGTCATGCTTATTTACATTCCTCTTAGGACATGCTGAAAACTCAGGTGGGAGATACCCAAAAGCATGCTTTGGATTAGGCACACCTGGAGGCAAAGTGTCTTCCTAATGTGGAACCGTCCTTGGCAGCACAATGACAGGGCTGTATGTAACTGCAGCTCACAGGTTGCTCAGACTGGGTGTTTTATTTCTTGTTAGGGTTGTTGACTTGTTCTCTGAATGCCTCTTGGTGTAGCAAGTGATGCTTGAGAGAATTGCTGTATCTGCTTGTAGCACATTCAGCCCGAGTGACTAGATATTTTATTGTCTATAAACTCAAAGATCCTAACTGTATCTGACAAAAGGTGTTTTTCATTATCTTGAAGATTTTTAAATACCTTGTGGTATCGAGTCATGAAGTTTAACCATTGTCTCAAATCTCCTCTCTGAATACTCCTATAAAATTAGATTGCTTTTGCATGTATCGAGACATGGAAATCAAATCAAATGCTGATTCTCTAGCATATGGTAGATACTATTCATCTTCAAAATGTACCGGTGTTCAATTCTTATATGCCAAGCCAGTCACTTGTCTCATGCAATTGCTTTGCTACCATATTCTATCAATTGATTTTTGGCTATTAATGAATCTTCTTGTCAAGACACTTTAGGAAAGAATCAGATAACTAGATTAAATTGTTGCTTAATTCGTAAGTATCAAAATAAAGAAGGAACTGCAAACTAAGTTTATTGATAGACACAACTGCCAAATGCCTATAAATGCCTATATCTGCAAGGAGTTGTTCCTGCAGGTAATCATTCCAGTCACATGAGTTGGGACTAAGCTTGTAAGTAGAAGTTTGCAAAATCCAAGTCTAAAATGATTTCTCTGAAAGTTGCTGAGTGAATAGGCTCTTTAGTTCAATCGGTAGGTATCAATTTAAAGCCTACAGTGGCTTTGAATCAAATCTACAGTGGATTCAATTGCATCTTACCTGATGTACTTTAGCCTAAAAGAAGAGGAGATATTTGGTAGCCAATATCAGAGCTAGTCAGGTACATCACATCTCAGCAGCTGCCTGTAAGCAGAATTGAAAAGCAGAGAGAAAGTAACCAGGGATTTTAATACATACAAAAATACAGGCTTGAAATTAGAGAAGAGCAGTTAAAATATCTGTTAAAAGGCAAAGAAGAAAATTAGTAAAATAAGCCATTGCTTCCTCCGGGCAGGTTGTCTAATTTACAATGTCATTCTGGAATCAATGTTTCTCCATGTTGCAAGGAAGAAAAAGAAAGACTGAGACTTTTGGCAAGAATTTGCTATCTATCAATTGACTTAAATAGAGTACTGTTTACAGAACAAAGCCCATGCCTCCACTAGAAAGATGTTGCTCTTGTAGTTACTATGGGACGCTTTCAAAGCAGGGATGAAACTCCAGCATGTTTGAAGAGTGCCAAGGACTTATTTTTGTGGTGTAGCTCATGGGAACTCTTGGAGTGGAGTAACGTTTTTTTGTGTCAGCCCAAGTGCGTATTCGTCAGGGCTCTATATCACATTCACAACTGATATACCAGCTCTGGCTAAACTTTAAAGTGTATATCAGGTTAATCAATTTTATGAGGTATAATTTCATCATTATCAGGGCATTTGTGGCTGGAAAATGACTGCAAAGTTGAAAGAGATACATGGGAATAATCTCTAGTTTTCCTAAAATTTCTTTTGCCCTTTTAGAGGAATATCTCAGACTTGTACTTTTTTCAGGATCATCCTTACAACTAAAGTTGGACTCAATGTTTTTGAAGCATGAATCCAGACTAGCATTTGTAGGAAAAATGCCTTTTACCAGCCACACAATTAGCTATTACAGGATGACACAATACCAATGGGTCAAGTAGAAGACAGTGTTTCTGGCACATGAGTTAGAGTAGGATTCACTGCTAGCTTGGAAGCAGTACTGGCTTTTTCAGTCAGGGATTTAATATCCACCATTCCTTCCAACAATAAATATTTTAGCACCTTATCCCTTTTTTTGTCTCCCACTACAATAGCTGTCCATGTTTGATTACTCTGTGTTGATAACCATTTGACGTTTATGTGCAATTGCTTGTCTGTGCCTGTAAAAGCACGAGAGGACATCCAATAAAGGTGGTAAATTGGAACAGAGGGAGGCACGTCTCCATGCAATCTAGAACTGAACTATGGAGCTCCTTGCCTCAGTATATTGCAGATGCAAAAGTTTTACACAGGTTTAGAAAAAATCTAGACAAACTAATAATAGAGAAACTGATTAGTATAAACCTTTCTTCAATTAATGACAGTCCTACCACTGATTTTCATAAGATTTACCCAAACCGTGACCTAGTGTACCAATTCAAAACTTGGCCAGGATGTCAAATTAGCGTTGCAATATTTCCACTCACTATCCAAATATTGAATTAGTTTTTAATGTGTCAGAAATGGTTTTTTTGTAGTAAAAATGTATTCAATATTCTGCCCTAATATGTACAGTGAATATACTTTTACTACATGACTATTTCTTAGGTTTTGTAAGAGGTATGTCTTTCTTGCAGGAAACAGTACCAACTACCCACCATCAAATTAAGAATACTATGTAACTTACACAGCAACAGCAAAAGTCCTCTACATGTTAGGAATCTTTCTAGCAATAATTAGAGGGATCTTAAAATTTGCAGAAGTCAATCAGTGATCAGAATATAGTAAGTCAAGGAAATTCTTTAGCTGAATAAAGAGCAAAGAAAAAAAAGTATCAGCATCTCTCATAAGAATATAAAAACACAAACATAACCAAAGACCATACTAAAAACTGTAAAGATATATATATGCATAGGTTTCAGTTGTAATCAAGACTTGGTTTTTAATGAGGAACTGGCCATTGAAAAACTAAGCAGGAAAGGTTCCAGCCTAAGAAGTTGCTACATATATTAACTTCTGTGGTACATTTTAAGGGCAGAGAGGCAATGGATGCCACATTAGACAAACTAAGAGAAATAAGAAACAGACATCTTTTCATAAAGCAAATCTAGATAAAAATCTTCAGCAAAGTAAATTGCATTTAGTTATATTAAAAGACTGAGAGATAAGAAATGAGCCATACTTTTTTTTTTTTTCCCCCAGAATAATCATTATAGCTTCAGTAAGTTAAGCTAACTCTGCTGATCCATAGAAAGAATTCCACATCTGGAAAATCTTTGCTACATCTGTGTTGGGGTTTCACGCTTTTTGGTGCTTTGTTCACCAGTTCCCATGATTCTAATTTAAGCCTCTCTCTTATTTTCTTAAGTGCATTCCAGTTCAACCAGAGATGTAGTGATCATTTCATTTCCTGAGATCTGTTATTTAAGCTTTCTTACCTGTTTTCTTTAAACAAAGCAAAATAAAACCTTAAAAATAAAGCAACATACATAGACAAAGTAAGTGTCTTTGTAGTATTCTGCAGTATGGGCAATCATTTTAATAGACTGAAGTGAGGTGGGGAATTGTAATTGTCAAAGATAACAGACAAGTAAATGTGTCATTATTGTAGACTTCCAGCTGTGTTCAGCAAGCAGCAGCAAGCACATTGCGACTAGGTGAGACACGCTCCAGCACCAAAACTCCCTCTCTGCCATGTACCGTGCAGTAGCAGCACTGCTTAAAACCTGAATTGTATCGGCCAAACCTGTACAGCGCAGACAGCCAGAAAGGACTTGGCTCCTATATTCCCTTATGGTCATTTCCTATATAGTGCTACACAACGGCTTACAAGTGCTCTTTGCCTCTCCATTAAGAAATCTAGGAGACAGACTTAGAAATCCAATGATGACAAAAACGAAGTACCACCACTAAAAAAACCTGGGAATTTCCACTCTTAAAAGAGCTATGGGCTGAGTCACATAGGTTTCTTTCATTTGCACTGTCAGAGGGAGGTATAGGCTAAGTGATGATCAGACTTGGGAGTGCACACATCCAGCAGCTGGTCACCAAGGACAGAAGGGCACCTCATTCAAAGACTCAGTCACTCAGTGGCATCTGCACAAGTAAACCAGGCAGGACACGGGCTCAAGTACTGACATGCAGTTAGCACTCTTGTTTAATTATTGTCATGCTTCCTGCTGTGGTTTTGGCCCATAGCATCTGGCACTTTTCTAGACCAGACCCATGAAGGCTTGGGGAGATAGCATGGACCAGGGACTGTTTGAAATGAGCAGTAGTAGGAGATTCATGTTTATTCTCATTGTGAGGTCCTGATCAAAAAGATCAATCAGATGAATTCATTTTGGCTTCTTTTTTCTCCCATTAACTTCTCCAGGTTTAGTCCTTGCTTTGAGGATTCAAAAACGAATTTATGAGCAAATCATTTTCTCAGTGGAAACACCTCTTGCTTCCCAGATAAGGTTTGGAAGGGCAATACCTCTTGTAATGCATGGAAAATATGCCCCAGTGAGAGTCTAGCAAAAGCATTGAACCACTGCTTTTGCCTAACTCTTCTCTCCACTTTTGCTCCTTCTGACAAACTATCTTCAAGGTTTTACATTTACTGAAAAGGAGATTCTAGAAATTAATTCTTTTGGCTACAGATAAATGGGCCCAGTGATTCTGCCTTTTAATTTTTTAGCTATCATTCCAACAGTAATTAGTTCAGGGGGGAAAAAAAAGGAAAAAAAACAGTGAGCCAGAAAATTAGCTGTCCCGCTTCTCTTCTGCATACCTGAGAGTGGGATGCAAATGACTTCAGCTGCTTTTACGCTTCCTTAAATTGCAGGGCCAGATAATCCCTGGCGTAACTGTAGAGAAGAGGTGTGTCAGACAGTGCCCTGGCAGGCACAGTGAGAGCCCCAGCCTACCCTCCCTGTACTAGGGGTTGCTGCCCCAGCACTCCCCCTCCTCTGGGACTGGTCTTCAGAATGGGCAGAGTTACGCCAAGACGTGCTCAGGGCTTGCTGTTCATGTATTGGTACCAATCGTGTTTTGGGTAGCGTGCTGAGTTATTAGTAGGGGTAAGTGGAAGTCACTGTAGCCATAATTATAGCCTGAATACCAAATTATTATCTGCATGAGTGCTCACTCTGTCAGCAGCCAAACTACAAATTGATGAAACCAGGCAAACCCTCACATCTGGGTGATAGAGAATAAAGAAGCTCAGGGGCAGGGCTCCAGGTTAATTTGGGAGAAAACCAGCTCTCTTCAACATCCCAGCCCTATCGGCACTGAGCAGGCATTGCCCTTACACACGTCCTCACACAGCGGGAGTCAGGATTTGCTTTTATTCCTAAAGGACCTTTGAACAGCAGATCTCACTGATAAGGAGCAGCAGCTTTCATTGATTCAGTCAAGTCACAGACAAGTGAACTCAAAGGCTTAATACTTTCCTGAGCCTGCAGCAATTAGACACTTATCCATTAATAAAACAGTCCTTAAAGAAATAAGAAAAGTGTCGTACACTCTGAGCAACTCTGGTTTATGCTGTAAATAGCTCAAATTTGGGGGTACATTTTTATCATAGAATTAGGATATCCTCTTTCTTCACATATTCCTCCCTTACAATTTTTAAAGCATTTCCATTTTCAGCATTTTAAGGAATTACACAGACTGTAGCAAGAGATATTCCCTGGTCATTGTGCCAAAAAAAACTGATTTGTTTAATATTGGTGTTTGCTACAGAATCTTTTTAATTATTGGAGCACATAACTGTTGTAAATCATAATAAGAATTTAGGTACACTGTAATTTAATTCATGAATGAATGGCCTTCACCTTTCATCAATTAAAAGATGAAGTTCCTTGAGCAAAAAAGGCTAATTTATATTAACAGAAACAAAAAAATCCCTATGTTAAAGCAGAGAACACGTGTCAACTGGCCCTACATATCTGTAACTGAGGGATAAAATACACTTCAGAGGAGCAGTTATCAACAAACCAAAAATTTACAAGCTGCCAAAATTTAAATTAAGGGTTATTCTTAAAGAGCATTAAATAGATTAAGGTAAGAAAATCAGAGAGCCATAATTCTTCTCTCCAGTGATGTTATAAGATCACTATACCATTATGACAAAAATATAATCATATCTGTAATACCTAATTATAGTTAACTCATTTTGAAGGTGCAATATTGGTTTTTTTCTTTACTTCATTACCTGCTCTGGATCTCGAGAGAGCCACTGCGTAACTTGCAGACTGAAGTGAGCAAATTGCTTTACATCTAACCCTGAAAGGACACTCCGTAGCTTAGACTGCAGTGCTTCGTGTTGAGAGCAGCACAAACTCATGAAGAAGTGGACCAAACCTTTATACGTCACCAACTCATTTTTAATGAGACTCGGTTAAGTTTCCTGTGCACCCTTCTAATTTTTACTGAGCATTATAGAACCTCCTGGATTTAATACCAATACGAGTTCCATTAAAAATAGGGAACCCATACCCAATTTCAACAGCATTTATGAGGGCTGAGCTGGATTCCACTCCGCTGTGCCCTTCAACTCTCGCTTCCCTCCAAGCCCTATCCCAAACATCTCCTGAGTGTGTTTACTGGGATTTCCCAAAGAAGATCTGTATAGCTTCAAGCCTTCAGGTGCAGAGCTGACCCCAACTAGCTTGCCAGACCTCTGGACATGAACTCATGACTTCATTGTAAACAACAGTTTCATTCTTCTAAGGCAACTACAGTTTTTAAGTAAACCAAGCAGTTTTGCATAGTAAGGTGGGGTATTTTTAAATAATGTTCTTTTTTGCTTGACTACACAGCAAACAACAAATCTAGCATTCTTTTCCTTGCATTGGTTTCCTCAGTTTTGTGGTATACACTTCTGGCTTCAGTCTGGTCATCTTGAATAGCTTAGGATCTTATTGTAGGTCATGTTATGTCACTTGAATGGGGGAGTCTTTCCAGCTCATTTTCCAGATCATTCTTCTATTCACTAGTGCAATCAACAGAAAGTGATGACTCGGTCTATGATAAACTGTCAAACTAAGTTAATCTCTACCATCTTCTGCTAAAGCTTTCTTGACACCTATTCAACAATTCATTTCCTTCACAGTTCCTCTTTGATAAGTTTCCATTTCTTCAAACCTTTTCATCACAAATACAACAGAAATCTATTTCTCCTGGTGCTGTTTGTCACGAACTATCTACACCACAAGAGCTGACCAAAAAGCAAAGTTGGAGTCTGAAGCAGAGCCAGGAATGAAACTTCCTTATTTAGTAGCACCTACAAGGACTCACAAGCCATGTGCACATTCCTCTGTTAGCGTATATACCAGCCAACATTTACACTGTTTCTTGTTATGTGTATGTCTTAGCTCAGTATGACCGTATCCCTTGTCTTCCTTTCCTGTATACTTTTAAGGCATTTTTTCGTTGTTCTTTTAAAGTGTTCATTCAACATACAACCAGGTGACCATGATTAGTTATTTCATATTTCACAAGGAAAAGCTACTCAATTGCAGAACAAAGCAGACCTTCAATGGGAACTGAATACTTCCACCACGTTCTTACTGTGTCTATACTTCATTTTTCATCTCTTGGCATTACAGCGGTGAGCTACAGTATGCTCAGCCACCTGTATGAAACCCACCTACCTGAAATGTTAGGGATTCATATCCTTCTCTCAAAAGTCATAGTAATTGTTTAGCTGTGGATCTCAATGTGGATTTCCCTTCAAATGCATGCTGTCAATTTTTAAGCGTGATCTATAGCCTGGCTTACAGTTCAGATGATAATTCCTGGTTTTCATTATGCATGAATCTGCTGTGCTTGCAAAATATATATCCTTCTGCATGTATTCTGTGGGCCAGCTTGTGATTCACCTTTGCACAGAAAGAATGAAAGTTGTAATTGCCTGAAAGAGAGCTTTGTGTTGAAGGTGAGTCACAGTGTTGCTTCCCCAACTGTGTTTCACTGCCTTCTAAGTTCAGGAATTCAAGCATTTACTGTAAGCTGGAGCACTGAAATGATTCACATTAAGTCTATCTACTTTTTAACCCACGTTGTTTTAGTGAGCTGGCTTTCTGCAAGCTGTGCAAACAGTTGCCCCAGTACCGAATGAGAGAACGGTTCGGTGCAATAAGGGACACAGACAAAGAAAAAAGCTATCAATAAAAGAAAAGAGATATTTCCTGTAGCAGCTTTCTGCTGCTAGTGTCTTAGGAAATAAATGCCTTAAAGAGGCTGCACAAGATGCAGACAAGCATAGAGAATTTGGCATAGAAAATGTACTTAAATACTAAGAAGATGCAATCCTAACTGACTTTGAAGGACTTGAAGTGGCCACACAGCCACTCAAAAGCTACTACAACGGTTTCTGGTATTTAACGGCAGCTATGGACTCCCTTCGGAGATTCGAGGCTGTTACGGGCTGTCCGTTTGCAGACTAAACATCCCCCCTTCTACCCTTGTGTTTGCTGTGCTGCCGTGGTCATGAGGCATGTGTATGAGCTATAGAGCCATCCTCATCTGGACTCCTCTGTGACTCACCCCAGTTCTGCTGCCTTTTGGGACTCCCCCACCTGTACAGTGTCTATTGCGTTATTCTCCTCATCTGTTCCTGCTGGACTGCATTTTCTGTGGATCTTTTAGCATTTCCAAAATTGTGACGCACTTTCACAATGCAAACCCTATCTTTACATAGACTGTTGATACATAACCATGATCTAGTCCTTCCTCTTCTTGCGAAGTGCTACTGTTCCGAACAGAGGTCCCCACCGTTAACATCTTTTATTTCCTGCCAGGAGAATAAAGATCATGTAACCTCCGTGCAGAGAGCGCTCTGCTGGGAACTGTAAAAGCAGTGTGTATTTACAGTAACACTAGACACCGTTTCAGAACAAGTCAGCATTTTTTTGCCCAACGGGAATCCAGCACGTTGGTTCTCAGGCAAGGAGGAGCAGAATGGACCTAAGGTCAGCGTGTGCTTGCTGCTAATGCAACAGATGTCGTGAACATACGTGATTCCAGTTGCCCTCCTACACGCATTTCTTTGAGAGCAGCCCCTTTACTGAAATCCACACAAAGTTCAGTTCTTTGTTTCAAGTTTTAGTTTCATGCTTATCTAATCTTTTTTTAACGTCTTTCCGTGGTAGATGTTAGGAGTTATCAGCCTGTCTCACATTATTTTCTCAAGAGAGCTCCTTTCATGAGGTGATTGTCATTGATAAGTTAAATAGAGTTATTTCAAATGTTTGCATGACCCTCTCTGTGCTCCATGCGTTCATTATTGTCTTTACACATCGTGCACAACAATCTGAAAGTTGCAAGGAGAAAAAGTCCCTTTTTCCATAAAATGGTGCAGAAACCTCTAACCTTCTCCAGAATATGAAATTTTGAAGCAACCATGAAGGTAGATGTGACAAGTGAGCAGGGCATTTATGGAAGAACTTTATGAAATTACAATATCCAGAAAACTGGAGATAACCTAGATTTCCTTGGTGGAATAGAAATTATTTCATTTGGGATATATTTAAGTTTACTTTGTATTGCCTCTTACAGAGAAAAAAATATAACTGCTGAGGATCAAAATATATAGAGGGTTTTGGAGAGACATATGTTTAATATTTCATAGGTAGGTATGAGAACTATATATAGACCATGTTTTGGTTGGTGATCAGTAGTACTTTACTGAAAACATTGTAGCAGGGGCATAAATATAGATGTGTATAAAGATCTTAATTTGAAATTAGTGAAAACAATTTTTCTGTAGTCTCCTCACCTCTGAAGCATGGTACGCTTTAAAAAATGGCATGATTTCCCTAGTCAAAGACTAATAAAAGATCTTTAATGTTTCAAGTCCAAAACCCAGGATTCAACTAATGTATCTTTGATCTAAATTAATTTTCAGTGTCTATCAAGAACATATCTGAGAGCTTATTTGAAATTTTATTTAAAATTCTACATCATTCTTAATCCTAGCTGCCAGAATTTATTGTTTAGCAGTTTGATTGTCCAGATGATGAATCTTTAAAGTTCTTACACAGGGAGGAGCTTTTCAACATAAAATAATTAGGTTATTCTGGTTGAAATGAGGTTAATTCAGTAATTGAATTTAATCCTATTAATTGAAACTCAGAGCTGTCATGACATTGTAGGGACACAGCCTTTCAAAACTTTTTTAATATTGAAGGACTTACATTAAAACCTGTTTCTTAATTGCCTCTTTGGATTTCCTTATGTATTTTCATATAGATGATATAGATTTCAGTTTTTGACTTTTTGAAATATATTTCTGTTTCATTTCTGACTTTTATGATCGATTAGCCAAGCTTAACTTTGTTATCAGTACACTGACAGCTACTCATTCCGCAATCAACTCCAAATTTCAGGAATCAGTCTAGATTTCAAGAACAATACAACAAGAGTAGAAGAGTATACTTGCTTGTCATACAAGATTACAATATTTTTTCCTATAACTTACGGTGCAAGTTTTCATATGTAAAGAAGTATTTTTATTTTTGGTCCATATAGGTAATCTTTTCTGGTATTTGACTAAAGGGTAGTATGTTTGGACTGAAAAAAGCTTACCGACATCCTTGTAAAAATGCTATCTCCTGGTTTTCCTTCAAATGTCACCTAAAAATACACTCATTCTAGCCTAGTGCTTTCAGAAAGTTGCCAATATGAGCAAACAGGTCTGAGCTGATTTAGCCAATGAAAAAGCACCCAATGGGTGTCTGCTGTTTCTTTTTCTTTCTTTGGTTTGTTGTGTACAACAAGCAATGATAACTGTTTAGCCTGTAAAGACTTTGGGTATGCAAGTACTAAGATCTAGTACAGCAGGTGGCCTATCTAGCTGTGTCTGCTCTTTGTTCAAATATTGACTGATAAGTGACATTATGTTCTTGGTATGGACTGACACATGAGTGTGTATATAGAAGAACGTATATGAGTGTTCTGCATTTTTAGTATTACTTAAATAATGTGTGGATGCATACATGCACCATTTAGGCTTTAAAAGATCCAATCATGAAAATGTTCTCTGTTTTCATCCCTGCTTTAGACTGTACATTGCCCTTATTTCAGAGCAAAGAAGGTATATTGAGAGTGATGTATGGCCTTATAGGTGAATTAGTTTGCCAACACATTTACAGAGGATAATCTGATTCCCCTGCCTTCATGAAACACAGGAATTCCCCCCATATATGGCATACAGGAAGAAAGGGAAATTATACCTCTGTCTGCCAATACAAAATTATGAGGTAAAAGTCCAATGATGATGTTTGAGCATCTTCCATCTGCTAGTAGCTTTGCTGTTTCATGGTCTTAAGTCCTCATATCATGTGATATTCCATTTCTTCCTCAAGCTTTTAAATCAAGGTGAGAACTGATGTAAAGACTTGCGTGTTCATGACATGAGTATTGTGGAGATTCTGCTCTGGATCAAGACAAATCAGGACAATTTTTATTCTGCAAATGTCATAGCAGTCATATGAAAGAAGTGACAGAACTAGGGCTGGCACAGCCCCTTTCTATTTATCAGAGGACCAGGAGGAAGCAGATGCCAAGTAGTGCAAATATAATAAATTGGTAAACTTTGTATTGAATTTGTCAGAATAGATGTGAGGCCTACCCTTTCCCAGAAAATTTTACAGTAGTGGTTTAGCAGAACCACTGCGTTTCAGCCCTTTATTTATGATGTCTTCAAGCTTCTGCCACTGTCCATCGGGCATAGCTAACCCAGTCCTGCTGAAATACCCTCCATGCCAAGGGTATCTTGGAGGCATTAATTTCAAGTGGAATTTTCAACATTTGTAAGGGATTTAGATTCACTGACTCCATTGAATATTAATAATCAGAAAATAACCAAAGAAAAGGTACTAGAAATGCAAACATGACAAGCTGTTTTTCCAAAGTTTGCAGATGATCAGAGTAGGATTTTTGTGTGCACCAGAATGGTCTGAGTTTGGGAAAGAGACTTTTTGACAGAGTAGCTTGACGGAGGCCCTTCCAGCTCTCTCCTCGGTGCTGTGGATGGACTGTCAGTTGTGACAGTCACAGGCATCTTGACAAGAGCTCTGATACCACGGTCAATGTTCTGCGTTAGAAATATCCCAGATAAGCTATTCAGAAAACCTGCCTGTAAGAATGAGATTCACCGTCTGTAACCTCTCAGTTGAGATCTATTGAGTTTAGCACTCAGGGTACTCGATAGCATACGTGTGTGTTTGACACTTCTAACCTTTCCTGTCTCTCCCCCCTCCCTTGCTATTTCCTTCATCTTCTCCTTTTCTGATGTATTTCTGCACTCGACCTAAAGGAATACAGACTCGTATTGACAGCCTGTGTATCAGAAGATCAAGTTTAAGTTTTGATATGACAAATTCTAGGCCTGAATAGCAGGCCCTTTATCACCAGGAAGGGGTTGCCGGCTATCAAGGGGTTGCGAAACTTTTCGAGCAGAGCAAACCTGCTTTCAGGGTCGTCTCTTTCCAAAGAGGGTACAAATTATGATACTGCTATATGCTTCCTCTAGTATTACATTTCTGCTCATTTGTCATATTAAATCTTGCTATGTGAATTTTGATCTCGCTAACTTCTATGATTAAATATATACTATAATGAGGACTTGCGCCGTTGCTGAGACATGCAGCCTTCTGGTTTACATTTGCACTTTTTTTGTCCCTTGATTTTGTACTCACATATTTTATTTTGTCCTACATAAACTCCACAGATTAATTAGTCCTAGTTTGGAGGAAATACACACACAAACACAACACTCTCTTCAATGTCGGGTCAGTGTTTTGAAACCTTGTACCACCTTAAACGCTTCCACTCTTTTCTTGGTACGCTCACTCTTTAAATACTTGTAGGCTGTTATCATTACTCTCCCATTGCATTATTAGCTGTCATTTGGCTAAGCAGAACATGTTTTAATCTTTCCTCGTAAATCAAGCTCTCAGGCCCCTTAATCATTTACGTTGCTGTTATCTGAATTCCTTCAAAACTTGTTGACATCTTTGTGGTACTGGAGAGGCTAAAACTACATGCTGCATTTGGGAAGGGATTCATCGTGCCAAATAGAGTATATCTGGTTATTCTTTATGTAAATACTGAGAATGCAAATAATAGTTGTTTTTCTATTATATAGGTGAGCAAAATAGCTAATATTATGATTAAAACATCAGGAATAGTAAAGAAGAAATGCCATATATTTTACCACACTTTTCAGTCAAACATCTGAGATATTCTTTCACCACTACTGCAACACTTTATTTTTATTAAATATACCTTTAAAATATTACATTAACCTGTCGATCACACCTGTGAGCTTTGTCGTCTTGTTTGTTTGATTCCTCAACTACTTCGGGGAGTGTTTTATTCCCTTCTTACAATTATCATATTTTTCCTAGGAATTTCTGCATCAACTACTTATAAATATGAAATAAGTTGTCCATTATTTAACCAGCTCTTTAATTGTTTCCCCTCACCCCTTCTGTTATGAAGTACTTAAAGAAACACTTGTACTTACTTGCTTCTAGAGGTACATAAAGATTTGTAAGTAGTTTTTCCATGTGTTGCTGCTGCTATTTTAGATATTCAAGTTTTTTCAAGCCCTAATTTTGATTATTCCAGAGCCATTAATATCTTGCATTGACCTTGAGTGCAAGACTCATATTTCCTATTTTCTTTAAGAATTTCATAAATTTGGTACTGTAATGATGTCTCTGAAAACTTTAAGTTCACAGAAAATAAGCAGAATTTTAAGTTCTCCTGTGTAACCCACCTCATCATCTCAGTATCTTTTTAACAACAAATGACTACAGTATTTTCAGACTGAAGAAGATCAGAGCAGATAATGTTAATTTCAGACTCAGTTCATTTGGGAATACCACCATATATCTTTTACTTTTCAGAATAATTACTTGACAGTAAAACAGTATTAGGTCAGCTATAGAGCTATAGCAAAACACAGGTCAGTGTTTCAGCCCTATAAACACAACATAAGGTTCACATTTTCACCTTGCTCTAGAGTCTGTGAAGTGCAAAGTTTGCTGAACATATAATAATGAAATATCCTCCTAAAATAAATCAGGGGAATGTGCCAGCCAGCGGCTAGTCTCAAGACCTAAAAGTTGGGCTAAGTACTGCTGTATCCTCTCAGCCCCCTGGTCCCAAAACCAGCTAGTCCAAGCTCACAGTTCTTCTCCAGGCAGGCCCAATACCAGCACCGTAACCTGGATCTAAGTGAAGATTTTCCATGCACTGCAGTGATGCTCCAGAGGGCAGATATGTCATGTCTAAAATCAGACTCCAGCAGGAACAGCAAACTGCATACAGAAGCAATTTGGGCTGATTAGCTGTGAAGTCAATTAAGTAAAGATATGAAGCAATCCGATTCCTAGAATAGCAAACCAGAGTGTCTCATTAAAACCTCATTTAATAGTGTTGCTAACTTCATGGAGTAAATATGAAACATTAGTATCTAATAATAACTTTAGGAGTTTTAGATTTCATTTGTAAGTTTTTAAGGTATGCCGTGTACATTCATTATTCACAAAGGCTTTATTATGGATAACAGAATGTATCTTTCAGTTGATACGATGAGTGCTTTAATCTTCAGGGTAATTATGTTTGACACTCCCCATAAAGCTTTAACTCGCATCTGTGATACATTAAGCTTACAAAAGGTGAAGTGAAACGTTAGATTCTTTATCTCTGAAGGGTTAGGCATTAGAACTTGTAATCAGCAGTTACTGCAAGACTTTAGTGAACATAACGAACCCCAGAAGAAAGACATCCTACAAACCAGCATGCAACACTTAGTGGTCTATCAGGTTTTCTTTTTATTAAAAAAAAATATATATATATATAATTGTAGCCAATATTCTGAAAAAAATCTGCAGCAGCAAAGACCCCAAGAGTGCATGCTTTTCTGCCCAGAGCAAAGACAATTGTTTAACATGATGTTTACTCCATTCCATGAGAGCAGTACATGAGAAAAGTACTCACCAGCTACGTAATAGCCGAATTTTAGTTGCCAAATGGAGGCATGCAATTACAACTATAGTAGATAAGAGATACACTTGCCCTCTCTTCTCCTTGCATCTCTCCCCCTGTTCCTGCCTCTGCTTCATAAAGCTGTATATACAAACCTCCCTCCCAATCCCAGTGCAACTTTCTCATTCCTTATTACATTTGATGAGGGATCAAACATCTTCCACCCTTCATGAAATGAAGCAGTGGGGTCAGTAAAAGCCCAGGTGAGATGGGTTCTCTTGTTCATGCAGCCTTCTGGGCTGTTGGCCACTAACATCCAATGCTGCTGAGCTGCTGTGAAATAGAGTATCTCAGAGGCTTGTCAATGGCTACAACAAATGGACTTTCAGAAAGATGAAAAAATTAGTATGTCTACAAAAGAGCAAATTCCCATACCAAATCATACCCAAGTGTTTAAGGACAACTTGTTAGAATTTTTCAACATCAGGAAAATAATGTATTCTTTTGTTCATTTTCCTCAATGAGCTGGATTTAAAATGAACACAGAAATAAAGCACCTCAAAGAAGTTATGTCACAGACTGCTACAGGAAAAATGATTAAAGGATGGAAGATACCAGAAATTGGAAACAGGCGTCCGAGAAAGTTAGGTGTTGTTAAAAATAAATCCCCCACCTGATTATACAAATAAGCATGTGCACAAAAACGGAGCAAGGATAAGTGGTCGCTCACAAACTCTCCAGCAGTACTTTAATTAGTGAAATCTTGATATCTACTGAGGATCTGTTCCAATACCTATCAGAAAGTTTAGATTCAGTTTGGATCCTACTTCCTATGAAAATTCCGTTTTTTCTTCTGTTTTCTCTGCCACTGAAGCCACAAGCTAGCAACTCAGGCAGGGTTACATCCTGCTTGTCTTCACCACGACAAACAAACCTTCTGTAGGGATTGTGTTTCACAGTCCCTGCAATGGCAGCAGCAGGGATGAGAAGGGAGGAAGACAGCTCAGCCTCTTTACATCACTTAATAAAACATGCATTACAGAGGACAGTGCTAATGAAGACTGCTTACATGAGCCCCCTAAACCTCACTAAATCTTCTCAGGAATGAGCTTTTTCTATTTTAGCCTGTAAGCACTGAGACTTTTTCTTCGGTTTAAAATTTCTTGCTGCTCTTTGATCTCTCTGTTCAGAACGATTTCAATCTGTACTCCGAATTATCTCCCGGCTCACCCCCTGACTTAGATGAGTCCGGCTCCTGTCACACTCCCCACACTCCCATTCTGCTCACTGCTATGTACACAGACACCAGCCAGCCACCCTTAGATTATTTTAAACTCATGTTTTACAAGAAAATTAGTTTTATTCACAATCAATGTCAATGTTGGTGTTTGAAGACAAGCTCAAAGACTTCATTGCTTTAACATCTTATTTATGTTGTGCCATTTTGTATAAAGGATGTCTTAGGAGCAATACCTTTAACCCAAGGAACTTCCCATCTTAGTATGACAAGGTAGACACGAATAGGAGAAAGGGAAAGTGGGGGAGAGAGAAAACAAAAGACATGTAAGGGAAATTGTTAATTATGAAATAAGATTATACAGACAGAGTTTGAATAGGGAGTAATGATAGGAGATTGTTTGTTCGGGAAGTGTTGGGTTGTTTGGCAGCTTTTGTTTTTTGGTGGAATCTGCAATTTTCTATTATCACAGTTTTGCTTCCAGCCACATTTGCATTTCCATTGGAAAGAAAGAAGTACCTCAGGCAATGTATCTTTTTCTATGAAATTTTATTCGTCCTGCCCTAATCCCATTGATGGGACCACTCAAGGTGTAATGTATTACTCAGCTGACAAAAAGATATCTCAGTACGGGTTGTTTGCATGTCAGGTCACTGTGAAGGAAGAAGAAACGATGTTTAATACTACTTTGCTGTGGTAAAGCATAACAGATGATTAATGCTAAAAACTAATCCCAGTTCATAGCCTATTGCCATCAACTGTTCTGTATGAAAGAGGTATAACTGAGAAAGTTCTACAGGTCAGGTTGGTATTTGGAAGTGTTTGGACACCTCTATAGATTAATACTCCCATAAACTCCTCTAGGGAGGTGCATCACATATGGCTAAACAGAATGAAGCATTAACACTTCCTTTCTCATTTGAATTTTAAACTATAGCACCAGTGTTCACTAATGTATCATTTTTTTTCATTAACATGCAGTATTTCAGGAAACAGCAGCTGGGGCAAGACTGGATTTTCTAATAATGTAAGGATAGTTTATAACCAGTTACATTAAAAAACAGGCTAATATGGAACAATGTACAATTGAAACTGGAAATGTATCTTCTTTCGTGTTACTACTTATTATTTTGCATTTATGGCTGTGATTAGAAATGTTTTCTGCTTTTCTGTGTTGGTTTATTTATTATTTTTGTAGCACACAGTGATAGCAAAACAGCAGTTCACAAACAGCCAGATAAGCTTACACTTTGAAGTGCAAAGAACTCTAATTAAGCTATGGGGATATTTGTAAAGCAGGGCCCTAATCACACCATGAAGTTTCCAAAGTATTGTTAGTGTTTATTTGGGATCGTGTTTAATTTGAAACTCATAAATGTATATTAGAAGACTACTCGGTTTACATAAACTCATCAGCATGTATTTATCACACAACAAAAAGCAATTAAGGTCGATATTTTGACAAGATCTTCTCAGTGTTTCACCAAAAGAAGTCTTCAATGTTTAGGCATTGAAAAGCCCATGAAAGCAACAGCAGTCGTTGTGGCCTACATCAGGTTCAGTTGCTAGGGAAAGTGGATTTTGATCATTTTCTTTCCAACTACTGAAAATAGCTTGTTAAAAAGTACAGGTCTGGGCCACGGCATGAGGGCATAAAGCTTGCCCTTGCAAGCTTGCAAAAGCAGTTTGCACAGAGGCAATGGCTGTCACCTGGAGAGGGGAGGATTGTCAATGGGGCTTCCCCACACCTCTGCTACCATGGGGAAGCAGACAGCGCAGGGGCAGCAGGCAGTGCACTCTTCCCATCCATGGAGGAAACTCAGGAAACTTTGTCTGTCTGTTATCTGGTCTACCATCTCTTCTCCAGACTGCATCCATTTAGCTCCTAGGCTGTTCACAAACTCTACAGGGTGTTGACATGTGTCACAGGGCACTTTTCTGAGAGCAAAATACGGTGGGTTTTGACCGTATGGAAACAGGTTGGAAGACTCACAACCTGTTCTACACTTTCTTCATTCAATAACTAGTCTTTATTTTTACTTCCTTTTATCTATACCTCACAGTGACACTTGACACAGGAAAGAGTCCTAATAGTCTCCCTCAGAACCATGTAAGTAGAAGGCTGAAACACGGGAATAGTGAATAGTCTTCCTCACTATAACCCCTACCCTGCCTGCCTTCCAAGTCTGGATGTCTGGGCTTCCATAACGTGCTGACTTTCACTCCTAGTGCAAGAAATTAGAAAAATAATGTCCTTCTGAATTTTTTATTCTCAACTTGGAACAAAAAAGCAAACCTTGTCACGGAAGAATTTTTTCATTAAAGCGTCCCTTTTGAAATACCACACTGTTACATACCCATCCCCCTTCCTCCCACGATGGGAGGGAGGAAATGATGATGACAGAGAATGGCTACCACTGTAAGGCCAAGTCTTTCCACCTGCAGCCTGCTCCCAGGGATGCTCCCTAAAGAGGCATGGGAAAGTGGTCCATGGGACAGACAAATTGCCCAGACACCTATGTGCTGAATGAAACTTCTGATATTTTTATCTTATCTGATTGACGAACTGAGATTTTTTTAAAAAAATCAAATCAAATTGAATAAAGATGTGGATTTGTCATATCAAGAATTTTGTTGGGATTTGTCAAGCTTCTATTGAAACCATAGAATTTCTCTAAATTGTAGGAATTTCTCTAAATCTTTACAGTCCCCTCTGACTGGAAGCTGCTTCTTGTCTACAGATCTGATATGTATCAGGTCTCTCAGATAGTGCAGATGTTGCAGTACCAGATTTTCTTTTAGAAAGCAACACATGTCAAAGTCAAAATTCAGAGGGCTCCTTTGCCAATCTGGTCTCCTAGATAGCATTTGGAGACATCTGCTGAGAGACGAAACAATGACACATGCTATTTGCCCAGCAGGCATTTTTTATTAAGACCTAAAATTTTCATTCTGAATCACCCTTTTGTTTTGTGATACTTTTGGAGAGTTATGGCATTACCATCCTGTTTCTGTAACAAGGGGAAAGCCGGCTGCATGCATCAGACCAGGCAAGCTGCGTAGACCACCCAGAGAAGATGGTCTGAATGTTATGGCCATGCTCTTTGTCGCAGCCTGTACGGAAGTCACAGCAAAGCTCAAGCTGGCAGCACGTTTTAAAAACGATGTGTCTCTGCCTGGCTATGCATATTTTGGATGCATGCATCCTTCCAGACTCAGGGGGCCAGAATCACATAGATGAACCAGAGATAAACATAAGAATTTGCACATTTGTAAACACTCAGAAGGGAAGTTGATGCCTTTTGAGCAAGCCTGAAGAGAGTGAGGCTTGCATAACTGTTTACTTCCTAGGAGCTGGCCGTTGCCAGAACTAAAAATGAGATCACCATTCCCGTCCATCCTAGTACCTGACACATTCTCTCTGCTCTTTGCCTTAAAGAGGAAAAAGGATCTTTAATGTTATCTTTGCAGACTGAAGTATGGACAGACCCACTAAAGGACAGAAAACAGATATGTTTGGCAAGCTTAGATCCTTCAGCTTGAAATGCTGAGGAGTGGTAAGGTTATAAGGAATTAGCCTCTGCCTTCTGCCCTTGGCTGGGTTCAGAACGATGTGTTTAAGAACCATGAGCGGCACTTCACAAGTAAGGACATCCAGCCTCGAGAGGCAGATTGGAGAGGCACAGCTTTGCTTGTTGTTAACAAGACATTTCTAAAAATACTTCTGAAAGGAGAAGTGGGAGAAGTCGGCGGTGGCAGGCTAGCCCTGGGTAAGGGGGAAGATGCCGTCCTGGGAGCAGCGATGGTGGGGCCCATCGTGGTTGGTGGGAGGGCAGGGCTCAGCCTGGCTCCAAGCAGGCTGGGCGGGCAGGTAGGGATCTGGCCCCTATAAATATTTGCCTCTGGAATTCCGCACAGGCTTTTCCCCGGGCATGCGTGCTGCCCCACACGTGTGCATGGCCGCCTCTTTCCTGAGGGTGTACTGTCACCTTTCTGCCAGAGCACTGCCGGCTGCATTCCTCTCTTGTCAGCAACAGGCCCCTCTCCTTCAGATTCCTCTCATATTATTTTTAGTCCGGCACACTTCTTTATTGACCCATCCAGTTTACCTTTTGACCATAACTATTTCTTTGGGCTGTTTTCCTCTCAGCCTTTGGACAGGAAATACTGAATACAGTAAAGTAATTCTGGGAGATATTGGAATATTGGCTGTTCTGTGACTGTGACCACCGTGAGTACTGTTCAAATATGAAACCTGTGCCTGCTGGTGGCCTTCCCTAAGTTTCCAGACACAGTAAAGACAAGAGGTAGAGCTGCATCATAAAGTTTACTTAGATACTGGTTGGAGGGTTAGGACTTCGCTTATTTTTGCATGCATTTTGCTGTAGTACCTGTATACAGCTAACTGATGTAACATACAGATGTAACATACAGAAGGGTGCATAGGCAATTTCCTAGCTAAAGGAAGGTATTTGTTTTCAGGAGATTTTCCAGTACATTTTCTAATAGAGCGGCAAAATGTTTTGCCATTTTCTTTGAAAACATTTTCTTTGCCAGTTCATAAATCTCACCATTAAAACCTTTTTCCTTTAATGTCATTCCCAGTGCTCCAGTTTAACTGTTTCATCTAACAGAAATTAATCTAATACGTTCATGTTGACCAACATCAGAGATTCACCAGCTGAGTCTATACATGTGTACCTGGCACCAGTGGCATCCTCTCTCAGTTTAGACTGTGAGCACAAGTTTACCAGAGTGATGGAGAAAGCTTTTTGATACCAACAATCTGAAAGTAACTGCAGGCGTGTGATTCAGGCAGATCGTAGAATCATAGAACGGTTTGGGGTGGTAGGGACCTTAAAGATCATCTAGTTCCAACCCCCTGCCATGGGCAGGGACACCTCCCACCAGACCAGGTTGCTCAAAGCCCC
>JAOXJK010000032.1:70670726-70700451 GCA_025774025.1 Xenus cinereus | reverse complement strand
AGCCCTAGGAGGAGGGGGAAGGGTTTGACCCT
Organism: Xenus cinereus; assembly: GCA_025774025.1. Classification (NCBI taxonomy): domain Eukaryota; kingdom Metazoa; phylum Chordata; class Aves; order Charadriiformes; family Scolopacidae; genus Xenus; species Xenus cinereus. The sequence continues at coordinate 70,700,419 of JAOXJK010000032.1, read as the reverse complement.
GCAAGAGGGGAGATGGAGCTGAGATGTGGGGAAGAACTTGTTTGGCACTGGATGGGCTTTAAGGTCCCTTCCAACCCAAACCATTCTATGATTCTATGTAAACCAAAGAAAATCTGAATGGGGTGGCTGATTTGTCACTGGTTTGCAGAAGTAAGGCCATCCTACGACACAGGAAAAAACTAGGTCTGGTTTTGAGTTGCGCAGTGCAAAACTAATCTCATCTGAAACGTCGCAGGGAAAATGAAGTCATCCCCTTCCCGCATTAGTGGATGCAGATGGTGTGAACCACAACCGCGATGTCAGACAGCGAGTCCCGTCAGAGGCTCTTCCCCTCCCCAAAGCCATGAATGAAATCTGGCAGAGGCCTCGCTGGAGTAACTGCAGGCGTTCCCAAACGCAGATAAGTAATGGTGTGTAATTTGGAGCAATAAAAGCTGACGGCAGTGTCACGAGAGCACAGCTGCCTGCCACATTGCCCCTGCTGGAGGAGACCTTCGCGTTTGCTGCTCATCACTCACCGCAGCAACTCCTCTTCGGAGACAACTAACCCACCAGGGATTTCTTCCCTGCTTACAACTCTGGTCTTAATTCCTCTTTTTCCCCTGAGATGTGGAGCTGGGTAATGGAACGGACACCAGCTTTCAAAAGAGCTTTGGGATGTTCCTTCTGCTTGGACACGGCTCCCTCTGCCATATCACCCACCCATGTTGTGCCCATGACCACTGCAGGAAGACCATGCAATTTTAGAGCAAGGAAACAAGGGGGTTTATTGCAAGGCACCACACAAGCCATCCTTAGGCACTTCAGCAACGTTCTGAATGAATGGAAAAGGGACATTCTTTACACATTAAAACCTGTATTCACTCATATATAAACCTGCTGAGTGTTGATGGTTGTAAGAGAGCAGCTACGATGATCAGATGCATTTTAAAAAAAAAAAATCTAAGTTCCCCTTTAGGTTATTCAAATGTACTTTTCTGTCCTTAGAGCTTGGAAAATTTTAAAAAAGTGTATTTCTAGGTCATATCTGCTGCCAGGTTCCTGGTATGCGTCAATATTTATGTGGCAGGGAACAGACAGGAAAAATGCATCCGAGACAAGGTGCGGTTGTGTGCCAACAACTGCATCAGCCCCACACAGCCGTGAACGTGCGTGGGATGGTCTCCTTCTGGAAAAATATCCTCTCCGGAGGATTTCTTTGATGGTTTCCATCGTTCTCGGGGGAGGTTTTCATGCCAGCATCCCTCTTTGCAGGGGGGCTGTCTGCTGCTGCTGGGATGCTCCCTGGTGTCGATGAGCAACGCCAAGGTCAGTGCAACCCATCTTGCACCCATAAGTTGGACACGTAGCTTAAAAATAAGAAAAACAAACAAGGTAGCACACCCCAGAAATGCAAAGTTTATTAAGAAGGAGTCCAAGGTGTAAAGGGATGGGGTGTCCTGGCCACCAACAGGTCCCACTTCTTCTGGTCTCCTTGGATCATGCCACACGGGCAGGGGTGGGAAAGGGGACACAATGGGGGAGTGTGTCAGGCCAAGCTCTCCCCGGGTGTAAATCAGCAGTGGGGCACGGAGCGGTGCCGGGTTGATTAATACCAGCTGAAAAGAGGGCCCGCTTTATTTTATTATGCCATAAAACAAGGAGAAATGCCCCAAAACCTCAGTAAATGCATTGTTGATTTTATGGAGAGAAATCTGAACCGTGGGCTGGGGTATAAATGGGAAATGAAAATATCATTTCCATGCGATCGCTTCTTGGCAAAAGCTCCTGAAAGGGAGACGATGCTGATTTTTATATTCAAGGATGCTTCCCCGAGTTTATCTTTCCCCGTCCTTCGCAGACAAACACCGAGCCCGAAGCTGTTGAAGGGGTGATCAGGAGCGGGGCGTGGGGGGCGGAAAGCCGATGGCATCCTTGTCTGCTCGCCCCGTGTTGGAAGACCCTCGTTTGTCACCTCTCGTCAGACACTCTGCCCGTCACTGCATTATTCATGAATCACAAAGAGCGGGGGGGGGGCAAAAAAAATGATCTCCAGAGCTCCTCTGCCAGCTGGGAGATGCTCCGCAGGAATATAAAGTGGAATATCCAAGCCCCTCTAGCAGGGAATATACGCCCAGGGGCAGGAATGGGCTGTCCTGGCCATATTCCTCTTAATTGCAAAAGATCTCTTGGGTGGTTGTATCCAATGGCAGACGTGAATGTGGACAATATTATTAATATCACTTTTTTTTTTAAATAAATAAACATTTTCCCAGCGGGTGGGGTTCAGCTGTGGGGTAGCTCCACTGTGGTGGTAGGTAAAATGGGATTTTCGCAGCTAAGATTTAGATACTTCTGCAAAAATTGAGCTTTGGGGGAGGGATGCTGAAATTTTCTCTTGAATTCAGCCAAATGCTGAATCCAGATTCAGCCTTCACCTCCCACCACCCCGTCCTTCTTCTGCCACTCAGGGATGGCATGAATGAGGATGCCTTTCCATTGCTCCTGAAACAGGCCCGCCATAAAAACTGGTCTTACCCGAGGTAAATGAATCCCTGGGTTAATTAGCACTGCCCCAAGCTGGGGATGTGCTGCTGCCAAAGCCCGGGAGAGAAATATGGACCCTGTGTGACCCGATGGCGAGTTGGTGGGTAAAAGAAGAGACTAAGTTGAGATCTGGTCTGTGGTGGCCGTGGCAGCTCTGCTGACCTGAATGAAAGGTGTCCATGGCAAGCCCAGATTTAATTCACATTCCCAGAAATGCTGCCCAGAGCAGGGGTTTGTCTCCATTTCAGGGGATGTCTGGAGGTGCCAGGCAGTCCCGCAGCATCCCCAGCCTGCATTCAACGACGCCTCCTCTTCTCCTCATCCTCCTGTGCAAACCCTGCTCTGGTGCCGACTCACCCCAGAAATCCCAAATTTCTTTTTTTTTTTTTTTCTCCCTTTTTTTCTCAGCAATGAAAGCAAAAACCACAAGCCCAAACTGAATTCAAGACACCATTTTTAGATGTGACTTATAGAAAATATTCCAGGTGGTTTTAAAGAAAGTTGTAGTATTTATGTTAAGGATATAAATTAATAAATTATGTTAAGGAAATAGATAAATTCTATTAATGAAATAAAATAATAAAATAATATAGATGATACCTTCAAAATGGCTTCATACCTAGGGTTTCCTCTAGTGTCTGATGCTACATGTTGTTCCACAGTTCAACCTTGTGACTCATAAATAATGTAAATGAATGGGCCGCCTGTTGAGAGCAGGTGGCCCAGGGAGGTGGTTGAGCCACCGTCCCTGAACGTGTTTAAGAGCCGTTTAGATGTGGTGTTGGGGGATATGGTGTAGGGGAGAACTTTGTAGAGTAGGGTTGATAGTTCGACTTGATGATCCCAAGGGTCTTTTCCAACCTGAATGATTCTATGACTCCGTGAAAGGTGAGCCGAACCAGCTTTGCTCTCCATTGCTTCTCCCCAGATCCCGGGGAGCCTTCCGCATCCAGTCACCCCCAGATTTGCCAAGGAACAGCGGTAAATTCCATAAATTCCCCTTTCTGGAAACATTTTCTGACAGCTTATATTTTTAATTTTGCATTTTGCGTGCTGAAAGCCGAGTTCCAGCCCGTGCGAAAGCCTCACCACTGCAGCGACGCCGGCGCAGGCATCTGGGGTGCCCAAACGGTCCCGGGGAATTCCAGTTTTCCCCTCCATCTGGGATAGCTTATGGTAAGTACGGAGGGGTGTTAACTGACAGATGGAAAGACAGACACGCTTCTGAAATAGCACGGTTCTGGGCGCGGGAGCAAAAAGTGTCACCGAGGATGGTCCTTCAGTAACGGGACTTCTGCTTGGGAGCCTGATCCAGCAAACAGGAGAGAGGAAAAGGTACGTAATCACATTTATCATCTCTTTTTTTTTTTTTAATCATGGTTTCTCACCAAATTAAGATTGGTAACATTTCTCTAGATTTTTAATGCAATTTGCTGATATTTGAGGTCTTTTTCACTCAGCAAAATAAGCAGCTGGGGAAGGAGATGTGAAGAGAAAGTGCCTCTAGTTTTTCATGTGGATGACACAAAAGGTTTAATCAAAATATTACATTTTCCTTTTGGGGGCTGGAGAATTTAAAACCCCAAGTTTTGATAGGAAGCCTTTGGAGGTGGAATTCCCCTTTCCCGACCATCCGGCACAGCGCTTCTGAGTCGGCTTTTTCCCCCCTTTAACTAGAAAAATCTGCTGCAAACTGATACCCCACAGCCAGATAGAAGCTTTGCGTTGTGTTCCCAGCCCTTCCGCGGGCAGAAATCCATCTTGTGCGGAGCTGATTGGGAATAAATTAGCAGAAATAACAGATCGTGCCAGTATATCCCGCCAAGGGCTGAACCTCCTCCAGCCTGAGACTTTGTGACTTGGGAGATGAGACCAACCCCCAGAAAAAAAAAAAAAGAAAGAAAAAAAAAAATCAAAAAACAATCCAAGTCACAGGCGACAGGACTAGAGGAAACGGCCTCAAGTTACGCCAGGGGAGGTTCAGGCTGGATATTAGGAAAAATTTTTTCAGTGAAAGGGTTATCAGACACTGGAATGGGCTGCCCAGGGAGGTGGTTGAGGCACCATCCCTAGAGGTGTTCAAGACGGGTTGATGTGGTACTGGGAGATATGGTTTAGTGATGGTGTTGCTTTTTGTCAGAATTAGGTTTACGGTTGTACACGATGATCTTTAAGGTCCCTTCCAACCTAGAAGATTCTGTGATTATTATCGTAGAAATATGGTATATTGTATAAATACAGTATATATTTATACAGTTCCTGTCCTGAGGAGCAGTGAGTTGCAGCTCAGTGTAGTCACATCATGGTCAATCTACTTCTGACGGCAGCACAGCTCATGGTTTTCCACTCCGTATCTTTTCTGCTCTTTCTGAGTTTACACAGGCAAAGAAAATCTAGACACATGTTTATAGTCATGTCTGGTGATCTCAAAATGTGGAAAATGAATCACTGAATAAATCACTAAACACAATGGAAGCATTTTCAATTGCTGGGACATCAAAAAAGCCCAGTAGAGATGGGATACAATCTGGGGCAATGGAATGAATGGCAAAGAATAAGAGGAGAGAATGAGACTCAAGTTGCCAGATTTCATAAATGGGCAATATGAAAATTGTAACTTTTCCTGTTACTACATTAATGAGAAATAGGAACACGTCCTTGGGAATTCCCTCTTTGTTCCCATTACTGATGTCAGGCCACATCCTCAGCTGGGAAGAGAAGCACATCTTGGCTTCTTCAGTGGACAGACCTCCCAACTGAGACCAGGATTTTATGCACAAGAAAGGCAGAAGCACAGAGTGAGCTCCCCCAGAGCATGCAAGCATCGTTCTTGGCTCTGAAACATACATATCCTCAAGACATTGTAGACATATTTGTTCTAGTGCCTTCACTATTGGCTGAATTATCTGCATGACAGACTGTAGATTGACCCAGTGTGGCATTTACCTGCATTGTACTAAGACTAAAAGATCCTGGCTTTCTTATTTTCTCTAGCATTTTTTAGAAAACATGGTCAGATACTGGGTACAACTGACTACTCATATGCCTCTTTTTTCAATTTTTTTTTTTTAATGATGAAAAAGCTAAATTGTCTTATCCAGTATCTGGTATTATAGACAAAAAAAAAAAAGAATGTCTAGGTAATTTAGGTTTGGTGAATTACTGCTAGTTTTCCTGTAGTGGCTTAGTCATAGAAAGTTTGGGAAAAACATTACTTATTTGGTATTGTAAAAATAAACCTTTAACTTTTCCATTTGAAATTATATTATCCATTTACCTAATTACCATTTATCATTTTCAATTATGTCAATTTTTTTATTAATGAAAGTTCACTAAAATGTCACAATATTTATTTTACCCCAGAATTAAATTCATTTTGTACGTCTTGGCTCACTAAAAACAAAGTGAGCTTTTGCCACCCTTGTTTTTCTTGGTTTTGTTTTCTCTTAATTGCCAAAGAAATGAAAAATTACTCATTTGCAAAGATCCGTTATAGAACACTTCTCATTATGCCTACTTTGCTAGTGTTGGAATCATCTGGAAAGATTCTATATGTCCTTGTAAGTTATTGCTAATGATGTAGCCACAGAAAGGACTCTGGGACTGCAGAAAATTAATTCCATCAAACAATTCTTTTCCATTTAGCTTAATTTCAGAAGACTATCAGTCAGCTTTCATCTAGTTTTCATGTTTTTAAGAAAGGCTGGGTTAATTTTGAACCTACTTATGAAGAGTTTCTTTGCAGGCCCCTTTGAGTAGACCTTTTCTTTTTTAATTTATGATGATTAGCTAGAATTATATCACTATTTAAGTTTTTCTACTACTGGCCGTATCAATCTTTGCATGACTCCTCTAGGAACACTGGGAGCATCTGCGACACACTATCTGCTCTTGTTGGTGGCTACTTTGTTCTCCATTATCAGCATCCCTATATTCCCATTTGGTTTATAATTGCTGTTTTCTCTTTTACTTTCCCCTTAACTCTGGTGCATTAAACCGTGCCTTTTTATGGATTGCAAAATCTGAGAGTATAGGATTTATTAATTCTTAAACAATTCCCAGCTATTGCTTATACTTCCAGGCACATATATAGCTATCTATACAAGATAAAGGAAGTAAAGAAAGGATTTTTCACCCTTGGAAAAATTTTTGAAGCCCCAGGTTAAGGTAAGGTGTTTTGCATTACATTTTACCTGTCCCTAAAATTTATACTCATGCAGAAGAAGAATGACAGCTTTAAGTGTTTGCTTTGTTCTGAGATAGGAGAAAGATTTACAGTGTGTGTAGGTGAAATAAGGTTTTAGAAAATGGATGTGTTGCAAAACCTGAGACTACTTGATATATAGCTTTAGATACATCACTGTTCAGCTACATCAGCATTTTTAGGAAACTACTGACCCCCAATCTGGAGACAGCCTTCTATAGGTTTGGGGCTTTATTCAGGCTATTATATAAATATTAAAAATAGCCACTTGACATGACGTAGAGAATGATCAGGTATTGATTTGATATGTACTTGTACATACACTGTAATTTATGGAAAAGAAACAGGAAAACAGTGAACAATAACTGTCTGATAACAATAGAAGCTATTTGTATAATAAAGAAGGTATAGCATATCCAGTGCGAAACATACTAGTAATTTATTTGGGTGGAGTGGTTAAATATCTTTATCATCTTAAAGTTTCCTACCTTTGAAAGTGCTCAAGATCTTTGTTATTATTGATGTAATGAGTAAACAAGCTTGTAATGTAAGCAATTTGGGAAGAAAATATCGGTTTCAGTCCTGTGATTTATAATTCTTCACATCTTTCAAATTCAGACATCAAATACAATCAGAAGTACTACATTCCATACACAGCATATGCCTGTTTATTTTTTGAAAATATTGCCACCCTAAATTTCCAATAAGATATAGAAAGTATTATGTCACTTTTTTAGCATTGGTGCTTTTATTGTGGAATGAATGGAATTAAAGCAAAGTCCTTCAGTCAAAATCCTCATTCAAAATGGCATTTGGAATTAAATGCATCATTAGGTTCTTATTCCATGTTCTATTTTTTAATTTCTCACTCTCCATATGAAAATGTAGACAAGTGCCAGAAGGTTGTAGCTGCCTGTAGCAAGATTCTGGTGTTGTTTATTTTCAGCTGCTGGAATGTCTTTTTTCCAACACCCTCATGCTTCTAATTTGAAGTCTGATACCAGTAGAGGTTGGAGCACTCATAGGGAAAAGAAAGTGCACATACTCTGTCACCTTGGGTATTTGTAATGGATATTTTCACGAAGCAGAGCTAAATTACAGTGTTGGGGGACAGGACAATTGGAAAGTTTTATTTACGACTTTCACATTTTCCTCCATGTGTGAAATTTTAAAACATTTATTTCATGGAGCTCCGCCATCATTTCTGTAATCAGGCTACAACAATGGCACTATTTTGTCCAAGTTTACAATAAGAAGTGCACAGTATGCTAAGCATATTATGGAATTGGTTGCTACAAAATCCTCATGCATTCAAGTTACAACAGCTGGAGGGGATTATGGAAATACACCCTTTTTTCAGCATTCTGGTTTTCCACAGTCATTGTAGCCAATTCTAGGGCTGCAGCAAACAGCCAACAACCCCATGCCCTGTCCTCTGCCTGGGATTTTAGGGATGTGGGAATTCAGTCCCAGGGCACTTCAGCAATTAGGAACTTTTAGAAATAGCTTTGCTGCTTTCTTGGGGACTCCAAACTGATTCTGTGTGAGCATGGGCCAAGGAGGGAGAGAGAGCACCCGTAGCAGCCGCAAAACATGTCTGAGAGGAACTGAGCAGTCGTGTTCGCTCCACAAATGGAGAACAAGCACCCGGACGGGAAAAACATCACCGCTCTGTCAGGCAGCTTGGAGACGAGGGGAAGGAACAAAACAATACACCTGGCAACCACCTGTTAGGAAACCAGCCTCATCATTTATCCTTTTCAGCATGCGAGGCTTGTATGTGGTACAGGTTGTCAGACGGGGATTAAAAATGAGTGGGAAAGATGAAAATTACGGTCTGCTCTCCCTGGGCCCAGTTTCATAATTCATCACTGTAGATACTGTTAAACTCTAGTATTAAATGCTGGAGACCACAAGATGAGCATTGTCTCTCTGCTACAAGTCTCTCCTTATGACAGGCAGCCAGGAGGCCTCATAGTCTCGTGCTCTTTGAACATTCATATGCATTTCCCAAAAGTGGGGGCTCCCGATTCCCAGACCCAGCTCCCTGGACTGTATACTCTTTCGCACATCTGAAAGACCATTATATATTTGAAACATTCCTAAAAACTGCTGAAAATGCTGAACTGCTTTGCGTCTGATTGTTTGGAAGGCTCCTTGCTCGCAAAATATTTCAACTGCTGCAGTTCTGCTAACATCTGGACATCTTCCTTACGTCAGAGGTGGATGATGAGATCCAGATGCTATGACTTACTGATGTTTTCATTAACTTCTTAGCAGTTTTGCCTTTGTTTTGTTTACCAACTGCAACTTCTTAACTCCAACTCACATACATGAGTGTTACTGGGGAGATGGGGAGAAGAGCTGGAAAGGAGAGGGGGAGCCAGAGAAATGAAATTAGTGTTTGGCCTTCATCCAAAATAGCTGATTTCTCTTATTACAATGTGCTGTTCCAGGATATGCAGCCTGTGGGAAGGTCAGCCCCAGATGATAGGAAACATTTCTCCGAGCTGCTATTTTCAGTAAAAAATGAGCTATATGATTTGCTAATCACGTTCTAATTTAAGAGTAAACATGTTAAGCTATGAAGACAACAGGAAATAAGGACGTAAGATAATATTAATGGCGACCTCCTGAACTTGGCATTTACAATCATGCCTAAACCTAATTGCCATATAGAGAATATATATTACTCTGAGGGAATGCTACTGTTGCAGCAGACACAGGAGGGAGTCCGGTTATATTGTAGGCTACACATTAGGAACTAGATGAATACTTCTTTTAAGGAAGATGTTGGCAATAAACGGAGTATGAAAAAGAAATACAGATCCAAGCAGCTGTATAGTATCTCTGTGGCAATAAATGGTTTATATGTTCGCTAATTTTATATGATAGAATTCCACTTACAAGAATTTCAACCATTTCCAAAGGCTAGTTCCTTCAATTTTTTCCCACTGAAAATAGAATTAGTGCTGGCAGAACAGCTTCCCTTGCATTAAGAGGCTGAAGTGGATTTTCAAAAACTGTCTAAACTTGCCTTTTGCATTTTATGTAGCTATGCAGTTAAATTTGGGGAAAGGGATGAAAAAAAAAAACATCAGAGCACATTGATTGATTGATACTACTGTTCACTAAACAGTGCAGCATCCTTAGCATTGTGTAAGAAACTGAGGTCAAGAAAGTCCCATTTTGAAGAGATTATAATCCGTAAAAGAATCACTGTCAGTGCTCAGTGGGAGGCCATATGAATATATTTATTATGTACCCCCAAAAAATGCAGCAGTCACTCAGACCAGCACAGGCAGAAAATTTATCAGTCCACTGAGCGACATTGCTCAGCTCACCGCCTGCTCTGTGGAGGAACAGGGGAGAGAAAAAAATGGGCCAAATCCTCCCAGTGCAGGAAATATGTCACCGTACTCGAAATTGCTCATTGGTATCAGCATTTCCAGACTGTGAGAAGATCAATTAGCAGTATAGTTTATTTTTGGAGTTATGGATGTGTTTGTCTGAGGGTGCTCAATGTGCACATATCTATGTTAATCTTACACAGAGGGAGCTAATAAAAATAATAGGAGAGGAAAGTTTAGGCAGATTCTACTTCCAATGGTTAAATCAAACATACAAAAAAGAACAAACAAAATAAGAAATGGATATCAGCTATCCAGTCAGTTACTTGGACAGCAGAATAAAATACGAGTGTAGCACAAGTGGGTAGTAAGATCTGAGAAGGAATTTTCAGTGTAATATGTTAAAAAGTTGTGACCAGACGTGCATAGAGATTGCAAGGTATGATTTTGTGACTTCATCCTACTTCTTCACTCCCTGTCTCTCATGTGATTTGACTTTAGTTGCATCTTTAATTTCTCATGTTCTCTTATGTGCTAATAGCATAGAGCCCATCTATGACTGTAGCTTTTGGATTATACTCTGATATAAATTTGAGTGGTTTATGGTTTACAGTTTCTGGCAAAAGAGGGATAAGAGTTTTGCATTTCTCTAGGGGAACTAGCCCAATAGAAAGCCAATTGTTGAAAAGGCACAGGGAGAAGGGAAAATCTGTATTCTGCTTTTTTCTTGTGCTTTCAATTTCAAACTTTCAGGTCTCCATTGTGTACCAATACAACTTAATTTGACAGAGAGATCAGACAGAACCAACACAAGACTACGTTCAGCTTTAGATTAATTGTCCCTTTCTCTCTTTTGATGCTCCAGAAGCCTTTTAGACTCTGTCAGTATTCTCAGAAGCTCATGTTCAAATTTTGCAGCATCCTTTCAGAGTTGCTGCCATGTTACTCTTGCTACTTGATGGTGAAGCTATATTTTGGCAGCCATCCTACAGTAGCAAAGCATCTGCCACCCGAGCTGAAGTAACAACTGGCCTGCCCTGGCGAGCCACAGACAAGAGGGGTTCGGCACGTGCTTTTGCCTGTCACTGCCAGTCACAGCAGAAAATCTCAAGGCATTAAAGTGGCTCTGGTCCCTAAGACTGAGGAAAATGGAAATTTGTGTTGTCTGGTGTATACTTTATATAATAGCAAATGTATGAGATGCTCCTGTTTGCTTTTACTTGGTTCATTAATTTGATATTCTTCAAGGCAGTTGAATCTTTGCAAAAGGCTAGGTGGTAAGCAGCTTTCTTCCAGCCATGATTTTCATATAACTTCTTATCTGCACTTATGCTTTGCAATGTCATTTGCACATCTTTGCAGAGTTCAGAGTTGAGGGGACAGAGACACGACTGTGAAGTGTTCCCAGAAGGCTGCTGCAAAAGAATCTTGGCCTCAATCTTTTGTTTTCTCTCCATACCTGTCACTTGTCAAACATCTCTATTCTGCCCTTAGAAGGGTAAGCAGCTTCCTGGTGTGGGGTGTTTGCCTTGATATAGTAGCTCCCACCATGCCTCCTTCTGCTCACCCTGAGCACTTTCACTTAAAGATAGCAAATTAAAGCTTCAAGCATGTGAGATTCATCTGCAGTGATGTTCCTGTTGATCAGTAGCTCAGCAGATATTTTGGAGTTTTGTTGAATGCTATAGAGAGAGGAACTTCAGGGAGAGCTGCCATACACAGCCATGTACTAAACTGATGAGAAAGCATAAAGATTTTGAATGCAAATGAAAAAAAACTTTCCTGAGCAGCCTGGTAAAGACAGGTTTGCTTTACTCTCAATTAGGTTGTTAATAAGTAATCAGTAACTTGGAAAAAAAAAAACCAAACAAACAAAACCAAAAAATTTTGAGTGATCTTGCTGGAAGAAAGAGAGATCAGACTGAAACAAAAGTTTGGTCAGTTTTTAAAAGGCAAAGAAACCTTGGATAGAAATTTTGAGGACAGTTGCATAAGTCAAGCAGAACATTGATTTTGTCTCCTGCTGCTTTTAACCAATGATGCAGTGACTGAGATCCATATAACACATCTGAAGAAAAACTCTAATCTTGTTCCTGACATGAGAAGGTACTGCCTAAAAATCTCTCATTGTGCAGAACCAAGAGAAACCGGATTGCGATCAGACATTTATGTTGATGAATTTGTTTGTTTTTCTGCTGTAAGAATGTGCTGAATGGACGTATTCACGACTCCAGTGCTTTAATACAAAAGTGCTGACCATATTCTTCTGCGCACCACATATTTTAGAAACCTAAGAACCTAATGAGACTTACACTATTGATAAAATCCTGACATTTAATCTTTTACCCAGAATTTGAGTTTTTTTCACAGTTGTATCAATGAAGAAAAAGGAAGATGATGTTTCCATGGGATTTTTTCAGTTTAGTATATATTAGTATATACAGTGCATGCATACACGGGCATATGTATGACTTGCCATGTTGATTGGCCTTTTGGATTTCTGTAAGAGGGCAAGGTGAATAAGAAGCATTCTTAAGCAAAAATAACCCTGTAGTCAGAATTTTTAAGGTTCTCTACTAATGATTCTCCCTTACCTTTACATCTAATTTTGGGGTCAGTCCAGAGTCCTCTGAGAGCTCTTTGTTGGTGGATTGTGAATTCATCTTTTCGCATAGAATAGCCATGGGTCCTTTTCTAAAGCCAAAAAGATTATTCTGATCAACAGCTCTAACCTTCTGCATTCTAAATGCCATAAAATGTCACACAATAACTTGCGCACGATTTGAGAAAGCTATTTATTTTATTTTCATTTAAAGAGTTCAGATATATGTTTTTGAATTTTCATACTCTGGTAATAGCTTCTATAATTTGATTGTGAGTCTTTTGTTCAGTGAAAGATAAAATTGTCTGTGGTGTGTTAGGACCCTCAAGCATGCACTCAGATACTTCAAGCAGGAGGCAAAATGACTGCACAAATATTTATCACTGGCATCAGCACAAGTATTATAGAAACACAGACTCCTTGGCTTATTTCCCAGCCATGGCAGCTTTTAAGAGAACTTGAAGCCACTTTTCAATTTGAGTCTGTTCTTTGAAAGTACTTGGTAAAATCTGTTCCATTTCTTATGGACATATGTTGTCATCTATAGGCTTTAAGGGTTTGGCCTGCAACCCAACATAGTAAAATATTACATATGTTCACTTGGTATCACTGCAAAAGAAACCTCTTTCTGTACCTGCTAGAAATGTAGAAGTGCAGCAAGGTATATGCATGGTTATGTTCCATGGTATTTCAACCTTACTGAAGCCAACCAGGGTATATCTATGGTACAATCCTCTGGAGATTTTTTTCTTCAACTGACAGAGATGCAGAACAGTTGAAAGAGTGGACACTGACTGAAAACGGAAAAAAAAAAAAAAAGAGAGATTAGATTAGAGATGAAACGTTGTTTTGTTGATTGAATAGTAGATATTGCTTACTTGAACTTAGTTTGGGAAGCTTTGTAAGTATCTTGTAATAGGCTGTTGGACGTGAAGCAATAAAGTTATATGATCTCAAATGGAAATACTTTTTCATTGCAGAGAATTAAAATAGCTTATGTCTTACAAGGAGCAAGGAATTTTGCTGATGTGAAAGCAACAATAACTTCACTAAGGAAAGAATGTAGTCCAACAGAATATGAACAAGTTGAAGATAGGTATTTTGATGAGATTTCAAAGATCAATAAAAAGATAGTACACATTTCTCCATCTTTCCAACTCCCATGAGAAGCAGAAATAATTTAGCAAGCCTACATAGAAAAGCTTGTAACTTGTACCCTTGCACTTAACTGCCATGGCAGCATTTATGGGTGACCATAAAACCTAATTCCTTTCCCAGTATCCCACTATCTGAATTCCTGTATTGTTCTCACTATCATCCCATCAGATCTATGTGTTTAAGAATAGAAATAACAACAATATCCTCTCTTTATTTTTTTCTCAGACTGCAAAAAGCAAAAACGATTGCCAAGAAACTTGTTTTACTTCTTTCATGACTCCATATTCTTATTCCATATTTTAATTAGTAGTATTTATAATACTTCTTTTGCTCATAAGACATCTTATATTGTATGTCACTGGGGTTAGCGTCCTTAGACAGCCCATTTGAAAGATGAAACCAGTAGTTTCTGATCCCTGAGCCCACCACTGCTTTTAATAAGATCTACTGAAGCTGTTAGGAATTAAAGGTCATTACAGCTTTGTGTATATTTGGGCTATTTGGCAAAATTAGCTTGCCATGGTGGCCTGATGGGTAATGATGAGCACATCTGGTTTCATTTCTTTGGAGCTACCACAGCAAGATGTAATTTCAAACATGAGGTTTCAGTATCTACCACCTGGGGAAATCTCCACAGGGATTTAACTCTTCTCTGCCCCCTTTATTTAAGATCATTCACTCCAGTTCTTCCTTTGTCTTCAGCGCCTCATATCATTTCATTCCCATCATTTCAGTTTTCTGCCAGGGGCCAGTTCACAATATTAGGTACAAAATTGTTCAAGACAAGGATAGACAACAACCATGTGTCCATGCAATGCCTGGAACAGGTGCTGAGCACCATCTAACTAATACATCTCTGCATACGGTGATGGGGCTATAGTTGAAGTTTTGCTTGAGGACAGAGGATTCAGAGCAGTGAGAAAACCTGGCTTTTTTTCTGAATAGGAGAATTCTTTTATACTACACCATGTGTTGCAAGAAAGCGATTGGAATTAGACCAGTTCCAACTTTGAAATGCAGCTGTCCAAGGACAGGCAAAGAAGAAAAATCTGCACATCCAGCAGTTTTGACGTCCTAAAGCTAAGAGAAGAATGCCCTTCCCAGAAAAGTTACTTGCGAACGCCATGCTGTTCATGTAGGACAGCAGGCTCTCCTTTCCTAATGCTCTCCCTGCAACGCGCATATGAGGTAACATCATCCCATAAAAATTACTCCGGCTCAATCAGCTCCCAGTGGAGGTGGGCAGGGTATGAGCACAGCAGTGCTCCAGAGATCTCCCCATCTCAGGTGAGGGTAGAGGAAAGTTTCTTAATGCTGCTCCATAATTCCATCCTGTAGTTACTGGCAGCTACACAAATCAATTCGGAAGCATTTTTCATGTGATGTACGTATTTGTGTGCGTGACAGAAAAGGGCTTCAAACATTATTCTCGCTCACACTTCAACCCCTTTAACAGTGCCTTGGTAACGCTCTGCTCCTTTGGAGCCCCTTTAAATTAAAGGTGGTGGTACAAATAGCCATGAAACTCTATGCAGCTTTAGAAACCGTCCTTCTCTTTGCCCAAGGTGAGGGTGAGCACCGTCCCACAGCAGTGGCAGTGGCTGGAGGCATGTTGCCAGCCACAGCCACAGTGTTTTGGGCAGGTTGGCTCCTTGCAAGAAGAGAATGGAAGTGCTGAACCTCCGCAGCCGGTCACGGATGCGCTCAGCTGGCAGCGAGCACGCTTCAGCCTTGCCTTTCTCCTCTCCCTGTGGGGCCAGGCAAATGAAACTCTGGTCTCTCGACCTAAAAGCAAGCAAGTGTGAAGGTGGGATTTCTGTTTTTTCCCCCAACTCAGCATGAGCAGATGGGTTTACAGCTGAATTTCTCAAATGCAAGTGAGTGCACCCACACTCCGCTGGGTGTGAAAAATTAAAGGTGGGAAATAGTTTTGTATTAAAAAAAAGAAAAAATAGAGCAGGGCTCAAAATCAGGTTTTAGAGTCAAAATATAATTCCATTATGTTGCAAAACACTAAACTTCCAGGTGAATCAGGGTCTAGTTTCTGAGTTATATAGCCCCTTTGCTACTTGTAGCTTAGTTTGAACTGGAGGCATGTTTTAAAGATGACTGTAGTGTTAAATAAATTGTAGTAAATTGAAATATCACTATAGGTAAAAAAAAATATATATATACTGTGCTAAGACATATGTATTCAGCAAACAGTTTTGTAAATTAAGGGTAAAAAAGGAAATTAAAGAGAGAAGCTCAAAATGGCATACACATGAACACAAGGCAGTCGGACATAAATGATGCAGCATTGACATTCACTGGAGAACAAAAGGAGCTCACTATCTAACTTACTACTTTCTGTAAAGTCTTGTAAAATAGCAATAAAACTGAGAATCTAAATAATCCGGTATTTCAGCAACAGCTAGTGAACTAGACAAACAGCAATGTGGATGAATCTTATTTTACCTGCCTCTGGCATGACCGTCCACAGATTCTTAACAGCTGCTACAGTAAATAGCTGTTGTGGAGAATGACCTTTAAAGCTCTGCAAGCCTCTTTAATATTCTGAACTTTAAAATTAGCAGGATTTAGGCACTCTGTCTTCAGAATGTAATTTGTATGCACGTCAGGAGTGCCATGAATGTCAGACACTGCGTGTGGTCAGTACAGCTCTCATCAAATCGTATAAATAGGTGAGCTAAATACATGCAATATACTGTACTGATAAGTGCAATAGCAGTAAATAGGACCCCCTTGACTTATGCAAATAAGGCATCATTAGTTTATTTAGCCATCTGTTCTGATTTGTTTAAGTATTTCTCAGTATGCCAGAAATTACATTCACTTTGGTAGACTTTATTTTTCCGCAAAAATGATTCTGAAGAATTCTGCCTCATTCTGCAGAATGATTTCTTTCTTCTCTCACCTGAGTCCATTCCTTACAGATAAGCAAGTATCAGCTCATCTAACAGTGCATTACCTCTGTCCTTCTCACCATTCACACTCTTTAAATATCATCAAGCAATCGTACCAACTGTTTACAAAGATATCCCGCTTATGGCCATAAGTGACATTGAGTGCTTTATAGCTCTGTATTTACAAGATATCAAAGTGGTTTCTTAGAGAGCGGTGCAATTTCCCTCCTGCTCTGGGCACATGAAATCAGTGAACCTAATAAACTAGAAAAGCCTCATTAATGGAAGCAACTGTCCTTTGTGAGTAAGCAGCAGAAGGCAGCAGATCAAAGGTGCCCCACTTCCTTCAGTAGTGTCTGCACATCTGTTTTCGTTATATCGGCTGTGTGGTTAAGCTTGCTGGTTGACAACAACAAAGCTTTTTGCTATTGCTGTTTTTCTAATATATGCTGACTTCAGTTTTCAACCCGCCTTTTTCTAAAAATATTTAAGTGTTTTAACATGAAGTTGCTGGTCTGATTGATAGAAGCTGTGTCCAAGTTTAACGAGGGTGTTGAGAGACGGGATGCTCCTCATCTGGCTATACTAGATGTAAATAAAAAGATTAGACGGCGCTGTGCTGGAGTTAACTCGCCTTCAAAATAACAACAAAAGCTGGTATTTTTTGCAACTATATCCAGCTGCAAACAAGCCCAGGGACTGGATCTGCTATTATAACAGTATGTGTGCTATTGCTTTTGAAAAAGAGACAGAAATTGTAAGGAATGGTGTAACCTTCGTGTAGTTAAAGAAAGCCTAAATAAAATCACCATTTCATAAGATCTGATTTAGCTGGGACCAAATTTGAAGACTTAAGTATTACTTGGCAAAAATCTCATTGATTTCCTTTTTTTTTTTTTTGGGGAATCTGCAAGGACCAGTTTAAAGGCTGAAATATTTTCAAAGCATAATCTTCTTTAATAGTAATCTCTAAGAAATGCTTTTTTTCCTGCTTTTTATCAAATAGGAAAAACTTTACACTATCAAATTAAAACAGGGCCTACCCAACACCATTCTTACTCTTTTCTGTATATTTTACCACAAAAGATTTTGCAGTACATAATTCTTATGGAATATTACCCATATTGCATAAGCACAGACTGTCACGCAGTACCAGACTGGTAATTAGAAAATGTACTAGAAGGTTTTCTGTGGATAAATGTCTTAGTTCTGAAAGTGGCTATATGCATGTGGCTAAGCAGCCCATCAAAACTGTAAGACACTAATCTGAATGTGATGAACAGTAATTGTAATGAACAGTGACAAAAAAATGAGAGAAAGGCTAATGCAGTAATGCACTTGGCAAAAAAATTTTGTCTGAGAGAACAATAACAGGAGCCCTTTAAATGGTTCCCTCTCCCTCCATCTGGCATGCAGCACTGAGGAAACCGATCAAATAAAATGAAAAATGCCACGTATTTTTGCATAGTACTGCACATATGTGGTGAAAGACAGTCTCAGTGCCTGATGTTGGTATGACCCAACGTCCATTTGATTCCAGTTGACTCCTTTCTCTTCCTTTGGCAGACAGGTGAAACAGTACTTATAGGATGATGAAATACTACAAATCCCTGAGTTGAGTCCTCTTAAGGACCTCATGATCAAGCTTTGCAGTGTATTTATGTCTGAGTGGTTGCAGTATACACAAAAAAAAGACTTCTAGTTACTTGTGACAATGCAGGAAAATGTGAACAATTTGAGAAAAATAAATCTCTCATGTAAAAATGTCAAGAAACCCTTTCTGCTCAGGAAGGAAAACAGATAATTTTAATTCTAGTGTTTCTATTTGTAACCTAACATATTTCTTCAGCTAAAGAGGACAAGCAGTGACTTTAAATAGGTCTCCTTGTTTCCTCTTGTCCATATCACTCCCCAAAGTGCTCTCCACCCTATCCTTGTTTGAGTGATATCCTTATTCATTCTTATTTATGAAGGTTGGGTCATCCAATTCAGTTAAGGCAAGTTAACCAGGGCTTTAGACCAATAGCAAATGCTGCAGAACTTATGCTCAAAGTGCAAACGAGAAATAGCATAAACAATTATAAAGATGTTCAAGGAAATTTGTTTATTTTTTAGCCTTCCTTTGTTAACACATTAGTTTCTTATTAGTTTAAAAAAGAATACTGTACTGTTGTTTGACTAATACTAACTTTAGGCAGCAGAGAGAATGTGTGTATATAAAGCTGAATTTTCCTGCTGAAGATGGAAATGACAGCCAAAGACCATCTTAACAGAAAACTGTAGTAGCTCTTACAAGATTTAATCTTCACAATATGAAAGAAGTATTGATGGTAACAAGTGTGTAAACTTAAATTATGCAAGTAGTGATTTTAACTGCACTTCATTTTACACGCTTTTCTCTTGATGAGCCCTGAAGGGGCTGGGCTGTGTGAGTCTGAATATAGAATTTAGGGTAGTGTCTTACAAGCACAAAGCTTATCACACAAATAAATTTAAACATAGCCTATATGTCTAAGGATGCTCACAAACGTGCATTCAAATTTGTCGGCAGAAGTAAAACAGAATCTGAAAGTATAAGAGGAGGTAAACTAGTTATCTATGTGTTGGAAGTACACATTTAACAATATATATCACCCAATAAGATGAGTCATTTCTTTTCAGCTATATCATAAGTACTACTTTAAATCCATAATATTTCTGCAATCCACTTTTCAGAACTGATCATGCTCATTTAAACTTAAATGATGGTGCTAATGGATATTCTGCACTAGAGCAGACTAACAAACAGCAAGATATTATTTTCATGAGGTTTTCACGTCATTGGTTTTCACTCAGTTTGTGCTACTCACCCCCATGACAGGTTAACAGTCTGTCTCGGATAGCAACATAATCATACACAAGAAAGCAAAGGTGAAGTCTGGCTGACCTTTGGCAACTCATGACACCTTTGTTAGACGCAGTCTGCAACCTATAAATGTTACCTTATGTCTCTTGCTATTTCAAACAGAAAGTGGTCTCCAGTAGAGTAAGACTTCCTGAATGCCAATGCCATTGAGCAGATTTTGGTAAAGTTTCTAGGTCCGCACTGCTGAGCCAGATGTGCAAAAAGAGGGGCGCAGCTTTTTGGGGTAGCATTGGGGTATTGCCATAAAGTATCATTACAGTATTGGTACTTATCCACAGCTTGGGCACTTCTGTCCTGGAGATTTATTTATTTTCTTGTGATCTTAAGAGAACTGGAAAACAAGAACAGAATCTGAGGGGGGTCCTAAGTCATGTATTTATGAATGTGGTGATTCCGTGAACGTTTTGAGAAGGGATCATGAAAAAGTGTCAGTTTTTCAATATATTACATGTGGTCCTCTCTCCCCTTGATCTGGTGAACCTCAAAGTATGTATCTCTCAGGATCAACTCCTACAGGCTCTTGCTAAGGACGTAAGCCAAGTATTGAGGATATGTGGTTGTTACGGAAAAGAGGGATTTGATTATGTTTCATTTTCACTTTGAGATATTAAGGCACCTAGTCTCCACTCTGCCACACTGATGTCCAGGGTCTTAATACTTGCATTAAATGGATGTAAACAGCCAAAACTTTGAAAAGTCAGGCAATGAGAAAGTTGTGACAAGCACTCACAACTTGCTAAAGTGTATGTTGATAGTTATAAAGAGAGCATGTGTGTCACTGCTTTCAGCCAGGCATTTCAACAGCTTTTGAGAAGTTGTAGGGGACATTTGAGATGCGTAGGGGACTTACTTGAGCTGTGGGAACTCAGAACTATTGATTTGGTTTGAAAGACAAAGTATGATTGTAGATACTGAATGTATAAAAAAATTACGTTATTCGCTGTCTCTTTAACTACAGTTACTTTTCCCAGTTGAGAAAATTATTGCCAGTATCTAGGACATAGTGGATAAATATAATGGCCAAATCATTTGTAGGCTTGCACCTTTTTTTTTATTTGTGAAATAGGGATGACCAAATATAATTGTTTCTTGAAGGTCTTTGACAGAAGTATTCACCAAGTGTGTTTGTCCCATATCTTTAGCCACTTTGTCAGCATTCCTAACAAAAGTATTTGATAGCGGGATGTGTCTGCTCCAGTGTCCCAGTCCTCACTCAGCCTTCTCTGGGAAGTATTATTCCAAGGTAGTTCAGTTATTTATCTACAACCCATTCTCAGCAAGGGAACCTCCATATGCCATCTTCTACTTCTGCACGTGCCAGCCTAGATACCACCTGACAACACTGATTTTAGACGCCAAAAATTTCTGCCCTTTCTTTAATAAAACATTTCATTGGAAACCCTGTTGCACCAAAGGAAGTGGGAAATTCGCCAGGACTTCATCCTATCTGCTTTCTGAGACTACCCGTGAAAATGTGCTATGTCACGTGGCTTTCCCAGCACAGCGCTGGGTAGGGTATATCCTGCAGAAAGACATCTCTTGTAAACAAGATTTAGCAATCTTGGAGGGAATTTCCTGCTGTCGGTCGGATTGTTTTGAACACCATTGACCTTGCTGCAGATTTCTATTCTAAGAGCAGCTATTCATCTGTGTCCTAGGATCAGTTGCTTTGATGACAGTAACTGCTGGGGAGGTGGATAAGGAAATCTAGAGACACTCGTTCCAGTTGTGAGGCCTGCTGATAACCAGCCCAGACTGGGCTCTGGCTAGCCTATACCGATTTAAACGCTGTTTGGAAGGAAATAGCTTCACTGAGGAAGGAAGCAAGGGAATGCGGAAAACAAACCAAAAAAATTCCAAGTATAGCGTTAACCTAGACCGCATCATGTTGCCATCGTACTACCAATATTGCACAGCAAAACACAGGGCAAACACGCCTCAGATTGCACCAAAAATACATTTCTAAAATACGCTGGCATTTGAAGCATTCTCAAATGCACTTCGGATTGCCAGTCCTCATTAAGCAGATGAATCTGCACCATTTGGTCCTACTTTGCAAAGAATGTCACATTCCTCAACAAGAAAAAAAAATATTTCATACACTTGGGATTGTAAGGACTGAGTCACAGACAGATTTTTCTGAACACGAGGAGGAGATCTAGGCCAAACCATAGGGACCAAAACAGATTGCTTTATTTTGTTAACTTAATGTCTTCTAACACAAAAAGTCTTCTACCTTTTTAATCTGTCCTCTATAAAAATATATTTAAGTAAGGATTATGTTTTAGTGGACCTAATTTCTGGAAAGTAAATTTTTCTTTGGTCTGTTTGGATGATCTGACTTAACAGTCCCCAAGACGTTTGTAACATAAAGTAGTTTTCATGTGTGAAATAATTCATAACCCTCAGAGGCTGAAGCCCCTCCAAAAAAGTACCTAATCAGATCATGGAAGTTTAAGGTAAAACAGAGACAACCAAAAATTGCATCTTGATCATACTGCATCTAGAGCATTTTCTTAGTAGGGCTGATTTCTCCAGACAGTCTCAATATTACATAGGAAATCTTTCCATTTTCTGTCTGTTTTACTATATAATAAAGAACAGACTATGACTATTTAATAAAGAACAGATGTAGTCTGAGTCTGAAATTATTAGAAATGTTTTAAAAGTCTGCATAATGAGGATCAAACATTTAATAAATATTCAATATCATCATTTGATATTGAAACTATCAAATGTATTACATCATTTTCACTACTTAGGATTCTTATGTAAAGACTAAAGCAAGATCTTTATATAATGGCTTACTAAACACTTTCAAAAAGCTCTAAAAGAACAGAATTGATGCTCAAGGTATCAGGTTTTGTAGGTATTTGGAACTGGAGTTCTGAGTCATATAAACTAAACTCTAATTTAGTACCTTTTCTTTTATTATGTTTAACGAATCACTGAATGTAAATGTTCCAACAGTTCCTCAGTGAAGGTTCTTAATTTCAGCAAAAGTGTATTTCTTATGTCTTCAAATGGATGTGGGTTTTAGTGGCCAAACTCAAACTTGCAATGTCTTCAGAAATCCTCCACCAACTGTTATGCAATGACATCCCAGCTATAATTTCATACCATGGAAGGTGTGGTTGAAAGGCTTACTGAAATCATTGACCATCTTTCCACTGACCCACACTTGAGCTAGTGGCAGAGCTATGTTCTAAGACCGCACAACTATGCATCTTCAGCTGAAGCTGAACAAGAATTTCTCACAGAACTGTTTATGGTCCCACCTGATGCTCATACCTGAAACAAAGAGTAAACGATACAAACAAAACAGCTTAGCCATAGCTTGAGACTGACAGGGTACTACATGCAAAAGATAGGGAAAGAGAAATCACATTTGATATTCTTCCTGAAAAGTTATGTGTTAAAGTACAAAAGGATAAAATATTATCTGAAAAATTAAGGAGAATATTCCCTTATTCTAAAGCATGTGTGTTGAATTTATAATCTGGACTTCTTACTCTTCTCTCACATATAAGAAAATTAGAGAAAAAACAAGGCTGAAGAACCTCTTTTGGATGCAATGCAGATTTTCATCTTGGGTCTGCAGAATACCCAGTCACTAATGTGACCAAGCTTTCTACAGCCATGGACCATCTCTTTTAAGGGGAGTGCATAACTTCTGTCTAAACAAGTTAGTGGAAGCTAGGCCTGATATCGGGCAAGATTTTGGTCTGCATTTTACAAAAGGTCTGACTACAGAGTCTAGTGGGTCCCTTTTATAATCCCTGACTAGTAATTTTTTTTTTTTTTCACAGACAGCTGCACTGTTCTATTGTAGATGCAAGAGGTGATTAGTGTGTGATTTTCCTGAAATTAGTGCTTAGAAAATCTGATTATCTTCCAACTTTTTTCATATATTTTTCTGAACACAAGCTGAGCCTGATCATAGCATATACTGGCCATGTGTCTAGCTGTCATTATACTGTTTTCCATAACTTAGGTTGAGGTCAATTTAAATGGAAAGAAGTGACAGCACACTCCTTGGATGTGACTGCATGAAGCAGGTCCCCTTCCCACCACACTCATTTTGATCACACCTGACCCTCCCTGCGTCAACATGGCATTTATGAAACAGGGGGTTTTCTTTTTCACAAACCCTTATACTAAGAATAAATCACTTTCCAGGCATCTTTGTTTTAAGAGGCCTTCTTTATGTCCCCCAAGGGACTTTCTTTATCTTTCCTAAGGTCAGGCTGCTGAACACTTAACCTATTTTGAAATACCTTCTACTGCTAGTATGCTGCACGAGCAGGACGGGAAAAAACAAAAGACACTCTCTGCACTTTCTTCTGTGGCTTTTCCACCCCGATATAAAGCTCTCTGTTAGGCTTACACAGCAATCAGCTATCACCTTCCCTTGTCTTTCTGGGTTTCATCACTCAGTTTCCCTCTGGTCTTGCTGACACTGCCCGGCACACCTTCCCTGCCGTCACTTGCGTGTCAGTCAGCAGCTGCCTCCTCACACGTCCCAGCCCCATTGACCAGCTTGTGAAGTACCAGCAGATAGTGCTGACGGGATTTTTTAGCCTTTCTGCATTTTGGCAAGAAATCTAGTAATATAATCAATGAAAGATTGATCCGATACACACATCTGCACGCAACGTTCATATTGAATTGCACATAGATTAATGCCCTATTTAAAGAATGCAGGATGCCATTCCTGTACCAACATTATGGGGAGAAAAGGGTGAAAAATATGAAACCTTTGCAACATTATGAATATGAAATTCTTTGCAACATTACTCAGAGACATTGTTTCTGATTTTGGAGGTGCCTAAAAATTAGTAAGGCATAATTGTGCATTTGTACATTGACTGAGCTTGATTATTTTCATACGAACAGAAGAACTAGGAGCTCACAAGTTTCAGTCTAATAATTATTTAATCCTAGTAGCAGCTCTGATTTACCAAATGCCTGTTCTCAGGCTCACCTACTCTTCCCACTTTCCTTTCCAAGACCTTTTCCCATCACAACTATGTTTGTCTTGCTTAAATATTTTCCTCAGTGCTGCATAACTTCTGGTCTTAAGAAAAGAACTCTTTTCTTAGTATCTCCTTTTATATTCTACCATCATGCTATTATTGTTGGTTGAATCATACCTCATAATTCCGAGAAGAATGAGAACATTTCACCCCAAAGTTTACCAAAAAAATTCCATCAGGTTGTCAAATGTGCGCTCAAGTGAAATCCAGCAGACTCAGTCACTCACAGACCATTTTTCCTTATCTATTATTTCTGCTGCTTTTTTTTTTTGTTTAACATAACCCAATTCTGACTTTTCCTTTAAAACATTTCCTTTAATAAATGACAACTGTTCCAGCCCACCAGCCAGAATGACCAGTCTTGCCTCATGTTTGCTCAGTCTCCTCTTTCTAAAAGCCTGTCAGGGTATCTCTATACCTTCCTACAGATTAGAAATCGTTATTTCCACTGAAAAAACTGTTATGATGAGGCCAGAACTGGCAGCTGAACATGGCACACCGGTGCACGTATGTTTTTGTAAAGGAGAGTCACCATCTGGCTGAAACGCAGCCAAGATCCTTCCTGGCCCCATCTGCAGGTGAGAGGAGATACCAGTGGAAGCAGCTGGTATGAAATCAGACTACCTAATCTTGCAAGATGTTGACCTAAAATGAAGAGGCATATGTTTGTGTATTACATAACACTGGCTTTCATCTTCCCAGTGGGCATTTATTTTATCAGACCTACAAGAGTTGGTATAAATGGCATAATGGCGGGCATTCTTCTGAAATCTAAGACGTTTGACTCTGTGCCATATTTGAGCATATATACTCTTTTGACAAACCTAGAAGATAACAAAATTACAGGGTTTTGAGATAACAATGATACAGTTTAACAACTGCTTCTATAGGAGGGTGTAAGAGAAACTAGGGAGTCAGGAATAGATACACAAATGAATTAAAACTAGTAATCAAGAATGTTTAAGGAAGCAAAAAGGAGCAGAATGATATAATCTCTTGAATTATATCCTTATATATCCTAATGTCCAATTGCAGGAGACATGGGGACAGTTTTTGCAATAGAAAGAGAGGAGATGCTAACCATTCCAGCTTGGGGACAGAGGATCTTACACCTCCGTGTCCATCAAGGAACCTTTAATGATAGAATGAGGAAAGCTGTATTTCTGAAACAGCGTAAAATCTAAGACAGTGGTGGAAGTATATGTAGTTCACCTTACCAGCTAACAGCTATGCTGAAGTGATTAAAGAAGATTTTAACTGATAAATGTAATCCAGGGTGGTTTTACTGTCGGTGTTGCAAATTCACGCGCTTTCTCAGCTCGTGTTAGCCAGAGGAGCAGGGAAGTGGAGAAGTGGCCTCACCCCAGACTTGATGTGCTGAGCTTCTTCAGAGTCCATTGACGTGGAAGATTAGTAATGGTGGTAAAAGAAGGGCGGTGACCTTCCCGTCCCTGCCTCTGCGCTGCTCTGAGCATTTCTGTTGTCAGGTGCCGAGCTGGAGCAGGAAACTGAGTTAGCTGAAAAATCAGTGAGGGTTTTTGGAGGCGGGGTTGATTCATGTTGGTTGTTTGTTTGTTTGCTTGCTGTCAGGTTAGTTTTCAGCTACAGCAATTCCCGATCCAAGTCATTGTGTGGCTTTGTGAACTTTTGTGGCAGAACAAAGGCAGGAATGGGAGTGCATAGGTGGGGATGGAAAGCAGAGGAAGGAGGCAACGTTTTGGTCCTGGCTCTCATTTATATCAGCTTTAAATGACCATGAAATCACATCCGCTTTTACACAGGTAAAAAAAAAAAAAAAAAGCCCAGGGTGTGAGCACTGCTGAGATGTTTCAACACAGTCAGAAGTCCAAATGAAGTATCCCCTCCCATCCCTGGCCTCACTGCTACCAAAAGATCTGCAGCATCCTCAGTGGAGGATCAGGATCTCCCATACCCCATGTCATCCTCCACATTCTTCATGTTGTCCCTATATATCCATTATTTAGTACATTCATTGCACAAGATAAAATCTACGCTGCAAGCTGATCCACAGTTACACTGCCTTGCAGTTAAAACATTCAAAGTAAATGTTGGTAGTTCTGCTGCAAAGATCTTCACAACGGATCTTGTGATGTAATGCAATATATGTGACCTGCTTCCAGGCAGCTATGAGCCCTGTCACATGAGCCTAGGATTTTTTTGATATGATCTATGGTTTGAAATGTTTTTAATCAAATAAACAAACCAAATAGCTCCATTCCCTTTGAGACTTCGCATAAGCCATTGTTAAGATAATTTGCCAAGCGAAAAGGATGATGTAAGTAACTACAAAGTAAAATACTCATCGTTGCAGTCCCCACCCCCCAAAAGTGGCTGTTAATCAATTTGTGTGCTACACAAGCATCCTGTGCTTACGTTAGAGAAAAAATTGCCAAAGCTCTTCCCATGAGCACCAAACAGCACAAGGCTCTTCGATTTTCATAAACAGGCACACACAAACACACTTGATACGCCAAGACAGGAGGCCTGGGGTATCTGAGACACGGCGGCAGCGCCACGCAACAGTCGTGCAGTTTGTGTTGCTGGCAGCCCTGGCATACATACCACTGGCCACAACTTCAAAAGTGTCCAAAAAAGACCAAAGAAAGGGCTGCAAACAGAGAGCGACTTTAAATGCCCATCGAGGACTTTGAAGTGATTATTAACAATGCGTCCCGTAGCCCGAGGGCGTGCACAAAGTATGTCTGCACCCTGAGCTGCTGAATGGAACAGGATTTGTTTATCAGCCCCTCCGCCGAGGCTCCCTCTGAAACAATTTATTCTTCTCTGCTCCTGCAGCTGAACGTGCCACGGGCGCTTTCTGTGCAACAGATCCAGCTAACAAATGGTCGGTTTTCACTGGAAGCGGTAGTAAGTCCCGTCTGGAGAAAGCTGTGAGCACTGTCTTCCACACCAGAAAGCAAAAGGCCCAACAAAAACACCTCCTGTGTTCGTGTTCCCCTCCTGACAACACCGGTTTGGGTTTTGGTGGCCAAATGCGACTTCCCTCCAGCTGCTGGTTCCCTGGCTGCTATAGGTGGGCACAGAAGATCCAGGAGAAGGGAGTAGTAAGGAGCTTCCACTAATTACTGTTAAGACCCATGCCAACCATTTCCCTTCTGCAGGTTTCTGTTTTCCTGCTAAAATTTGGCTGTTTTACTGCTGTCCTGCAAGCCCAAATCGTGCCTCCATTACTTGTCTGCCTGTCTCTTCCTGAGACCGGGACAAAAGGCTTTCTGGGGCATGAATGGCTGCTTTGTTTCCCTGCTCTGAAGAGATCTAAGGCAAATGTAGTTGAGCTCCAAGTTTGGGGAAAAAAAAAAAAGAAAAAAAAATCTGGCCAGGTTTGTAGCCCTCAAAACCATAGCTGAATACTTAGAAGTTAGGATAGATTTTTTCCCCAAATTTTCTGTTCTCTGTGAAGAAATTACTTCAGCTGTGCAGCTAGGAAGTGATAGTCAGGCATGAAATAAGAAAATGGCTATAAAGATGATGACCTAGGATCTTACTCAAAGTGCATATATCCCCCTTTAAAGCTCAGCGAAGAAAAGAATGAATCTAACAGGATTTATTCCAGAGGCTCAAGTATAAAAGACTCATTAATGACAATCTCTGGTTTTGTATGCATTTTGAATATGTATTCATAACCCTGTTGCCTTATGGACAGATATTAGCCAAATACCAAGATATTTTTGGCTGAAAGATACAAGCAAGCCACAGCATTGCACTGCAGATTTCAGAAAAAGGGGGATTGGTCACATTTAATTTGCAGAGTGTGTCCCTTTATCCTTTAAGACTTATGTAATTGGATAAAAACAGATCCAAATTTTTAATTAGCAAACTCTGACTTCAGTTGTTGCCCATCTATTTCCAAGAGAAGTGAATAGCAAATGTTTAAGCTTGCTGTTTTGGTTTTTTGTTTTTTTTTTTTTAAATAGGAGAAGTTTAATTAAACAATTATCCTATTTTCATCTGTGCTGCTACACTGAGTTCTGAACTACCTGAAAATATTAGCCAAAATAAAATGTCAGCATTTGGTTTTGCTCACTGGTTACTAGCTAACACTTAGGAGTATAAATTGATTTCAGATGGGAATGTCAGCTGCATGCTCTGGCTAGAAATGAAGCTCTGACTCAGAGGGGTAGAAAAGATATGATAATCAAAATGTCTCAAATTCATTTCTTCCAAGTAGGGGAGTGACACCAAGGATAACTCCTGTACCCATTGCAGTCTTCCTAAACAGTGGCATACACCATTGTGAAGTCTTTGTCCCCACACTGCTCTTCTCATGCCTGGCCAAAAATCATCCCACACCACGTTTTTCAGGGTTTCCCACAACTTTGCAGACTTGTAGGATTTTTAACCATCAAAGCAAAGCAGCAGGAGGATGGATTTTGAATGAAATGGAGTAACAGTATGGGGAGAAGTGTCTGTTTTATGCTAAAACAGAAAGACTTTTCTTACTTTGAATTAGGAAACACTTTTGTTTCTGTTGTAGACATTTCTAACTGTGCTCCAAAAGCTTCATTTTAGGCATCAATCACAAGAAGATTGGAGCCCTCAGCACAGGAAGACATGTACCTGTTGGAGTGGATCTAGAGAAGGGTCACAAAAATGATCAGAGGGCTGGAGCATCTCTCCCATGAGGACAGGCTGAGAGAGTTGGGGTTGTTCAGCCCAGAGGAGAGAAGGCTCCAGGGAGACCTTATAGTGGCCTTTCAGTAATTAAAGGGGGCCTACAGGAAAGATGGAGACAGAATTTTTAGCAAGGCCTGTAGCGATAGGACAAGAGGTAATGCCTTTAAGCTATAAGAGGGTAGATTTAGACTAGATATAAGGAAGACATTTTTTACAGTAAGTGTGGTGAAACACTGGCCCAAGTTGCCCAGAGAGGTGGTAGCTGCCCTATTGCTGGAAATATTCAAGGTCAGGTTGGATGGGGCTCTGAGCAACCTGATCTAGTTGAAGATGTCCCTGCTCATTGCAGG
>JAOXJK010000032.1:70638281-70670626 GCA_025774025.1 Xenus cinereus | reverse complement strand
CAGGTTGGATGGGGCTCTGAGCAACCTGATCCAGTTGAAGATGTCCCTGCTCATTGCAGGGAGGGTGGGACTAGATGACCTTTAAAGGTCCCTTCCAACCCAAACTACTCTATCATTCTATGATTCTAAGAAAACAATCTTAGAAGAGAGGGCAGCAGTAGCATTACTCCTGAGTGCTTTTAGTCAGTAGCCCAGCAGTTATGGCATTAATCCAAGATAATTAAGACATACATACAGCTTCTTGTACTGCACCACATGGATACAGCGTCTCAGGACAGCATTGGTCACACCTCTGCACTGCTTCTCAACTGCATTTAGTTGAACTCCTAACCTTCTGAGCAGAGCACAGATGGGTGACAGTATTTCAGACCCAGCAAGCTTTTAGCTGTTTTGTGCAAGTTTCATTTTCACGTAAGTCTTGCAGTGGGAAAGCTCGAGCTCACTGGTGTTGAGCCTGAAAGCTGTGGGCCTCAGCTCCTTCAGGCAGCAGAGAGAGAACAAGCGAGTAAACTGAGACATATTGAGGCCACCAGTGGTGGAGATGGGTGCAGACACGGACTGATGGGCTGCATTCCCGTTATGCACCTCAGTACAAAATCAATCATATATCTTTCCTGAGATGCAGAGGACTAAAACACAGCTGGTTATGCTTTTTCTCAAATCAGTAATGTCAGAGAGGCTATGACTTGGGTTTACAGGGGATCTGCAGCAGCTGCAGCCACTGCATTTTATATGGCTATATGGGGAGAGCACGTACTTCCTCTGTTCTCTGACTATTTGCCTTTTTTTTTTTTTTCCACCAATGCCCAGAACAGTGTACTTAGTATGGATGTCCTACTTGGCGTGCTAATATTAATGCCATTTCACTAACCAATGGAATTCCATGTGGGACTGACTTGACTTTCCTGTCTTGTGTTGAAGCTGAGTATTTTTTTTTTCAAAAATGGGTGTCAGGCAAGTAGCAACCATTAGGTTTGTTTTGTATCTCAAAAATTGGCAAATCTAATATCTAGCTCTGAGCAGAGCTTGGTCATCTACTCAGTTGCTTATTCCCATTCTTCCAGTCTGTTTAAAGCAAGTTTCATCCCAAACATAGCTGTTTATAAAGCCTCTGCTCCTTTGAGTGGCATTACTTTTATTCTTGGCTTAAGTGTGGCTCTAATTCTAACCAAATAATTGACCAGCATAGGGTTTCTTCATATGAACATAGTGTGTGGATCCCCTCAAAGCACTTCCAAGTCTCCTTCATTCTCCAGACAAACCCTCGAGGGCCAAGTCACCAAAAGATGTTTTTGTCTCCTTTTCCCCACCCCTTGCCTTTTTTGCCAGTTCTAAGCAGCCATAAAATATCTGCTACACACTTCTGTAATGCAGGGAGAATAATAATCAGCCCTGGGCCAAGTCACGTACAGAAGCAATAGAAGAGTATTTTAACCGAGCAGGAATGTTATTTATCTCTAAACTACTTACGTTTAACTGCGCTTTAAAAAAAATCCTCTTCTTTTGACCAAAACAAACCTTCAAACACAGATGTTTGCTAAGTATCCAAACATGAATAAAAGATATTCAGAGAGGTTTGGGAGAAAACACTCAGAACCTAAATCCACAAATCCTCACACAAAATTTATTCAGTAAGAACACTCTATTAATTAATCAAGGCTAAGCAATTAGTAAAGCTTTCAGAATTTAACCATCTCCTTACATAACTGCATTTTTTTAAATTAGGCTTTGTAATCTTATACTTTCATACAACATTGCACCAGCGAAGTCACAAACTATAAATGATCTCCTAAAAGCAGTGAAATTGAAGCCAAGAGCTTTTGACTAACTTGAAATTTGCTGCTGCAAGGGATAAATGTGCCAGATCCTAGTATGTGGGTCACTTGTTTTGCCAGACCATTCAGGGTACAAACAGACTTGTATCTCTTATTCTGAAGAGGGAAGAGAGTAAGTATTTTGACCATTTTCAGCTTTTTGTGTTTTATGGGCAAATGTGTGATAAAGAAAAATTGGAATATGGAATGAATTATATTGAGATAATAGCTGTGAGTTTGCACTTTCTTAATATCTGTGCTGTCAGATCCCATCCCATTTTGGTATGCACACTAAAACATCTACCTATTGCTAGAACAGGCACTAACTGGCTGAAGGGTATGGATCGGTAAATTGAATTACTGCCAAAGCCCATCAAAACAGGGTAAAAGACTATTTGGAGGGCATTTTGAACAAACATGCAGAGCCACTGCCCCTGCTTTTCTTGTCCTGTCAACAAATATGGAATCTCAAATACCAAAGCTCTCAATAAATTTCACAACTGATAAGAAAAACAAAATAAACATGTTTTACTTACTGTTCTCTCTGTGCATCACAGTAGTGCACAGTCCAATCTTTGCAAAAAAAATTTTCTTAGGATCATGAGCAACAATATCATTTCTTACTGCTATGATAAGGGGGCATATCACATAATTATATTCTCTGGAAAGTGTATTCTGTGAATATGAATCAAATAATGACTAGGTTAAAATTCTTCATGGAAAAATTACGACAGTTAATTTTTTTTTTAATTTCCATTTTCTATAATTAATTCTGAAGTTGGGCATTAGGATTGCACTGTATTAAACTCTTCCAATGGTCAGACCTTAAGAAAGCCTAAAGGAAAAGTCATGGAAGAATCTGTTTACTGTGATCAAAGAGCAATATATGCTGTGCAAAAAATGGATGAAATTCTATTTAGTTAAGCATATTCTTGCAGCAGGTTTTCTTTTTTATGCTTTGTTTGAGTGAACTTGTCCTTTATTGCCTATCATGCACAGGACAGCTGTTCAGATTAATAGTTTTTAGGCTGTGTTACTCAGATATGCAGGGCTTTTGGTTTTAACTGCAATGTTTCTGTGCTTTGGCTTTCCAATGTGCAACATGTGATCTTTGTTAAAACCCTGCTGTGGAATGCTGACATGCACACAAGATTATTTTCCCTGCCAGGAGTTCATATAGATTTATATGAAGTTTTAAAAAATGCACACTCAACTTTTATTTTCCGTTCAGAAAGAAACACAGCTGTCATGCTGGTGACAAATAGCTTTTAATTTTGAACTTTTGGATGAAAGGAATAGGTATCTTTCCTGGCCACACTGTGGCAGGGTAGAACTAACTACATCCTATGACTTGAGAACCCCATACGGTATCTGTAGGTAACTGAACGCAACATCTTACCAGCTGCTTCAGAAGACAGCTATTCCAAAATTCAGCTTTCCTAAAAACAGACCATGGAGTCTGCTTCCTCCTACAGTTGGGATTAATTGCTGCTCTGAACCTATCCGAGATTTCTATGAGCACAAAGCAAAAAGAATGATACCTTTAGAGCTACAGTAGGGAAGAAATAAGATTTACGTAAAGGTTGGAAATAAGACATAACTGTCTCAGTCAGAAGCTAGTAGCGATCAAATGCTCTCTTCACAAAGAAATTCCAGGCTGAGATACTGTCAGTAGGAACATTTCACTGGATAAATGTTCAAGGGAAGGAATCACTTTCTCAGGCCGTGGAGTGGTTGCAGGGCCAGTCAACAAGCCTTGCAGAAAAAGGTCTCTGTGGCAGCGTCTACCCTGACTGAACTAACTGACACGATTTCTGTCGTAATCCCCTCAAATCTTGCCCTTGCTGTAGGGTTTGCACCTGTAGAGTGCCATATTTCCTTCTTTGTTTCTCCTTTTACCCCCCTCCCCGTTGAATATGCTGAGACAATGCGGTGGCGAGACAGCCATGATACGGCGCTGGGGCATGGAAGTGAAAACCATGTGTGAGCCATCTGTAGGGCCCTCGGCTCCCCGACATCTGCTGCCCGCATTCCTGGGTTTATATGGCCAGATCATCTCCTGAGGTCCCCGAGCGGGCTGTGCCTTGCAGAAAGAAGGGAGAGCTGCTGCTCCTGGGCTTCCTCTAGCTGGGAGGTGGGATGAGATATTCCTACCCTTCCCACCACAGGGAAACAGTGTCTTTGGTAGCTTCTGTTGTTTTCCTTTTTGTGGTATAAGCCCCACTTTGATGTGGTTTTAGGGTAACCACGCTGGGAGTGTCCCTGGCTGGGTGGCTTTCGGGACCCACAGCGCGAGGAGGCAGATGGGCACCAGCCCTGTGACCCTCCACGGAAGAAGCCCTTGCTTTAATCCTCTCCCCCCAAGCAAATCTCTTGGTATTGCCAGAAGGAAAATTTGTCTGTCTGCCCTCCTGCCGGTCCACCCTCACCTGTACTTCAGTCTCTCTTGCCAATGAAGGAAATCAAAGTGATTTCCTGGCTCAGAAAGTCAATTATTATAAATAAATGTGTTTTCTTGTACGATGCCGGCACTTTGCCAGTTCGCAGCAGCCAAGATATGTGCCTACTACTCAAGACAGATACAAATGTTTACACAGTCTATTCCCAGGCTGAGATTTTAAAATATAAAATGAGTTTGAATGTTAAAAATCAGGCCTGAGAGAGAAATTGCAGGGAGCTTTTCCTGCGTTGGATGGAAGCGATTGCTCCGTAACGGTTGTAAATACTATTTTTGTTTTGTGGTGTTAGAGATTTTTCTTGCCCAATAGATAACTGTAATGTTATTAATGAAAATGAAGCTTAATTCCATTGCCACCACACCCAAATAAGGGGGACCATCCAAGCACAAGACTTGGTGAAGTGAAAACAGTTTTCTTTGGTCTTTGTAGAAATGGTCTTTGCCCCCACCCCAATTTCATGTTCCAAATCAAAGCTAAAAAACTGAATTTCCATAATGAAATGCGAATCATCATAGTAGTTCGCCTACCTCGAAATAAAAGTAGACTAGGCAAATTATCTATCAGAAGTCAATTAAGCTGTCCCACTCTTCCATGAGGCTAATAAATGAGTTAATAGTCCGAATGATTGAATGTGGTAAACAAAGCATATCTAATAGCACTTTTAAAGCTTTCCAATTGTCTAAAATGCCATTTTCCAGAAATTTTATTTTACTTGTAATATTTATCTGTAATGGAATAGGAGCTTCAAATCAGTGTACACTTCATGCAATAAAACGTTTTATTAGTTCTAAGAACTGAGCAAAATACCTCTAATGAGAGGAAAATATTGCTCTGAACTTACTGCATCCCTGGCTGTGTATTTCTAGGTAAAAAGTCAAAGGAAAGGAGTTTGAGCTTTACCCTATCTAAACTTATCTGGAAAATATACTCAGATGTAGTTTGAAAGACAGAGACAAATAGTGTGTTTAACCTTAGGAGGTGCTTAGGTTTTCCCTAATCTCGACCTGCCACATAGCTGAAAGTGGAAGCCTTTGAAATCTTTTTGCAAAAATATTTACTTTTTATTAAAATTAGGAATGGAGAAGATTAGCAAGGCTTTTCCTCTCCCTTTCTTTTTAACCTTGCAAACAGTTTAGTCATGAACCTCTGCAGGTCGGCATGTTCTGTTGTGTTTATCAGATAGTGACAGAACAAACTTCAAATATCTCAAGGGCTCAGTTTAATCTGTTGAGCACAGAGCAGCCTTTTTTCTAAAGATGTCTAATTAATAGACCACTCATTCAGCAATGAGCTCTGCATCATGTTAGTTTTGGAGGGAATTTTTTCATGACAATTATGCATTAAAGAACCAGAGGGGAAGCGCAGAAATTGAGTCAAACCTGCAGAATTTGGACGTCCTGGAATCATGTGCTGCTTAAAGTCTGAATGTTGGACACGTTGTCTATCTGCTTCTCCTGCTGACTTCTTAATTAGCCCCATCAGTTTTTGACGTTGAATATTAGGGTACCGACACTAGGAAAAGAAGCGAGCACCAAATCTGACAGCCTTAACCACACAAAACTCTCCCTGGTCCCAGCCTTGCTCTTCATGATACTCGGTGTAGATTTGCTACCAGGTCCAGCAAAGACTGGAAGAGTGAAACCCTCAGGACTGAAAAGGGCAGTTACCTTGGTAAGGAGTAAGTTTGGGTTAGTGTGCAGGCATTGTGCAACTGGATGGAGGAGGAAGGGTCCCAGAACTGGGGCACACGGTAGTTAAGGACTGAAAGTCGGATTCTTTGCATGAGAAGTATCTACAGCTTAGTGATTCTTTGTTGTGAGCATTTTTTTCTAGCAAAAGCTCAGCTCCTATATAGTATACTCAACTATTAGTAAAATCTAAAAGTCCCAGATCTAGAATATCAGACTGGGAAAGGGAGTAAAACCTTTATTTTTTTCTTTAAAGGAACTAAAATCTATTGGAAGCGAAATAAAACAGAAATTCGGCATCAGTCCCAGCTCATCTTCATATGCAACAAACACACCACGAATTAACGACACATTGAACTGTTTTGGCTATTTCAGGTCTTTTTCATAGCCCTATTGACATTTCCATAAGCCTCTTGGCAGCAGAGTCAACTATTCTGCACTCCGGTTTGCCCCAGTTTAAGAGTACACGTTCCTGTTTCCAATCGTCCATAATCTCCTACAACCCTCACTCATTATAGCAATCTCCCAGCTAACATGAGCTGCTGCTGACAGTGCACAATGCATGACATGTCCATGCTACTCCTCGATGCAAAAGTCACGTTGTGTCTTAGCCAAAACAGCAAGCATTAAAATGACTGATTGAGAAACAATTAAGGAAGGGGAGGGTTCGATACCTGAGTAGATGACTGAACTTTAAAGCTGTGGAGGAAAGCTTGAAAATTCTAAACAACTCCACTCGGTTTATTTTATTTAATTTTTTTTTTTCTTTCTGATTTAACTGTTGTTGATACATGATGATATAATTCTTTGTGAAACAAGAAAAAAAACTGTACGTGAGGCTTGCTTTTTCACAGAAAAACTTGATTTTCTGTTCAGTGTTGAACATGCAGGTGGCTTGTGAAATGATTCACTTGAAAGCACTGTTAAGTTGGCCCACGTTTCTCTTAGGAACCCTTGACCTGAAGACTTCTTGCTCCAGCAGTCTGAGTGGAATGCATTTTCTAATGTTTTGCTAGCGTGCGTTTTGTTGATGCGGCTGTTGAATTATGGAAGACAACTTGAACTGCAAGTCAGCCGTGGAAATGCTTGTCTTAAACATGTTAACTCATTCCCACAGTCTTGACAAAAACCCAAGCCAGCTGCTAATCTGT
This sequence comes from Xenus cinereus, assembly GCA_025774025.1. Lineage (NCBI taxonomy): Eukaryota > Metazoa > Chordata > Aves > Charadriiformes > Scolopacidae > Xenus > Xenus cinereus. The sequence continues at coordinate 70,663,514 of JAOXJK010000032.1, read as the reverse complement.
GTTAAATAAAGAAAAGACAGGTGGTTGGGATTTATGTTCAATTTATTTATTAGTTTATTATGTGGCTTAAAAGTCTGAGATAAAATTTTTAAAGGTTTTGTCTCAATTACATGGATTTTAATACTAAATACATTCCTTTCAACCAATAATAGCAATCATGAAATGTTTTCAAGCTTTTTCTACATGCTACTTATAGAAAATACGCTCAGATGAAACTAGTTAGTCTGGCCAAATACAGAAATGAGTATGAATTATCCAGTATGTCATAGCAGCAACAGCAGCATTAAGGTTTAATCAACCTGTCATTTGGAGAGAAGGTTGTGGTTGCCAATGGAAATATTAGAAGTATACTTTTTCAATGCAGTTTTCTAAAGATATGGTGCTTACGGGACGAATATTGGCCCTTCGGCCATCTATCTGTACCCATTCTCCAACTGTAACTGAATGTGATTATGGGGCAGATCTTTCCGAGATATTAGAGGAGGCTCTTGAGCCTTGTGAAAAACAGATTTTAGATGGAGGAGACTCAGGCTAGTACCCACAAAGAAAAAAGCTGTTTCATGAGCAGAGCATCAACCTGTCCTGTTGGCCTAGCGTTCTGCCAGTCAGCACACACAAGGCTGAGAATGGACCAGAATAGGTGCTGTCTCTTCCCTAGAGGGTTATGAGGAGATGTGAGGGAGAGAACTGAGGTAAATGGAGGAGGAGAGGAAGCATGGAGATATGGCAGCAGACATGAAATTCATAGTTCTCTGAAAACGCTTGTTGCCATTTATTAACAATTACTGTAGTCCAGTTGCAATTGTTAAAGCAAGGACAAGTCTTTCTTGTGCTGATATAGAGGTACCTCAGTGTTGGTGTCAAGTTTGACCAGATAGGATTGATTAAACAAGAAAATAAAATAGCCCTTTGAAAATTAAATTGCTGAAACTGGTCCTTCCTTACATGGTATCCCTTCCTTCTCTCTTCCTGTATTGCAGTGTATGTCACAGGTCTCTCCCTAGGGGGTTAGAAGAGGTAAACCAGGAATTTGGCTAAATAAGCACTCTGGGCTGAATAAGGAATCCTGGGCCTCTTCCTTGGCCAGCTTGGGTGCAGCACTGATGAAGATTTTCCACTCTGAGGCTCGCATGATAACTCTGACTTGCCTGTTTGTTTATACAATGCACATTCATTCAGGGATATCCTTAGATTTAGGGTCAGCACGTGGATGAAAGGCTTCCTGAAAGTACGTGAACTATTCTGCAAGAAGTAATGTGGATTTGGTGTGTAGTAATGAAACAATGACAGGGCAAGGTCTTGGAGTATCCTTACTGTTAGGAAAGCAAGGTTTTAAGCAAGACACGATGACAAAAACTTGACACAATCATTGGAAGAGTTACAACTCCATCTTACCTGGTAGGGTATTAAGCTCAGAGCTTACATTCATTTTGTATATTCATTATTTTCTGTATTTGAGAATACAATACTTGACTCTTACTCTCAGACATACCTCCTCTCTCTATGTTTGTCTCCTACTCTTTGTTGTGGTCCCCAGTGAAAATGACAGCCCAGTTTGGCAGGTTATTTACAAACATTAAGAAAGGATTCCTGTTCCAAAGAGTTAACACAGGGCAAGACAATGGAAAAGAGAAATAATGCAATGACGTTACTCCCTCAAAGCCACGCATTATTCCAGGGGTGAGACAGAAATAGAAGCCAAGCCTCCTGGTGCTCTGTGCACTGCTCTCTTTTACTCTCCCTTGCTCTTTCCCTCCCACCTCCAATTTCTACCTTTTTTCAGTCTCCTATCTAGATTTTTCTCCCTTCCACGCTTTCCCTTCCCCTTAGGCTGTGTCCACCTAGTAAGTAAGGAAAATATCTTTGGTTTCCCTCTGAACAGGACCTCTCTTCAGAGATTTTCAGCTCTCCATGGGTCCTGCTTTACTACACAGGCTGTAATGCCTGAGATGGCTAAATTAGAGCTTGCAGAACTGCCTGCATGAGTCACAGCTACTATAGTGACTAAAGTTTCAACGTACCTGGAGAGACAGCCGTCTATGCTGACATGTTATATATTTAAATATTATTCTAGCTAGATTCAACCCTAGAGCCTCAGGGACTTCATATTCCTCCTAGTATATTGAACTCAAGGCTAACTGACAATACACTTCAGGTCTTTCACAGTGCAATTTTCTGCTTTTTCTGTGCTAACATGTCACACGGGTCTTGGAGAATTAGATGTCTTTACCACTTTGGTTGAAATGTTTCTTAGGAAATGACATGGCCAATACTGCATCTGAGGAAACCCTGTAGAAGCTGTGGTTTGCTTGTCTGGTTATCTAAAGCAAAGTTCGACTTTTTTAAAGGAGCAACATTGTATTATCTTGGATAAGTCGGGGGTTTCTTTCCACACTTGTGATATCAATTTGCTCTGTTTTTTAATTAAGGCTGTTTTGCAACATTAGATAATAGCTAACATTCATGAAGGGCTCCAAATTCTCTATTGGCTTTGAAACATGGAGAGCTCCATCAGCATATTGGTCTAGTTCCCAGTGTGACCAATTAAGTGGGAGGATACAACAGTGGGAAGATGCAGAGGTTACTTGAGCAGCTTCCTTCAGGCATTGGGCAACCTGTTTATTTGGCAACCTCTCCTACTGCACGAGGAGAAAGTTGGAAAAACTTGGCAACCGTGTGCCAATAAACAAAAGTTTAGTGGCTGCTTCTGCTCATGGTTGGCTGTGGAGGAACAGGGAGCTTGGCATTTCCAAACCACCCTGCAAATTAAACTCTCTGCTGGTAACAGCTAGATCTTAACTGTGGAATGGGCTGTGTTTATTGTTTGGAGTGGGGTTTAAATTACCTGTAAATTGACTTTGCTGGTGTTGCTGCACCATGCTCTGCATCGTTATCCTTCTGTTGGGATCAGCAGCCGTTTTACTTTGAGGTCAGAAAACCAACACAATTTTGTGGACATTTTAATTCTTTGTTGTGGAGTTAAAATAAATTCCTCAGTTAAAATTCTCTTTCTGCTTTGTGTATATTAAGAAATCATGCAAAAAAAGCATGGGCCTAGCCCTGCAAGCCATTATTCACATGAGTTACTTCCTTAACTTTATTGAATTATTCATAGGAATACATGTTTGCAGAATGCAGTCTTACTATTGTTGAGAAAACACTGCTAATTAAAAAAATAATAATATTAAAAGACTGCTTCTTGCCAAAAAACCTAAAGAATTTACTTGTACTTTAAAAGTAACATTTATTATAGTTTTCACAAAAAGGTTAAAGTTTTAGGTCAAGCAAGCAGTGGTTTTATTTTCTTATCACACATCTTTTAGGAAAAAAAAAAAAACGTTAGGTAACGAAAAATTCCAACAGCGTCTTGTATTAAAGGCGTTAAAACCTGAATTAAAGAACATAATTCAGATGGAGTTCTGGCAACTGTGCCAAAGATGACATCGTTGGCTGCTGACTCCATCCAGATTTTTAGAGCAGGTGTGTTGACTCATTCTCTGAGAAGCATGAGGAGGAACGCTGGCCTGGCTCCAACCCCACAACGCGGGGCTAACCCAGCTCCATTGCTGCTTTGGGACTAACCACCGCTGTCAGGCTGAGCGATCCGCATGGAAATGCAAAGTATGGCTTGAACATGATATTCCGGAGAGATTAGCAGTGCTCCGTCCCAAGGCTGGGGGACGATTCGCAGCCGCACGTTTCCATCCCGAGTTCCGCCGCTCCAGCCCGTGCGTTGGGAAGTTTATTGTGATTGCAAAAGCAGCCGCCCCCACGGTGACCGTTTTTCCTGAGAAAGTTGCTGGATGCTTGGCCTGGGACACCTAACTGGGTTTGGAAAACACATGTCTTTTCCAACACATTTTGAACATAGTTGCAATTTTTATTGGAGGCTGTCAATACTTACTTTAGTATTTAACACCCCCTCCGTTGGGTGGTGTGTCGTAAACATCGCCGTGTTTGTCACCTCGCTGGTAGCTTTGTGCTTACCTTTTTTCCCCCCAAACGATGTGTATTATAGGATATTTATAGGCGTATATTTAAAAGGACTCGCCGTATCAAGGATGAGATATTAAGGTTTTTAGTTGACAATTTATTTCTCTTTCATAAATGCATACCTTTTTAGCAATCGGAAAAGTGGATTGGTACAATATGAGAGTGAGTTCAGAGAATATATCTGCCTCCCCTTCCCCCTTTCTCTAAATCTCTCACAGAAAATCTGGAAGAACCCATAGGCCTTGCAGAGATACCTCAAAGTGAACAGTGAGTGAGGAAAAGGAGACACCTTTCCGGAAAGCTCTTTTCCTATAGCACCCACATGATTAAATGCAATAGCTATTAGTGTTGCTGCCTTAATGACTTTTGAAAGTAACACTTGCATCTGCCAGGTGGGCTAGTGTTTGAGATATCCAGCGTCAGGGCAATTAACACCTCCAGGGTTCAATGAGCATGTCCAGTTGTACAGCAGAGTACGGTGGAAACCAAAGAGCCACTTTCTGTCCTAGTTGAAGTTCATGGAATATCTTTCTGCCCATTTGGAAAATACAGTCAGGAAGTAATGAAAGCCCACGTCACAATGTTTTTAAGATTCCTCTGTAGGCAACAAATGCATTTATTTGTGTCAGCTGTTGGCGAGTGGCAGAATAAAACTGGGAAATAATCAATAGCTCTCTCATGGTCACTCATAGCAGCAGCTGACGTTTTTGTTGCTGGTATCAAAGTGCTCGAGGGAGGCTGGGTCTGCTCTGAAGCTTCAGCACAAAGATGGAACACCTCGGTGGAAGTCAGGAGAATGATGGCAGCCTGAAAACTATATTTGCTTTAAATAGGAGAATCTGTTCTAGCAGCCTCATGATAGCGACTGATTAGGATTAGGTTTTTTGGGGAGGCTTACACAAACCATCCCAGACCTGTCAGGTGAGAAGACCCGACTTCATGCAGAGCTTGCAAGTGTTCACCTTTCACAGACCTTTAATCTTGATTATAAAAAATAAAAGCATCTGGAACTATGTCACTGTAATCTCTAGCCATTCATTTTTAATTTTGCATTTCACAGTGCAAACTGTCCTTTGAAATATATGTTTAACTGTTGAATACCTGTGATTATTTTATTCAAGGCATCTATTTGTTTAAGCAGTGCTTTCTTGCAGTGTTTTTCTTTTTTTGTGAAGGCAAGTAAATAAAAAAAAAATACTTATTTAACAGGCTGATTCTACACTAGGTTCATCTTAAATGTTGGTATTGAGTCTCCTCTCCTTTGCTCTCTTTTGCTTCCACAAGTCATTTTCTAAACTCCATGGGGATATTTGAAATGGCAAATCAAGATGTGAAGGAAGATGCTTGGTGTGGTTACTGCATGGCAACACACATTCCAGCTCACAGCTAATTACAGGCAATGCTGACATCTGAGAGCTGGGAACAAACTGGGATGCTAAATCTGCTTATTTGTACAGTAAAATCTTTTCCACAAAGTATTATTTTACTTCTCAGAGCCAAGGGCAGTCTGAAACATCAATGTTAATAGAAATTTAATGTTGTGTTAATAAGGGATAGTAAAAGACGATGTAGCTTGATTAACTTAGCATAGAGATAGACCATGGACCAAAACATTAATCATAAGCATTCCTCTATTGACCTCCCGAAGGGCCAGACTCCTCCAGCTAGGCTTATTAATCCCCATGGGAATAATAATATCCCATTTCAACAGTGAGAACCAAACACTTGTCTTGGTTTTAGTTGATGGATGGCCTAACTATTTTTATTTTTTATGTCTTTAAGAGAAATAACATCCCTCTCCTCTTCTGAGATCAGACAGCATGGTAACAGGCAGAGTCTGAGAATCTCTGCTGGATGGGATCATTGGTGATGTACTGAATACTCCCTCTCATAAATACCAAGTTTTCTTTCTCTGGGCAGTTTCTTTTCATGACGCTATTTCCAACATATGGAAAGTTCATTGCTTAATATAATATGGCCAATGCTTCCCCCTCCTGTATGTTGTATCCAAAAGTGACCTAAACAGGGTGAAATAATAACCCCACATTTAATAATATTGTAAGAATATCAGCCAGCTGTAGCAGATTTTCCAGAGGGTATATTGACAACTTGCATATGTGTTTGCACATATACCGTTTTCAGCCTCTCTAAATTATATGCATTTATGGCTAAAGCTCATCAGAGAAAATACTCACGGCCTACTTATTTTTGCCAATGTATAAAAGGAGAGAGTCCTTGGCTTTTCTGGAATAATTTGGATGTAAACCTAGGAGAATCAGGCTCTGCTTCCTCTAAAGCACTTACTGTGGAATGGGCTGGCACAATTCTTAGTAACTCATTTTTAGTCCATTTTTTCCAGCACCTGTCTGTTTCGTAAGACAAGAGAACAGATCTGGAGAAAAGGGGTACATGCTGAAGCATTTCCCATCTTGGGTTTTTCATTAAAACAGTTTCCTTCTTTGCTTTTTCTGGGTTCTTTATTCCAGAGAGATACTTTCTTTGTTCCTGCAAAACATTTCTGTTTGCTCTTACAAAAAGAGTAAAACTGAGCGTAAGCTACGAAGTAATACTACGGGCAAGTTTTTCTATTAGCAAATGTGTTCAGTTCTCTCTTTCTGTGGTGAGTAAAACAATATGAACTAGATCCTCCCCCAAGCCAGTTGGGTATAATAGGGGAACATAATTAAATCCCTTACTTCTGGACTTTATTAGGATAAATTACGATTACTAGTAAGCCCTTCTGCATTTTGCTGTAGCCCTCAGAAGCCCACATCAGTGTGATTCAGCGACAGAAATGGCTCCAGGAGATTTCTTCTCCTTCCCTGACGTGTTACCTTTCAGTTCCTAACTTGTGGACATCTCTTGGCCTGTGACAAGGGTTTGATGACCTTTCCTTGCACTTAAAAAAAATCTCCCTTTTAATTCTAATTGGGGGGGAGGGGTTGAGTGGAATGGACGGTTCAGGGTTTGAACCCAGCACATTGCCCTGAACAGCAGAATAATAACCACAGGTATTTCATTCATTCTGCCTTTTCCCACTCAGTTACGTTTATACCCCGTACTGCTAAGTCCAGTTGGAGAAAAGACATATTTGCATCCATTTTCATGCATCGGCTCCCACACAAACCCAGCTGTGCAGCAGCCCCAACAGAGAGTCCTTAATTTTGTTCTCTCCTTACACAGGAGGCAACTTTTTAAAAAGTATTTAGCTAGGTGCCATGAAATGACTTCATGGAAATTGTGTGGCTTCACATATAACCCTGAGGACATACACAGTAAGGGAGAAAGGCATTCCTCCTGCAATCCAAGTTTTGGGAGGGTGGAGAGCGAAGGCTGGAGGTACAAACCCAAGGTCCAGCACCAGTAAATCAGCCTGCTGTGCAATACCTCGCCCTCCTTTCTACGCGAGTCTTCTGGCTGAAGTAGTACCTGGACCTCTTGGCCAGTGGCATGGGTCACAGGACCCCGTGCAATGTTACAGGCTCCCGCAAGGGCTCCGGGGGAATTGCAGGCTGTCAACAAAATCTGCTTGGAAAACAAAGCAGGGTATGAATAAGCCGCTTTTCCTTTGACAAAGGAGAAGTCCAGAAAGAGAGAAGATTTTTCCAGCAGTTGGGCTGCGAGAAGGCTCGATGGAGAGAGCAAACAGGGCTTGGAGGTAGTGCCTGGAGGGGAGGGCACTTGGGTTTGGAGCAAACTGAAAGCCAGGATCTGAAGTCCATGGGAGTGAAGGAGGCAGAACTTGTTGTTCCCTCCATAATTTGAAGGTAAAGGGTGAGCAAAGAAACTCTGGTTTGTCTGAACTCACGCCGTGGTTTGTTTCATGGGTGTTCGCAGTACACGTAGCAGTGAGAGGAGAAAACACACAACCCTTGTTAATGCCCCTCTGGCTTTTTCTTCTGGCTGCTCCTACGTGTGCTAAGTGCAGGTGTCTGTCCCAAGAAAGTCTTGTGCAGGCAACGTGCGTGACTGCCCTCATGGATGACCCTCAGACAGAGTCTCCACAGAAAATGCAAGTGTGATAGAAAGCCTTTTCCTCTGCTTGTGCTGCAGGAAATGCTTTCAGCGTGCTTCCTCATGTCCTCTAATCCGTCATCTAAAGCTCTCTCTCTTGTTTCCATCGTTTCTTTACCCTTTTTTGCAACCTACAGAGGTTCTACAGTATCAGCTCTGATTGATTTCTGGATTTATATTTTGCTACTGCATTAAATGGCTAGTTTCGTTTGTTACCCCATGGTGCTTGATGCATTTTAGTATAAGTTCAGGTCTGAGAAAAATAAATTATTTGCATTTTCACTAAAATTTATGCGATTTCTTCACTCAGATATTCACATGACACTGTCCCTGCCAAATATTGTAACAGTAAAGGAAGTAAAAGTGGTTCCACTTGGAAATCTTACAAAAAAGTCAAGTCATACACTGACTCCTTGAACAAAATAACAGCTGCAAAAAGCAAATGACACAGGCTTTAAAATGTTACCATTGCAAAATGATGAGGAAATTGTAATTTAATTATGTTTAATTATATTCCATTAAAAGAGAAAAAGTCTGCTACATAGCATTTCAAATGTAATTGCCTCAGTAAGGAATTTTTTTTGTGAAGGTGTCAAAATGTCAATTATACATTCATAAACTTGTGCTAATGAGCTGATTTATCTATGCTTAATCATTCAAGAAAATGAAGTATACTATGTGTGCAAAGGAGATAAAATCAGTCAAAACGCATTGAATTGTTTTGCACTCTTGCAAAATGGAACAATTCCCATTTTCCTAATATTTGATACCACTGAAGTTGTCACTAAAAAATCTGCTTTTGCAGCGTGTGCTCTTTCCAGTTGACATGGGTGATTAGTATGTAACAGGAAGGTTTCTGACACTTTGAAGACTTCTTCAGCCAGACATCAAATGAAGTCCATTCTGTTCAGCTGTCTTTCTGAGAAATATTATGATCAAGGTAAATCTCAAGTCTGTATGTCTCAGACAATCCTTATTCTATTTCCAAGGAAGTCCTTGGCACCAGAGCACGCATATAGGTAAAAATGAAAGATGCAGATCAAAGAGGTCATGTGAAAGTAGCTGAGAACTTCATTTTGCATATATAAACAGCAGCAAACACAGAAGGTGAAAAACTGGGTAAAGAAGGGTAAAAGGGAAAAAAAAAAGGTAAATTTTCTGTTGATTTCAAGCTGAACTGGGACAGTTCTAGAAAATAGGAGAAAGTTTTTTCCCTGCCATCTGCCTTACCAGTACCATTACCCCCATTAGATAACTAGTCTGGTTTTGTAGTCTGAGAAAACTGAGCTCTAGGAATCTGAGCTCTGGATATTTAGTTTAAACTAAATGGACCTACAAACCATTTGGAGATTTACCCATCACTAGATGCCAGAAAATATGAAAGTGATCTGTCTTAGAGTACTCTGTGTTCCTGACAGGGAGTTCTGGGGACTCACTGTCTTATTGCATAATGTTGGACACTAGTAACAAAACATCTGTTAGCAGAGAATGCAAGCTTCAGATAACTGTTGTATTAAAATGACCAAGAAATACATATCCTTGGATACTTGAAATTACTTTGGTGAAGTGGTACAGAATGGTATAGCTACACTGGGAAGATTATTCCTTACATCAAGGATTTCAAGTAACGTAATGTAACCACAAAGGTTATTTCTAGACATGCAGACTGAATATTATTGATAAGGTAAAAATTAACTAATGGGATGTATACCTGAATATATACCATACACCAAATACAAGCCCATTCATCTAAACCAATCTGTATTTTCTTCTTCTCCTCTAAAACAACCCAGGACTTAATTTCTTTCATGGCATCCTAGATATAACCACTATATTTAATGGCACCCTCAAGACACTGACTTGTGTTAGGAGCGATATGCAGCCAGCCAGGCGAGCTCCCCTCTCTGAGATAAAGAAGATGCTCCCTTTTCTGGGCCCTGGTAGCCCTGGAAGTGTGGTAGAAGTGATCAGGTACATGCTGAGAACAGCCACTTCCAGCAATTTTGGGTCTCGTGCTGGGATTAGTTGAGCTTTTTCCTCTTGTTACAATGGTGCAGAAGCGAGGCATAAACCAGCTCTGTCCTGGAGGATTATGCGATGCTGTGAGTGGTGCCTAAGCCTAAAGCCCAGGAAAGGGGAAAAGACTTGCAGGGTTTGTTCACAGTTTTCTCAGCCGGTTCAGAACATAGATGTGGAAAACACCTATACCCTTTCATGTGCTCCAGTCTCTCTAACTGTAAAATGAGAGCTTATGCATTAAAATTGCTAAATACATTGTTTGCAGCATGCTTTGTGAACCTCAGCTGAAAGGTATCGCAGTAACGCAGGAAAGTACCTTTCTACATACAGTATTGTAGACTCCCTAATCCCGTAATAGTAAAGATAGACATGGCCTTTTTAATCATCTTTTGCCTTTAAGGTCCTAATATACAATCAAACACAGAACTACTACATTTTCTGAACTCAACTATAACTGTAAACCAAAAAATCTACTTGGTTTTGGTTTTATTTTCCCTAGGAAAGCTGTAAAATACTTAGGTAGGCTATAGCAGTTTGGATGTTAAGGATCTCTAAGAAATTACTGGCAGTAATTAAAAATGAATGTTTTTCCTGTATCTCATAATCAGTAATCAGAAAGTGCTAGGAAAAACAGTGGTGATGTGAAATCAGTCACCATAATGTGTTTTGACAAGTCTCCTCATTAAGAAAATAATTACCCAAACCACTAAGTATGTAGGAAAAATATATCTTGCAAGTTTGGCAAATGATGAGCATGCTCCTTCTAATTTTCATCAATTTTTTCTATGAAATGGAAGAATCTTCTGAAACATATCTGTAATTGCAGCTAACCCTCCAAAGGGAGGTATCCAAGGCTGTTATTTCTAGTGCCAAAACAAAACACATAGTTGGCAGTTGAAGCACACCCGCCCATAAAGTACATTTTGGTCAAAAGTAGGCAATTCCATTTTGACTCCAAGGCTCACATCCCATCCTTAGCTCATCACAGATGGGTGCCTCATCACTCACAGCTGTCTGAAACACCCAGATATCTCAGGCACAACAGGGAGTGAGGAGATTGCATTATTTGCTGACCGGTATGAACGTGCTTTTTTTGGTATTTATTTCCCACCTTCATAAAACACTGACCTGGTTTCCAGCATTATTCAGGATTATCCCTTTTTAAATCTCTTTTGGGAGATAATCTCTAAGTTTCGCTATGGAATCAGTCTCCAGGCCAGGGAAGAAGGTCCACGTGCTTTAGGATTCCTTTGTGCCACTCTTTCACCTCTTCCTCCTTCCTCTTCCCATGTGTTTTTATCTGTAAAAGTGATTCCTCACATTTTTCTTCACTTCTTGGCACCAAAAAAATCAAAGCGGTTTTAATAAACTTGGTTAATTCTGTCCCTGAATTGTCCAAGGAATCGGGAATGAACAAAATAGAGTGTTAGTTAATAAAATAGAATTCACTTGGAGCTGCTCCTCTTCCAACTGCAGATGCTATCACTCATCCATATCCACCCTTAGCCTGTTTCAGAAGATCTTTTAGATGCACAGATGTGGTGTTTCAGCAGGTCTGCCTCTTCTTGTTTTCTTCTGGCAGCACTTGTCTCTGTCGTAAAAGCACACAGCAGCCCCATCACATGAAATCTGTCTCTGATCTCCCATTCTGAGCAAGCTAGTAAGGAAGAGCTGAAAACCCCACAACCCCACAAACAAAATAAAAGAAAATAACAAGTTGGAAGGCAATAAAAACTGGTAGCAAACAAACAAACCAACCAAAAACCTGGGATCAAGACCTGATCGGGGAAAAAAATGCCAACAACTGTGCCAAGGCTCTGCCTAAGAGAACGAAAACACTCTCATCCACCAGCTTGCCATTAAACAGAGCTCCATCCTGGAAGAGTTTAAAAATTATTGGGCTGCTGCAAATAAAGCTGTTTCTAAGAAGATGAGATCTTCATGCCCACGTGTGAAATAAACACCGTCCACCCAAGGCAAGGATTGATCATGGGTGGAGGCTATGCAAGACCTCAGGAAATGGATAGCAAGTTCCTCTGATATGGGTGGCCTCTGGCAGCCCCTGGGACATCCTGCCGCTTGTTGCTATGAGGGTTATGGTAATATACACACATTTTTCACACGTTTTCCTGCTGGTTTGGTCAGGGGAATGAAGAAAGTTGTAATTGCAACTTGTCACTTGCCTAACTTGCATTTTAGACGCTTTTCATATTGGCTGTATTTAAAAGTGTTGACAGGTGACAAATTTGCGGAGGTTAGAGATGGAGAAGGCCTACAACATCATCATTCCCATTCTCCCAGCACTGCAGGAACCACCTCTCTTGCTTATTTCCTACTGACTTACCAGGTATCTTGTCCAAAAAGTGTTCCTTCCACTTTCTTTGTGAGTTTATTCCACACTTGAGTGACTGCCATTGTCAGGAAGTCAAAGTGAACTCAAATTGAACCTAACAAAACCTTTTCTTAGGGCTCAAAATAGTTCATTTGTTTTATTTTTTTTTAATTTCCATGCATCTCTGGCTTGCTGATATCTTCCAGAAGCACAAGTTCCAAATTTACTTCTGACAAGACTTTTCCTGGCTCACCAAAGGCAGAAGATACAGGAAATTGTATGAGAAATGTCCATGTAGCTGTCACCATGACTTTCAGGCTGGAAAATGAGAAGAAATTTTCAGAAAATTGAGTTGTTTCTCTGAAGACATTCTTCTCAGTCTCACGCATGAAAATGATACTCTAAGTAGTTTTGTGTGTGAGTTTTGCAGTTAAATGTTACAAAGGGTTACTTTGACATTTTTATGGTCTGTTGTAATTAACTGAAGCAAAATCTGCTCTTCTGAATGATTAATTTATCCTATCAACCTTTCTATTTTTGTAAGATTAAATCAGGAAGTTCGCATTAAGCTTCCTTTCCTGGAATTCCAGTTGAACATTATTACCCTTTGTTTAGACTGTATCACTTATTCAGCTGATAAGACCAGACTATATTGCACTGGAGATACAAAGATTTGGCCATTTAGATCCCTTAAGGAGCACTCTGTATTTTCCAGTAAATGACTATACCTCTATATGCTTCAGGAAGTTACTAAAACCGATATTTTTTAAATCTGCAAGCATGAAACTGTACACCATTACAATGATGTGTTTCAGCAAAGCATAGATAATTATTTTTTTTTGTCCTTGACAGTAGGAGGCACGTTACAGCTTTGCATCGTGTAGTTCTTATTGAGTCCCACAGCTGGATCGTGGTCTCCAGGACACAAAAGAAGAACCTAGGCTGGCCGGCAATGGCATAAAGAGATCGAGAGACTAGATAGTGATTCTAACAGCATCAAAATTTGGATTAAGGCACACACTTTAAACTGTGAAGTAATTTGTCACGTTTTAAACTTTGAAGTTGTTTGTCACTTGAAATCTTATAATCAAGGTGCATTCCTAAGGGAGGCATTATAAAATGCCAGAGATACAACTTCAAGCAGGAATCCTGAGCAAGATTTATAGTTTAAGTTGTTGCAGTGATCCTTAAAATCTATGAATTAGCAGTGATATAAAAATATACATACACTCTTTGATTTTGGACCGTTTTCTGAAATTGCAACTTACTATATACCACAAATATGTTTATACTTGAACACATTTGCTGCCTGCATTCTTTGAATATTACATTTGTTTTACTCGGTAGTACCTTGGCACCTGGTCATATACATGAAAACTGCCTAGATTTACAATGTTTTTACTTCTTAGATAATTGCAATGATTTTGATTTACCTTCCTGTGGACTTCTTTTCAGGTTGTGTTTGGTTTGGTTTGGTTTTTTTTTTGCTTAGGACAAATTCTGGCTTCGCAAACAAAGAAAAAAAATTGTTCTTAAGCTAACACCTGAATTTCTTCTTACGCTTGCACTAGAAGCAGGTACCGCTTTGGTTAGGCTTCTAACATAGTCCAGCTGAATCCCAAATTCCTATCTCCTGGGATTTCCTTTAATGGCTGGAACCAATTTGTCTTTCAGCATGAATTAGAGTAACAACTCTGCTTCCTTCTGCAGGCAAAGGTGTCTGACATCATATTTACCTACACTCATGAGTGAGGGCACTCGTCTATAGCCTTATATAGGGGGCAGATTTTCCAAACCATCTAAAGTATATGGGAGCCCAGTGTGCTAGCTGCTCCTAAAATGACTACCCTCAAAAAGAGATACATATAGATCTCTATATAATACAGACAGACAGAAAATAGTTCTTTATATATTTTATATGTATTTTTATGTTTTCATGTATTTGTAAAATATGAAGTGAAATTTAACATACAGAAAAATTACTTCTTATCGCCAAATATATCAATATCTAGTTCACTTGCACATTACAAAAAATCTCCATGAATACAATTAAATCATAAAAAGTTAATTAATGTCGTTGGTTGCAGAGGACCAATAGCTCATATTCTTATTAACTTAGGGGGGCTAAGCCTAAAAGGATTCATAAAATAGCTTAGTGTCTAACCCTAATTATTGCAAACAAAGATCAAAAGAAGAGCTTATCAAAAGTGGAGACAGTTTATTTCTATCTCGGAACAAAGGACAAAAGACACAGTGTCTTGTCCTTTCCTTTGAGGTTTCTCTGTCTGCTCCTTTCCACTCCCTTTCCTGATACACTGCAATGTCTTGATGGCTGATCTGTTGGACTAAAACACAACCATCAATTCTGGGGAACATGTCAGCTACTTATTTTTGTAACAGGAACAATGGAAATAGCATCGCATTGTTAATAGAGGTAAAAGTGATTAAAAATACCCTCTTGAGTTTTCCTTTCTAGCTCCCATCGTCACAATGCGCTGGAATTGATCCAGAACAAACTATGACTGTAGAGACACATATTTTTACAGGAATCAGAGTGCTTTGATTCATCTTTAGCCTGTGAAAGAATGCTTGTCTTTTAAAACTGCTGCCATATGAACCAATAATAACTAATTAGCCTTTTAATGCATACGTTGGGTTTTGGTTTTGGGGTTTTTTTTTTCAAAACATAGCAAGTATATTTGTTTCTTTACAGTATATGCATACACAGTTTATGTCAAATTACTACAAAGAAATCTAAGAGCCTTTATTTGCTAATGCTGCAAATTGCAGAGCCGCATTCACCACAGAGAGTTTGCATAGTAACATGTTCTGAAAGTGATACTGAGTAATTAAGTATAGAATGAAAAGGACATCATAGGTAACATCTTTAAAAATTATATTAAACTCATGCATAGAGAAAGTTGCATAATATTTGCCTTGCTTAAAAAAAGTAGCATAAAGTTCTCCAGAATTTTAAGCAGGGACAGAGAATTTTGTTCCCTGTCCAACAGATAAACACTATTGAGCACACCAATGCAAACATCCCTAGTGTGTTTTTATTTCTTTATTAAAAAAAAAAAAATCCCTGTGTTGATTTTGAGGTTATCATATCCAGTATAAGCTTCTTGATATAAAGATTGCTAAGACAAAGATCATTCAAATAGGTGAAACCTATTTCAATGTTACAGGGATCAGATAAACAGTGCTTGGTGCCCTCCTTTGAGACGAACCACTCATTCAGTGCCAAGTATTATTAGGAATTCATTTTCTTAGCTGACACATGGACTTTTCATGCAGAGAGACCGTTATGAAAAGCCTTGCTGTTCTGAGAATTTGTACTTTGATTTCTCGCATTATCAGCCAGATCAGAAATAGTAGGTACAAGTGGCCAGAGGATAAAGCATCAGCTTTTCATTCTTGAGAAGCTATTCTTAATGGAATGAGTGTAAGAGTTTCAAATGAAGTGTGGCTGAGATCACAAAAATGGCCTGCGAAAGAGCCTGAAAATCCATCATCTGAAAACTCAGGCCACGATCCTGCAAGCATTTATGCACTCAAATGTCAATATACCCTTCAACCCAAATAAAGTTGTATGCATTTATTTGTAGGAACAAGGTTTAAATTCCTTTTTACCCTGAAATAAACCCTTTCTAATCAAGGAAGCAGCTCATGCAATATGAGAAACATTATTTCAAGACAAGTAGACCAACCCTTCTTAACTGCCTGAGCTTTCCGTTTCGCTCTGCATCACATTATGCAACAGCTATAAAGCAGTGGGTAGCTCTCAATTTTTTTTTTACTTTATACTCTGTGTGCTCTGATGATTTCCACTCTAACATAACTGCTATATAAAGCAATTTGAGCAGAAATTCAGCAGGATACATGGAGACCATTATCTTTCCTGTTTCATATACTACATTTGTTCATATCCAAGGGTTCTGAGCACTGGGAGAGTTCCGTGACTCCATGGAACTGTTAAATTAATTGCTAGATTTGCATTAGCTGTACAGTCGCAGATACAGTTCACCCGGGCACAGTTAACTCAGTCTCGCAGTGATCTTGTCTCTCAGTCTTCCCGTATTTCCCTTTTGAGTTCTAGATTCCCAATTCTCTGCTGGGAACTAGATATATTTTTCTTTTGTTTTGCATGGTTTTCCCTTTTCCCTCTTTGGGGATCCATGTTCTAGATCTAATTTTCTGTCTGCTCTTCACTTCCATTGGCCAAAGGAAGAGGAGATGAAAAAAATTGCTAAGGAGGGCGCTTTTACCCCTCACCATCACTTTTGGTAGCAGCCAGAAAAGAAAAGGAGAGAAATAGAAAGAAAAGAAATGGAAGAAAAGAGGTGAAGAAACTGGCAGCAGGTGAAAGAAATACCCAGCACAGGTGCTACAGGCATAATGATGAGAAACTCTTATTCCAGGTGCAGAGCTCGTTACATGGCTTAAGTAAATAATGTGTTATCAAAAGGTAATGCAGGAAGCTATTCTCCCCTTTGGAAACAGATGGAGCACCCAAGAATCCTAGGTTAGGTAAAAGCTTGCCTTGGCGAGCTAGATACTTCAGAGGCTCAGGATAAACTGTCCTTGGTCTCATTCTATAGCCAGCCAGGGAGTTTCCCACCTGGCCCAAAATGTCATGACGAAGTCAGGAATCTTTCTGAAATGCAACAGCAATAGTAACAGGAGGTAAGCTACCAATGTCTTCAGATACTTGTCTAACATAGAGGTGAGCACGAGTTTGGGGGTTTGACTCAGCTTGTTTACATATTGGTAATCACATAAAATTCTTGCCTCTGACATAAAACCAGAAAGTGTCTAAAATGTATATTTACAACTTACTGCTTTCAAGACGGTCTATGATTTTGGGGTATCTGACTCATAATTTTTTGACATGTGGGATTCTTGCATCCTAGGCCAAGTGGGATGTTGGCTTTTGTTTCCAAATAATTTCCAAATAATTCAATTCACTTCGGCTGAGAAATTCCATATTCTGACCTGTTAGAATCTTGAGTTTTCAGGATGTTTTATGTTAGGGTTTTTTCTTAGTGCTGTCACTGATTTACATTAAGGAGCTGAGAGGCAAGCATGTGGTTTCTTAGAGCTCAGGTAATTAAGTTTGTAAGGTCAATATGACATGCATGACAGATTCTAAAGAGCTACTGGTAAATCAGATGGAAAGTTCTTCATATACACCTTTCAAGTCATTGTTTATACTTCCTGACTAAAAATCAGATGCCAGGAGCACTGTTAATCTTGAGGTTTATTAGACTTTCTATATCTGGAAAAAATAAAGATTCCCCAGCAAAGAAAATCGACACTATTTCTGTACTCTAATGCTGCTCATGAGAAACATAATTCTACTGAGTGATGTAAAGGCTCTTGTTTCAAAGGAGAGAACGTTCTGGTTTGAGCATGAAAGGTGCAGGGCATCCTATCACTCTTAATCACTTGCCCCATTGATCCTAGCACAGGTATGTCCCTGGCTGCCTGGAACTCTCTGAAGTTGTGATCAAACAAAAAGCAGGTTAGCTAGATCAGACTTTTTTTTTTTCTGTGTTGCCTTTCTCAAAACAGACCCTTCTGATTTTAGAAGTACAGGATGAGAAATGATCTGTACCCTTGTTGGCAGCACATCCTATAAATAACGTTGTTCATACGTTTAACTGGGGTCCATGAAGAAATAATTACATTCCATATCTACTTAAAGCTAATTGTTTTGTACCACCCACCATATATGTTAATAAATCTTCAGTAAAACCATCAGAAACAAAAGACCCAAAGAATCCAACAGCAAAAAAAGGTTTTAAAAAGATCAGAGCTCTGTCTGTTCCCTGTATGAAATTTGTCAGGTCCCCACAGGGCACATCGCATTCCCAGGACAGCTGGACACTTGGTGGTGATGGAGGAAGAAGGGGGTTCTTCGGGATGCATTTGTTGCTATACTAACGGTGTTGTATAAAAATGTGACTTGTTTGCTCCAGAACAAGTAAGCCTGCTATCTGGAAGGTAAATTGGCATTGCATTAAAATAAATTGTATTTAGCAGAGTTATGTGGGCAGCTCCTTAGCTCTTTCACATTGCTGTGCAACCACAGGCTTCAAAAATCACCATCTACACTAGCAGAGAATCTGCTTCATTGCATTTTTGATTTAAAGTACTAGAAAGTGAGTGAAAGGTTGGCTCTGTAGCTTTATTGACAGAACTGTTGTAAAGTTTAATATAACAGCCACATAAACTCAGTTTGTCAGGTGTACTGGACAAAGAGCTTTAGGTAAAAGCATTCTCCAATTACTGCTACCTGTCTTTGCCTTTTGAAGTCTGATTAAAAAAAAACAAAGTAATTTCAGAATATGAGAGGACCCCGATTTTCTTTTTTTGCTTTAGTGAAAATAATGCTCTTTCATATTATCCCAGTAATAAGAAATAGTAAAAGAACCTCTTTTTTTTTTTTTTTTCTAATTCAGAATTTAGATATTTAAAAACTGCTCTGGGTTCAGGTTAGATATAAGAGATATTGCTTTCTCAAGAACAAACTCATTTACCATGTCTCTTTGTAAAATGATATGAAGGCAAAAATAAAACCTCAGAAACAAGCAGAGTAAAAAAAAAAAAAGGTAGCCCTTCATAATGTGACAGTGTTGAAATATGAAAGCAAACTAACCGCTTTCCGTGTTTCTTTTTCTTGTGGTCATGTAACAGAATATGTGTCTTTGTTTTTAAAACATGCAAGCTCCTATTAACCTGTCAGTCACTTCTATGTATTGTATCGTCTTCACAAATAATGTCATACGGTGCTCTCACTCTCTGTAACATGCTGGCATAGAAAGAGAAATGTAGCATGGAGGAGGAGGAAGCATTTTTCAGCTAAACTGGCCATACATTTAGAGTTCATAATCCTAAATTTTAGAGTGACGAATGAACACCCCAACAATTCTGTTACTCCTCCTAATCCCCGTCAGGTCTCCAATCTGTTGACGAAGGCCAAACAGCCACTTCTTTTTGCCTGACCCTCTCCCCTTGCTATTGCTGGCTCCCATTCAAGTCAGGATCACATTTATCTGGGTAATATACACCTAATAAATCTTCTCCGACTCAGTTTGTTCTTGCTGGCAAGACAGCTAGCTTCCCCCTCCACTTCTCTCGTCTTTCCTCAGACATCATTACGGGTGTTGACACTCCAGCAAGTTCCTTAAGGTGCCCTTAAGTAACTGTCTGCGTGTAGACATCTACCTCACCTCCCAGTAAAACACAAGGTAATTGCTGCTGTAAGCTGTTTTTCAGTTACAATAAGCAAGAGCATGGGTTTGGACAATAAAAGATACGGTCAAACTGGCAGCCTGCAAGGGGATTTTTATTAGGCACAGTATCGGCGTAATAATCTCCTGCAGCACTTTCCCCAGTACATGTCAAGGGCTTTCTTTGAAAAGAGGCACGTACTATTCTCCCTGTTTTATCTAGGCAAAAATGAAGTATGAGAAAGGAAATGGGTAGACCAAGGCTGCACAATGAGTTAAAACAGGACAAGACTGCAGATATTTCGAGTGTGAGTCTAGTGCTCTGTCAAGAACAGGACCGACAAGGATTATGAATCTGTCCTGACTTCCAGCAGGCCTGACTTTGTTCACTGGGCTTATTAACATGTGTTTTCCTTCTTCCCTGTCCCTGTAGCTTCACATTACATTAACAATAGCTGCTCTCCAGGCTATAGTATCAAGCCAGTACCTCCCCTGATGAATGGCGAGGTGAAATTAGCCATCAGAGTGTATGTGTTCTAGTTGCCATAGTTATCGTGCTTTATTGAGTCATGGGTTTAAAATGATTTCCTGAGTCCTGGAGATTCCCCAAGGCTAAAACAGCAGCAGTCTTTCACATAATGGGTCAACTGGTCCAGGTGGATGCATGCGCCTATTTCCTCCAGAGGAAATAAGTTTAATGAATATAGATTTCATTTAACTAAAAAGCCTCGGATCACACAAGATAGAAGTAAGAAAAACTTTGTTCTTGAAAGGAAATTTTTCATTGTTCACAATTTTTTTAGTTGCTATGATAGTAATAAAAACTTTCTCCCCTTCCCTTCTATTCCTTTTAACCCCAGCTGGGCACTGCAGGGCCGACATGGTCTGTCCCAGGGTGTCATGCTGAAAAGTCTGCTGTCTCATGTGTATTATAACAACACAGCTGCTTCATAAACCAATTTTTAACCACTGTTTTGACATGTTTAAGGCACCGGTCTTTCAGTTTTCATCTCCTTTAGTGGGCAACTTGCATCTTACATCTTGTTTTAATGAAGGTTACTGTTATCCCTCTGTGAAAGCTGACCTTTTTCCTTCATCGGACTGGAGGTCATGCGTAAAGACAGAATGAGGTTGTGTTTTTTTTTAAACACATCTTACCATTAGAATGCCTTGGAAACTGGTGGGTTTTGAAGGTGGAAGGTAAAATCTATTTGCTTAAAACAGAGGAGGGAAGAGCTGTTTGATTTAGTAACGATATAGCTGCTGCCGCATGATCACAGGGTGAAAACAGAAGCGTTGGTCTGAAAAAACCCTCTTCTGTCCCAATGCTGAGATATATATCCTGCCTCCATTTTACACCATCTCCAAGCTGCTCATCTTTTGATCGTTCTGTAATATATATTTTGAGTAAAAGCATCCTTTGTGCTGTCTTCCTCTCCTGCTTCATTGCACGCCGTGACCTGTTAAAAATGCAGAGGGAGAGAAGCAGGGGTGGGAATCTGGCACAGCCGTGGCCATTCCAATGACCCACGAAGAGCGGAGAGGGGCTGGAGATGACTCCTGGTGCCATGGAGCTCTGCTGCCACACGGCCACCACCGAGGCAGCTGCCCCAGGGATGGTGCCCTGGCAGGGCCAAACTTTTGTCACGGTGTCATTTAGAGTCGGTCCCCTGTGACCTGCATATCCATCAGGTCTCGCTGACACAACTGCTTCCACCACATGCATCCAGAAGTCTCACTCCTGATAATTCCAGATTCAGATTCCTTGTTCTGAAGCAGCGATCAATTGGGGATGCTGTCTTTATCAGTAAATGAGCAGCTACTCTGAATTTTTGGAGAAAAAGGAAGGAGGATCTTTTTCTGCGTGCCACAAGCTGTATATTTCCTCTGGATCATCTCTGAGCCTTCATCACAGGTTAGAAATTCTAACTACCCCCCTCTAGCACTTCTTCTAAATAAGGTTTAGTTTACCCAGAAATGCTTTCCCTACTTTCTTGAAAATTAAATTCAGTTGGTTATTTTTCCAAAGATGAATCACTTTTTTTAATGTAAAAATATAGCTTTTAACTGAAGAGAAGGCAGACCCATTGACAGCAGAAACTTCTGCAGCCTTCAAAAAATAAATCATCACCAGTGACAGTGTCTTAAATACAATACGGAAAAGGTATTCTACATCTCCACCAATTTCTATAAAACAATGGTATTCCATGTGGGCTACGGAGCTTACCTTCTGTGTTTAAAATGGAATGAAAATATTTATTTTCTCTCCTCCTTCTATTTAAATTCATCTTTATTTATTTACGTTTTACCTAATTGTTACTTTGTCAAACTATATGATCAATTTTTATTTCTTATCCTATTGTGCATCCATATAATAGAGCTTTTCTTAAGTGAAGTGGGGACCTGGTAATTTCATTTTCAGTCTGAACTGTTGAACTCATGGTGTTTGAGGGCATCATTCAAAAGCAGACATAAGTAATAGAGCTCACTTATCTCTCCTTTTAAAATAGTCAGTTATATGCACCACAAAGAATAAGGCAAAGTTAATTTTCTTTATTATTTACTGTTAAAAGAGGGAAAAGAAAAAAAAAAAACCCAAACCTAAATGTTGCCTGGGATCAAATACAAATAGTATTCTTAATACTGTTTATTTCTAAAGGAAGATTTCTAGAGCAGAGTGCCCATCAATTACAAGCAGTAGAGCGGCGCCTATGTTTATGCAATATAATGACTTTACTATGTACCGTGTTAAAAAGTACTTTGGAAAGATGCTTTCCTTCATTTTGTGATTCTCTGGTAGGCGAAACAATAGCTTTCCTTCTCTGAAAGCAATGCACTCTTAATACTGCTTATCTCCGAGAAGTGATAGTGCAAACACTCTTTGTCAAGAGGCGCTAACAACGACAGACTCCTTAAAATAATTACTATTCAGTAAAGTCAAGTGCTAGAAAAGGCAGACTTGATTATTTGGCCGACAATGGTTGGAACATGAAGGTCCTTTGGACTGTGGAAATGCTGCACACAAATACCCTTGTCCAGAAGGAATCCAAGCCTAGAGCCAGAGGCCTGGAAACTGGGGCTGAAACCGCTCTATAATCTATCATGCTGTTGCTAAGAGGATATTAATACTAGCGTTTAGAATTGCAATCATGTGTCTGACAATCCTGGGTTTGTACCAGCAGGTCAGTTGACTAATTACGAATCGGGACTTCTCTGTGTGCTGCACTATTTCGAGGAAAAGGGATGAGAAGGGATACAGTTAACCATTAAGGCATTTGGGCCTGGGAGGGAAAAGAGAGGACAATCAAGTCCTTATTATTAGATGCCTGTCCTGCGAATCACTCCCTTATGCAGTTACAACAGAAGGAGAATTCACCTTTTAAAGTGAGTAATTGTGCCTGTCGGGCAATCCTTTACAATCACTTTACCATCCAGGGAGAGCTGGTTGATTGCATTAAGGATAACAGTACTCCACAGAAACCATCCTCCTAGGCAGCCTGCTCCTGAAATCCCGTGTCTCCTCCGTCAGGCAGCTGCCTGCCCTGTCAATAGCCAGAGAGATAAAGAAATAAAAATATTAAAGGCCAAAGCTCTCCTGATTTCACAAGGCTCTTTAAAGCCGGGTGAGTGATTAGGGCGGTTGCAGGCTGCCGAACGCCTGTGCCTCAGGTGGAATGCTCCCCCGAGCACGTTTTACGGTGAATGCGGGACTGGTGCCTTGCTTTTCAGCTCCCAAAATACGCCTGCTTAAGCAGCCCTATAGAATTCCAAGTTAAAATGCAAGCCAGAGAGACTGCATGTCTTCAAGGGTTGATAACAAACTAGAATCAAAGCCTTTCTCTTTCCGATTACCAGCGAGAGTCTAATCCAGGTCAGTGATAATCCTCCGGCATCTATTTAGCGATGATCCCAGCAGACAGACTGCTCCATCACAAGAGTCACTGGTTCTGACATTGCTGAGGGAATCCACAAAGACTAAATGAGGACGGAGATTCCTCCTTTGCTGCGGGAGCCAATTAGCTTTGCAAGCAGAACGAGAGAGCTGGGCTAAAGCACAAACAAGGTGTTTTATCATCAGCATCATTCATTTGCTATTTTACAAAGCAGTAGAGGTGAGACTGATAACCCTTGATTTAGCTACCAAGAGCTTCCCGTCTTCTGTGTCTGGGCCACATTTGTCGAGCATTCACTGGTCTTGTCACTCACCCCTTTCAGAAGCCTCAGGCAAAACTCTCCATCTTCAAATTCTTGGTTTGCATATATCACACAACCTTCTCACTTCGTATTTTACTTCACTGCCACATGTCTCCTCCTCTCATTCCTAGTTTTTTTTCGCTTCCCTTTCACACTGCCGAGTCCTCCAAACCCTTCCCATTTTTTTTTCTGCAGAGTAAAAGTCCATTCTCTCCCTCTTCAAAAGCTTCCTGTGGGTCCTATACAACAGCTTCCCATACAGAGATACAGGCTTGGTCCAGGAAGCAGCCCGGGCAGTCCGTGTTTACAGGAATAAACTCTGCTTTTTACCGAGGGTATTAACTTGACACACAGTGGTCTTCTGGTTCCAGCATTATCACTCTGATAGAAACGCCTTAGTACCAGCATGCTTTCCTACGTGCTCTGGATTGTGGGTTTTTTACCTTCCTTTTGAGGATACTAATTGGAGAAACAATTTCTCTTTTTCGGGATTTAGACTCTGAAAATCACACACAATGTGCAACCAGCGTTCTCCACCTCTTGTCATGACTATTCTGTCACTTCCTAGTCTATTAAGTGCAAAAAAAAAAATATAGACAATGCAGACAGAAAGCCAATTAGACTGGGATTACCTTGTCTGTTCAACAGCTGGGGCATAGCATATGTCTTTATTCCATGTGTTAGAGTTAAGAATTCTCATTTTATGGGCCTGACCTACCTTGTAAACATATATCCTGGTGCCCTACAAGAAGCATTCAAAAATGCAGGTAAATGTGGCTATGCCAAAAAGAGCTGGAGTGAGTTTAGATATGAAAAGGTAATTGATTAAGCAGGTAACATACGTAAAGTCAAGCTTGAAGATATAGTGCAGCTCCATCCTCTTCTGGGCTATTAAAGTAAATTAATGACCTGGAGCTGCGTAGGGGTTTCCAGAAACAACACTGTAATAGCCAACTGGCCACAGTTTGCAGCCTATAGAAGGGGGAGATGTTTATTCTTCAGCAAATTGCTTGCTCAGGCAGCACGCTATACATACTCTGTATCTGACAGAACATAGTGCAGAAACGACAACTGAATCTTAGAATAACACCGGGGAGTATAAAACATGACGTTGGCTTGGAAGCAAACGAGCCGACCAATCCTAACCCGTGATGGGACCCCAAAACTTTCGCAGTACCCTTCCCCTTGCTGACAGCTGGGCAGCTGGGAAGGCTGTGCCGTTTTAAAGCCCCCCAATGTGAGCGCCAACCGAGAAACGGGCACGCCAGCAGCCTCGGCAAAACGTACAGGGGGGTGGAAGGTGTCGGGGGTGACTCCCGGGCCCGGAGGGGGGGAAGCCGGGTGTTTGCTCCGCCGTCTCTGAGCCCCGCCGCCCCCGCGGGGACACCGTCCAGGGCCGGTTGTGCAGGCGCTTTGCCCGTTTCTGAGCACTTTGGGCTGTACACC
>JAOXJK010000032.1:70605863-70637373 GCA_025774025.1 Xenus cinereus | reverse complement strand
GGGGGGGGGGGGGACACGGCGGTATAAGCCCTTGGTGTCACCCCGGAGGCTTTGATCCCGGTGGAGGAGCGACACCTCCCGCCAGCCCGGGTCGCCCCCCGCACTCCCCCCCCCCTTCTCCGGGCGAAGGGACGAGCGATGGTCTTTTCCAGCCGGGCAGTTGTAACCTCCCCTGTCGCCCTCCCCGTTTTTGGGAAGACCCACCAATGACTTAACTTCCCCCGTAACCGTGAAGCTGGTTGAGCGATGCCTTGCCATGAACCTAATGAGCGCTATTCCCAGCCAAGGGCACTTCGCTATTGGCACAAAGATCTTTTTTTTCTTTCTTTCTTCACTTCCCCCCCCCCCCACCTTCCCCCCCGTTCTCTTTGCTAAAATCTTTCACTGGAAGAAGTAACTACATGCAGGCAATGTATTTAGCTAGGTCAGAAGGTTCTGCCCGATGTGTCATACTGCTGAACCCACGTGAATTGAAAGACTGGAGAATGTAATTTTGTCTTAGCCGTCAATTAGAGACGCTTGTATCTTTTTTTTTTTACAGGAGTGAGGGTGATCTCTTTGAATTGCCCTGCCCTGATCGAGAAATTCCCAGCAGCGAATCAGTAACAATGCTCTGAGTCAGGTGAAGTTTTAAGGCTGTTAGTTGGGAACTTCAGGATGATTAATAGACAAGCAGATTTCATACGAGCCTCTGGGTATGAATCTATCAGCAGTTCAGTGCCAGGCGGATTCAGCACCCTCCTGGCAACCAGGCTGCTGCTGGCCACCAGCGCACGCAGTTGGCATTAGGCACCTCGGTTGGTTCCACGGCTGCTATCTTGTCTTCCAGGTATCCGTGTTGATGTCCCGTAGGCATCCTGATCCGCATCTACCGGTAGAAGCAACAAAAAAGAGAAAGGCTAAGGCAGCCAGGAAGTGGGTCCCATGTCTCTCTAGCACATGGTTTTGGGTTGCTCCTTCGGTTTGCCTGTGGGATCATGATTTGAGCTGAGATTCTCTGATTGTGGAATATGGTGTATGCAAAAGAAGATGTAGATATTGTTTTGAGAAGATTCCTTTCATCTGCAAGTTTGTAGGAATCAAAGCATTTGGAGCTACCTTTTGTAACCTCTAAGACTTCCTGATCGCTTTATCTTCTTTTAAAAGAAGTTGGTTTGTTAATTGAGGGTGGTTTTTTTTTATCGAAAGGAAGTGCGGATACATTGTTTTAAACACCAGGGAGCTATTGTTAAATTTTATTTCTAAGTGGTAGTTAAAAGCCAGAATATATCTTGTCGTGCTTTTGTTTGGGTTTTGAATCTCAGTTGTACAGATTCAGTCTAGGATTTTTAATTCTTTGGTCAGGGTCTTCCCAGCCAGTTCTGCAGCGGCCCTTGCTGGGCCAGAGAGAAAGACTGATGCCAGTTGTGGAAACTCACAAGTACTCTGTGTGTTTTGCCTCTAGTCAGGGCAGGATAAAGGTACTGCGGTTGTTCTTATGTACTAATCTGGAATGTTTATATATTAGGATTCCTAGAAGGAGATGAGAGGTGACTTGGTTTTACTTTTCGGGTTCTTCTAATTCATCGCATTCTGGGCAATGGTTTGTTTGAGGCATGTGAATTTATGAGTTCTGCAAATATTTAGAGATGCAGTTTGCATGATAAAGTTTTTTTCTGGTGAGAATACCGCAGTATGTTATGTTTGGGCTTCTTCAGAGATTCAAACATCTCTTCCAATTCCCCGCTGACTGGAGTTTTGCTATTGACTTCAGCATAAACACAACTGCACCCCTGGTTAAAAGGAGATGGAGGAAGAGAACTCATGTGCTTAACAGGATGGTCCTGTACTGTAAACAAGAGCTTTTCATGCTTAACTATCCTTCCTAGCAACAGGAAGAAGGAAATGAGGCTATGCAAAAGGACCCTGACACGTTTCAGACAATGCCAGACCCACCCTAGCATTCATACAGTATAGCCAGAAGACTTGGGGAAATAAAAATAACTTCAGATGTTTCCCCTTCCTTCCTGTGCATATTATAGAAATACGGCAATCAAGTGATCTGCTCTTCTCAGAAAGCTTGCTGGTTTGATCTCCACTAAGTAAAGAGATGATGCCCTTATATAATTTATATGGCTTCATTGGGTGTCATATTGTTCTGCTGACAGTCTGATCCTTGGAATTTCAGTGCGAATGAATTGCAAAACACTGTATCCTCTCTAGTGATGTAGTGAGTGTAGGTAGCCAGTAATTTTGGTAATTTCAGCAATTCCAGGCATATTTCTTGCTTGTACATATGCTATCAGCAATTCTGACTGGTGCAGGCTATCAAGATCGTCTTAAGTGTTTTTTGGTTTCCAAAGTTTTTTCCTTTTTATTTTTTTTCCACTTTCCCCCCTTCTGTTTTAAGGAAAAAAACAAAGTCTGTCTTACTCCAGTGGTGAGCAAGTCTCATGAAAGGGACATGGAACTGGGCTGTGATTGGAGCTCTCTGGTGCTTTTCACTGGACACTTACCCTGCCGTGTTTGCTGATGCTGGGTACTACCCTATCCCCCCCACGTGTGCCGTTGAAATCAGGGGGTCTGTTAGTACCCTATACCATTGACGTAACTGGTAGCAGTAAAACGAAGTCAAGAATGACTTAACCAGCTAGCTTTAATTCACTGAGTTTCATTATCTGAAAGTTACAGGTGATGCTACACACCTTTCTGAAGTTCTTTGGCACCTTTAGAAGAGCACATGTTAAGCATTGTTATTTATTAGGATGAGTAATCTTTCAAATATTGACAAGTATTTGTTTCCCTTGCTAGATGAGATTGGATCAGGAAAAATATTATCCGGTCTCTCTTGTAATAAAGACACAATATGATGACCCATTCATGGTAGGGACATCTGCAAAATGGTGCAGAATTCCTTAGGCTTGGTCTTGAGTATATTTATTTTATATTTATCTAAAACTGTCCATTCAAATGCTCATCTCAGTCTGTGCAAAGAAGGCCTCCTGAGGAGATGCATGAAAGCCATTTGCTGAGGCCAGCGGTGGACACAGTTTGACATTCCCCAACCTATTCTTGTCATTTGATAAAGGATCAAGAAAAATACACCCCCTTGTATTCTTGCGTTTTGGGGATGGTCTTTCTGTGACCCTGTGGCCCCACAGAATGAGGTGCTCTGCTGGCCACCATTCCCTCTGCTCTCTGTGTGTCTCTGGTTGTGCATTAGAAGATACGAGAAACTCTCCAGGGTAAAGCTTCATGATCTGGTTTAACTTCCCTTCCTCTTGGCATACATCATTTCTTTTGCAGTACTACCATGGCTCTGCTGTATCTAGACCATTCTCTTATCCACAAAGTTAGAGGTGTGAGGAGTGACCATTGGATCAGGTACTGAGGAAAAGCATTTTCAAGTGTGCAGTATTGCAGGCAGAATACAGTAACTGTAATATCTGGAGATAAAAAGTTCATAGTAATAGTTGCTTTGGGCAAATCCACGGTTGCGTCTTCAGTTTTGATATAGGGAAACAGTCTGGGACACCACCAGCTTTACGCTGGGCTGTTTCACTGCTACTGGTATTTCGTATCTCATGTTGTATCATCCACACGGGGTGCAGTTTGGGGGCTGGGTCGTCAGTGAGGTAAGCACTGAATGGTTAATGATGCAAAGGTGCTTCTTTCCATATGGTTCTTCCTACGTGTGTAGATGGGTTTGAGGTTGAGGCGTAACAACCTAGAAGAAGTACCTGTCTGTATAAAATCTACTTTTCTCTGTATAAACTGTTGAGACAGCTCAGATCAGCTCTTATACCATTATTACGTCTTTATTCTGAGCAAGTAACCCAGACTTCAGGCGTTTTTAGATGACGTGTCAGTCACGCTAGACCTACTCACTCTTGCCTCCTTCTGTAGCTCAATGAGCCTTTGGTTTGAGCTTTGCATTACATTGTGCAAGTTTATTAGCTTGTAGGCAGGGTGCGATGGGAGTGCTGGGCTTGGGAGTAGCAATGGTTAATGTTTGCTCTTCAGTACGTTCTCAAAGGTCACTCTAACCAAGTCATTTCTGAGGGAAGAGAAGGTTAAAGTCATCTTCTGTTTCCCAGTCTTTGGAGGAGGATTCGTTTCTCACTCTGGAATCTGTCAACATGACCTCCTTCAGAGGATTTGACTAACTGCTTTCTCTGCCCCAAATAATCCTCCTCCAAGACCACCCTGTGTTAATCAGGCCAGATAAATAACCCACATGCCCAATTATTTCTTAAGGCTTTCTTAAGTCACTTGACATCTTGTTCCTCTTCGTTTTTAAGAAGGGTCACAGATGAATGGGAGAAGACCGTCTTTAATCTATAAAAAGAATTGTTCTTTGGCAGGAAAACTGCCATATGAAGCTTTAGCGTTCTGTTTAAACAAAGTTAGTTTTCAACTTTATATTACGTTGTTTTCTAAATTTCTTTCTTAATCCTCCTGCATATGCTCAAAATGCCAAAACTATTTAGGAATAAATTATGATTTACAATGTAAACCAGGACTTGTGGTGGCTCTTATGTGTCCTACAACATGCTTTCCCACACTTTTCAACAAATCCGGAAGCAATGCAGCTGACTTTGGGCAATTAGAAACGTAAGTAATAGTGTGAAAATAAGCAGTAATTGCAGTCTGTTACAGGCGGTGTAGGGAAAGTGCTTGATGGAGACGTGGGGAATATCCTTTATTCCTGTATCAAATCCTGAAATGGTGCTGCTTTGATGCTTTTCTGAACATAACAGTTGCTCCAAGTCTTCTTGATAGAGGAGAGGACCTCTTGCCAGCCAGGGCATGCTCTGAGGGGGGTGGTTGTGCTGTCTTTGCCCCCCTGCCATGGGGCACTGCTCTTCCTTGTGCTCTGATGGACACCTGGGATGCTCCCCGTGCTTGGGATGGGGCTCACAGCACAACTGGACTCAGAGAAAGCAGAAGTCTCATTTTAAATATTTTCTGGGGTAAAAATAATGAGGTGAACTGTGAAACTGATCACCCTTATTCCTAAAAAAAAAAAATCTTCTTGGGTTTTAGAGATGCATGGATCCATGTTGGGAAGGGCTTTATTCCTCTGAAATTCATGGAGGCTCCCATTGATTTCAGCAAGTGTTGGCTCAGTGGCTAAACATTTTAAACATTTTTGTCAAATGCTGTTTCTCTTGTTAAATTTTGAGCTGAAACACTTTTGAAGTGATTTCGATGTGCTGAGGACTATGAAAAGGAGATTCAAGGTAATTAGATTTTGGTTCACAAAAGCAGTATTGTGTTTCCTGTGCTAGCCAAGAGGATCGGTGAGCAATTCAA
Organism: Xenus cinereus; assembly: GCA_025774025.1. Taxonomy (NCBI): domain Eukaryota; kingdom Metazoa; phylum Chordata; class Aves; order Charadriiformes; family Scolopacidae; genus Xenus; species Xenus cinereus. The sequence goes on along the minus strand of JAOXJK010000032.1, from coordinate 70,632,078 downwards.
GCTGCCGTATTGTGTAACCTGGTACAGTTAGTAGGGAGGGACATTACATACAGCCAACATACACCTATGTGGACGTTTTGGAAACGAGTTATATGTATATATATTTTCATATATATTTTTTTTTATTCAACTTCCATCATTAAGGAGATAAACAAACTTAAAAACCCCACCAGTGGAAGTAAGCCATTTGCTCTTTCCAAAAGCTCTGCTGGAAAAAAAAAAAAAAAACACAACTGTGTTCAAGCTTCCTGATTTTTTTCAGAGAAAATATCAATATATGATCTTAAACATCTGTTTCCTTACTTCTTCATCTGTTCCCACACAAATTCCAAACATACTCTGCTTCTTCTCCCAGTGTCCTGTGGTTTATACATAACATCAGCAGCATAGTTACTGTCTTGCTGCAAGGCTCCAGAACTTGAAAAAGCCATTCCCATGTTTAACCCAAAGCCAGCGGAACACAAGGAGAGTGTTTCTTTGGTCATCATCGCATAGTTGAGAAATGTTTGAGTAACAACCCCCACCAGCACCTCTTTCTAGGGTTTTTATGAATAGAAAGCAATATATATATATTTGGTGTCATATATGGTTTCTTTCAAGAACTTGTGGGCATTTTTTCGCCCAGAGGGTTTTTGGTAAAAAATATTGTCTTAAAATTGTGTGTGCATCCATATCTGCTTGAATTGACTGTTGAGCCGTGCAGCATTAAGTGGAGATCACAATGTGTATGGTTTGACTGCGGAAGGTAGTTTGAAGCACAGTGAGATACAGGAGCACATCAGAATAGGCAGCTGCCATTGCAAAATGTACGTTACGCTTTAGAGGTGAGAGGAGAAGAGGGACCCTCTCAGGAAGGTGGTTACCTTTGGCTTCAAAACCTGCAAGCTCGCCGTCAGTTCGAAAGCGGTGTCTATTATTCTCTCGGACTCTCTGGTTCATCCAGAAATTAGTCCTTCATGGGCTGAACGTGTCAGACTGGTATTTTAGGATAGCAGTATAAGATTAGATTGGTCTCTCAGAATAAGAAGAGATTCCAACTGTGCTAGAAATTTGGCAAGAGCTTTTAATGGGATTTTCAGAATTCTCTAGCTTTTAGTGGTTGAATGTTTATTGACAAACTCACCAAGTTTCAGTGTTTGTTTTAAGGGCATTATCCTTACAAAATGCTGTTCTTCATTAATAACCTTTTTTCTTTAGTCCTTGCTCTGTGCTGCTTTCTTGAAAGGTGTGGAGGACTAAGTTAATGACACTGCCTAAGGAATATTTAACTATATAGGGTTGAGAAAAACCAGACTTATGAAAAGGAATTTAATTATTTTCAAGCTACAGTCACATATCTTCAAAGTGAAAACCATCTGAGGCCATGGACACATAGCAGGCTAACTCTTGGGAAGTCATACTGTCCCAACTTTAAAGGGCTGCAGGCATATGACATTACACAGAACTGATTTATCATTTTTGGTGCCTGGCCTGCTCATTTGTAGACAGCTGCCATAGTGCTGGGTTTTTTCCCCCCGGTTTGTCTCAGATTTCACATCCGTGTTCATGTATCTAGAGATGGAGTGGTTGGAATAGCGGGATCAAGTCTAGCGTTGGGACCACAGTTCACATGTCAGGGATGTAATTCAAGCACTTGGAAAAATGATTGCTTGTACTTTGGCAGTGGAATTCTATCCAGAGAAGAATATTTCTCATATATACCACAGCTGGTCTTAAAAAATATGATCCTAAATGATCTCAAGCTTCTTAATAGCTCAGAACAGTGTTTTGGAGTTGAACACAAATTTTGTAAGGCACCAGAAATTTCAGAGGAACGTGTATGGCAGCAGGCAATTTCTGATCCAGACACACAAAAAAAGGACAAACTTGTGAGCGTGCAAGCCCTTTTGCAGCCATTAAACTGGAGCATCAGTCCTGGATGGGGAAGAATCCTTTTTGTTACTCCATCTATGGCTCAGAAAAACACAGGTATTTTTATGCATTGCAGTGAGGAGCTGTCGAGTTCGTCTGTAGTGTTCACGGTGAGAAATGAGACTCTCTGCATCCCATGGCAGAGACTATCTCCTGCAAGCTGATTTAGGAAGGTTATTTTGTATTCAATTTTTACAATTTATTTTTTTTGTCTAAGAAAGGAAAACAGCGAATTTCTAAATTCAAATGACCTGGTCAAAAAATAAAGGCCAAGAAGAACCCTAACCAAACTGGTTGTTAGGTACGGCATTGGGTGGACCTTCAGCAATGAAGCTCATTTTTGCTGAAATTTGATTTTAACAGCGTTGATTTGACCAGTCTCATGACAGATTTTTACAATCTGATCTCTTAACGGAGACAAAAGGTGAGAGGAGTGGAACCGATGTGTGGAGGTGCTAATATGGCTATAAAGGTGTCTGAGTTGAGGCAAGAGGAAACCATCTGCTTGGAAGAACCATTCGTATGATGTTTAGCACTTAGGTGAAAATGGAGCCAATACGTGACTGTACAGAGATCCATCTGCTTTGCACCTTCAGGTCCTGAAGACCCTGAAGGAGCGGGTGCTTAAGTTGTATGTTATTTCATAGAAGCAAAAAGCAAGGAAGAACAAGAAAATGAAAAAAATTAACCCTTCTGACTTTTCACTAGATCTTACTGCTCCTAACTAGACTGTTATGATTATTTTTTTTCTCAAAGGGCATTATTGCGGATTCAAACTCCGTGGGTTTTGTCTTCTATAGGAAGGAAGATGTCATCCAGCGAAAGGCTATAGACATCTTAGAGTTCTCCCTTCTGCAGTTGCTGTATCAAACAAGATGTGAATTGAGATATTTTCGCTCTAACGTTTCAAACCTGCAAAGTTGCAGGGTCAGGAACCAGGATTAACCAAAGTTAAACAAAAAGGAAGTTAGAAGTTTCCATTTTCACTTACCAGTTTGGGGAAGAATTGGGTCGTCCTAACCCCCCAGGAAGTGGGTAAATAAGGACTAATGGTTCCCAACCATACACAAAAGGAACTCCTACCCTTGATTTGAGCATGGAGGCCTGCTTTGTGAAACGGACTAACAAATAAAGCTGCTTCCAATAAAAATTTCCTGTTTCCTCTTTAACACATTTGCCTGATGTTTGCTTACACGACACCAAGAATAAAGACTTCATTGTAATCCTTTTTGTTTTGGGTTGGGTTTTTTTTTTTGTTTTGGGTTGGGTTTTTTTCTTTTTTTTTTTTTTTTTTTACTTTCTAAGAGAATTTCTTGTATATCAGGACATGTAGAAATAATAGCGCGATTTCTTTCTTGCGTACAAGAACCTCCTGCTGCTGGGGGAGGGCACAGGACGCACATCTGAAAAGCCGCGCATACATTTCTTGCCTGGAATGTGTACTGAATTGTAGTTTATTGTAAAGGTTTTAACTGGCAAGGATGTTTGATTGGGAAAGGAAGCGGCACCGCAGGGATGGAGCAGGGAGGAGGGAGTGAGACCGGTCCTTCGCCCGCAGCAGCTTCTGTCAGCTCAGCTGCCAGGTCTTCGTTGGAAAGATGCTCGCGGCGGGAAATAGCTTTGCATATCATGGCAGATTAATTAGGGCTGGAGTAGGGCTTCCCTGAAATGGGTTGGAAAGCGGCATAGAGTTCCTCTGCGAGCTCCCTCTCCTCCCTGTGGCTCTCGGCTGGCCCCAGCCAAGCAGATGCTGTGCTCAGCAGTGAGTTCATGGCTCGGGTAGTGATCTGTAACCCAGGTCCCCTGGGAGACTGAACGCAGGCTTCTGGGTGCCCTCTCCCTTCTAAAACTTTTTAGAAGTAGTGGAAAAATCTGATTCTGGAAGCTCTGTTCTTCTCTCTTTTGTCCCTCGTTATCCCAGTTGCCATCGATCCAGATGACAAGGACTTGCGCATGTTCCTATGTCCACCTGGATATGAAACCGTGGCAGCTGGTAAACCAAGAGTCCCAGGGCTGATGCTGCTGAGCTGGAAGAAAAGCTGGTATTTGGGAAGTGTGGGAATGAGCTTTCTCCTCCAGCGTAGTTTAAATGATTTGGCCAGAACCTCAGGTTTAACTAATGTATTCTATCCTCAAAGGCAGATTCCAGTTAAGTTGTGTTAATGAACTTTTTACCTATAGAAGCTTTCAGCTGTTTAAGTTTGCATCTCTTATGTGAGGAAGCTTGTTCTGTGTGCTCAGCTTTCTGTGCAGCCTATTCAGCGCGCCCTGGGCTGGATTTTCCCTCTGGCTATATTTTGATCTGCCTGAATTTCACATACATACAGAGTTTTGTTCATACCCTGGCTCCTCAGTAACCAGCTGGGTTGAGATGGGGAAGCTGGGCTGGAAACAACCTTCCTGTTCATCTGGTCCCAACACATCCGTACAGTCCAGGAGCAATCCTGGGTTTGCCCAACTGGAGTTGAACAAAGGGAGCTGCTTTTTTAGGTGCTGCCTCTGCTCTGTCACCCATATCCCTGCCACATCCCTTTCTGACCCAGGCTTTGGGAGGATGGAGGGGATGTGGAGAGAGCCCTGGCTGCAGAGGACTCCCTGGGCCCTTCTTCAAGACAGCTCTCCAAACCCCTCGCACTTCCCAGGACTTACAACAGGAGCCAGAGGCTGGAGCTGTGGCTCTCCCAAAGTGTCTGTGATGGGAATGGGGAAAATACTGATTTTTAAACCCTTGGTGCTGTGCTGTGCCCAGACCTAGGTGTTTGCCTAACCTAGTCCATGGACAGCTGCACCGGTGTTTTATTATTCTCTGCAATTCTTGTGGCCAACCAGGAGTAACTCAGGTGTTCCTATGCCTACATAGGCTTCTTGGGGGATTCTCAAAGGTATTTTGAAAGCAAATATGCTCTGAAAATCCCAAAGGCACCTGACACCTGGATGCCCATAAAATACTACTTCCACAGAACTTACGTATATATTTGCAGAAAAGATACACAAAGCTTCTATAGAGAACCTTAAAAAACAGTCTGATAAATGCATGTTCATAATTTTCTAGTTCTAGAAATATTTTACAGGTCATACACCTGGGGTGCTCGGTAAAGGACCTGTGAACAAATATTTAAACATATTTAAGAGCCACTGTAGTAGTAAGGAATCTGACACTTTTTTCAATCACACTACAAGCATCTGCCTGCATTTTTAGGTAAATACTGGTTATCAGGCATCTTTTTTTTTTTTTTCCAGTTTTAAGTTAAGTAAAATTCTCATTCAATCCAAACAGTTATGCAGGATGTGACCTTTAAGATAGTTAATTTTATTTTAACTACTCTTAAAAATCAATTACAATTTTTTTCTTTAGTATTTTCGTTGCTTCTGAGATAGTGATGTTGTTTGTTCTTGCTTTAGCAGTAGAAGTTTAAAATATATTTCAGATTCTCTTTTTTTTTCCCCTTTATTAATTTTCCCATGGATTTCCTTAGGATACCAAAATTAAAATACTACTTTAAGCAAAACTTTACAATCGCCTGCAATTGGAATTGAAGAATGCTTTTTCTTAATGAGTAGCTAAGTCAATATGTCTGTACGTGCTTGTTCTCATGTGGTCCCATAACCCAAAGGTGAAGCAAACACAAGTTACACAAATGCCTGCTTGTCCTGACTTCGGGGAGAGTGGATTTTTAGCTGTTTATTTATCTGGAATGTTGTGCTTTGGCTCACCTTAACCCCTTGGTTTGGGTAGGTATCTCAGCAAAGCAGCCTGGCGAAGCACAAATATTTTAACCCTGTTGTAACTACTTGGGCAATCAGAGGGGGATTGCTGTCATTTTGGTCAAAAGGTGCCTGCCGTTTCATCTGATTTTAACTGTGTACCTATATCTCAGGGGGAATATTTCATAACGTGCCAAAATCTTGAGCTGTTTTACTTATGTTATGCCTGGCTCTTCACTGCCCTTATGCAATAACTTGTATTCTGAGCAAAACCCGTGGTTTCTGCAGCAGGTAGCACTAGTATCCTCTCCAAGTAGGTGGCAAAATTGTCTACTGAGTTGTACATAATGAAGCTTTTCTTTTCTGGTCCATCAAGAAGGGTGAATATAATCAAAGCCAGATGAACTTTAAGAGTTTATGATTGTTCTCTGTCTGATCAGTTCTGAGCAGGGAGCTAAATTCCCACTAACACTTTCTTGAATTTTTAGAACAAAAATTAGCCCTATCCATTTCCTGAACACTTGGAGAATACCCTAAATACCTTTTATTCCTAGTTTGAGCTAATAAGATTACTTTTTCTTTTTTTCTGCTTGCATTAGGTAACTAATGAATTTGTGTATAATTTATTCACAGACTAATATAACCCGTGTTCAGAATGTTTCCTTTCTTTCAGTGTCAGGTATATGTATGTGAAGAATTTAATTTTGCGGCATGGTGTTTTGGGTAGGGTGAGGGAAAGTTAGCTGAATTTCCTGTAATGTACCGACTAACTCATAAATGCCATGAAGACCTCCAGTGAAACTCGGCTCTTGTTGGGTAGTAAATATGCGCTTGAGTGAGCTGCAGTACAGTGTGTCGGTTGTTCTTGGGCTTGGGTCTGTCAGTACTGTCCACAAGATGTTAAAGCACACGGTATTACAAGCTCTGCTCGGAATTTCTCTCAAGACAAAACAGTTGTGCCAAGAGGATCATAAGATCTGTTGAACAAATGCAGCTCAAGTTGGTTGCGGTGGTGGTTTCCTCTAATGTTAACAAAACCTGTACAGAATAATCCATAACTCCTGCAGTTTTTTATCAGTTTTATTTTTATTTCTCTTAACTATTAAAATGATGAGCTGTGGATAAATCATGGATGAATGCTAGTGACTTTCCAGAATCTAAAATATGTTTGATCATGAGAAGAAAAGCAAACTGGGATAAGCAAACCTGTGTCTCACTTCAAAGCTGCTGAATATCTCCGTGCTTACTTTGTAATTGGAGTAGTAGAAGTGGTGGGGAGGAAGTTTTTGCTTTGCAGATCACTAATCGGGGGGTATCTTGTTTCTGTCCTCTTCCAGAAATCGAGGCCAAGGAAGCTTGTGACTGGCTGCGGGCTGCCGGGTTCCCGCAGTACGCGCAGCTTTATGAAGGTAAGGCAAACGAGCTTGAAAGTTGATCATCCCCTGGCAATTTTTGGACAATAAGATGTAATATTCACCAATGAATAAAGCTCAAGGGCACAACTGAAGTGCCAGCGCATAAGATGACTTTTAGGGTCTGGGCTGCTCTCTGCTACCCACCACATGTATAGATGTACCCAATCCAATGAAGCTCTGAAACACTCTTGGAGTTTAAATTTGTTCCAGGTTTCTGTTTTAGCCTGAATCTTCCAAATACCCTCATAGCAGAAATCATATGTTAGCACCATGGTACATTCCCTGTAGTTGAAACACAAATGAACCGTATTTTTATAAATGTAATCATCCACTGCTACGAGACCGGTCTTACAGAAACACAGAAGCTGTGTCCAGCTCCTCTGGCCAGCTCTCCTAATGGAGCAGAGGTAGGAAATTCTGTGTATGCATGGATGCATGTGCACACCTCGTGATTCCCAAATCATAGAATCATAAAATCATAGAATGGCTAGAGTTGGAAGGGACGTTAAAGTCCTGCGTGGTTTTTCCTAACAGTTTGAGTTGCTGTTAGACACAGGGTCACTATGAAGGGAAAAAAGAACATGCAAGCCATCGTTGCACAGTGTGCAGCTGCTCCTTGAAGGGCCAGCTGACTCCTGGACTCACCATATTTGTCCTTCTGTGGGATGGATTCACTTTGAGTGTCAACTTTTACAAAGGTTTTGCTCAAGCAAAACTATCGTAGAATCATAGGATTGTCTAGGTTGGAATGGACCTTTAAGATCATCAAGTCCAACCATCAACCTAACACTGACAAGTCCACCACCAAACCATGTCTCTCAGTACCGTGTCTACCCATCTTTTAAATACCTCCAGGGATGGTGATTCCACCTTCCCTGGGCAGTCTGTTCCAATGCTTGATAACCCTGTCTCTCTAACCTACTAGGAACTTGCAGCTTTGGCACACAGTTCTTACATTCTCATGCAGAGTAACGTATAGAAATTTGTTTTGAAGTGTGACATCCTAGAGGCCCTTTTTGTATAGGTATATTATTGTTCAGAATTCACCACCACCACTTAAAACTACTTGCATTGTCATGAAATTATTATGCATCTTATATGCCTCTTCTTTTTTATAAAACAAACTCCAGCTGCTGCTTGTAAGAATAAGCATAGAAAGCTCATTATTTACAGTGAGTAACTGTTGGTAATTACAGCAAATGCTGAGCTGACCTTCTTGAAAAATGATCTCGTTGAGCTTTGATTTGCAGCTGCATTGGCAATATGAGATGATAATAGCACTTTCAAAAGCAGCACTTGGCGAAACTTTTCTTCGCCTGTTCTGAAATTAAATTTCCTTTTATTCTTTCTCTTCCCCCTTTTTTTTTTTTTTTGTGCCAACGGAGGTGCCAAGATTTTCTTGGGATGCAGACAGAGCTGGGACTGTACTTCCAGTCTTTGTTAAAACTGGGGACAAGACTCCCAGCTGAATACGTGGGCTTGTGGATTTCATGTTATGCTGAGCTAGAAATCTCCTAAGAAATTACCTGCATTCAGAAAACATGTCCTACCTTATGGTTAGCATTGCCCTACCTAAAGACTCTGAATTTAGATAAAGTTTCTAATGTTGGACCATGTCCTGCCTAACATCAAAAGGACCACAGAGGTGAGAGCAAGGCCAGCCATACCCATTGAAAGGACAGCTGTCCTTATGGGAAAACAATATACCATTGTCCTTTATAAGCTCCCCCCCCCCGGTGGCAGCAGCAACAACAAAACCAGAGGCAGCATAAAATAAGAACTAAAAAAAAAGTAAAAATGACTCGTGCAGACTATCAACTTCTTCCAAGTCACCTCTGTCACTTAAGTCTTCGCATGTGTTCTCTTGTGGGCACTCTAAAGTTCTGACTTTCTCAGAGAAAAAACTTACATCAGCAGTGGTGAAAAACGCCACTTGAACGTGCCAAACGCCTTTACTTGCATCTTGGACTTAAAATAATGAAGGTGAGACCTTTGGATCAATTGGGTATAGCACAACAGTTCTGAGAAGTCACTGATATGGAGTGTTTGCATGCTATGCGCATTTAAAATGGAGATTAATCAATGAACCTTTGTCAGTTGCTTTGCTAAAACTGCGGTTTTCTGTAGAAAAGCTAGAATTTCTTGCATTTCACAGAATGTCATATTTTTTAGGACAAATAATTCATTGAGAGTTTTCTATTGGTATTAAAAAAAAAAAAGCCAGAATATTAATTACCTTTCCACAAATTAACAACAATCCTATTCTTTTCTTCATTTTGGCTCACTCTTTCCTAGTCTCTGTAGAGTAAAATTTTTATAAAAAAATATTTTCTAGACAGTCACTTGGAGTGGGAATGTTGCATGCAAGTGCCACAGTACGTTTGGAGTGTGTTCCTGTATCCTGTATTGCTGTTGTGCCCTGAACACCCAGTGCCTTTGGTGGGAGTTTTGGCTGTGCATGGAATGCCGGAGCAGGACCTGTATGACAGTCAGGAATCTGTGGAGGACAGTAAATAATATATACGTGGTTGCTGCTGCAGAGCTGTAGTAAATTTTCAGCTCTCTGCCAACATTGTTTCCTCCCCCTCACTCTCCCAGTTGTTTATCTAAATAATCTCCTAAGGAAAGGAGGCAGTATGGGCTCCAGGCAGCTTGGCTTGCTTTCATTTCAGTCCATATCTCATTAATGTTGTAAGTGTCAAACTTTTAAATAGCCGAAGTAACAGCCAAGGAGATTCTGGTTTTCATTCTTTTCCAGATATTTGGGTTTTACTGACCTTTCTTTTTTAATGTGAGATATCAGTACTTTGATGGAGAATATCTATTTATTTTAAACAAAGCTAGCCTGAATCAGTTTCAGCTTCTGATGTCGGATAGGGAGCTCACATTTACCTCTTTCCCTCTCCCGTTGTTTCATCTCTGCTTTGCTCATTTTCCCCCCATTTTGCGTATGAATTTTCAGTTATCAAAAGTTTGCACATGGAAAGGAAGCATCTCTGGCATTGGAGATGGTAACGTGTGTTTACCCAAGAAGTGCCAATCAATGGCATCGTGGTGAGCTCTGCTCGAAGCAGATGGTTGTTTTTAAATAACTCACCGATGGGAATAAGAGTCGTTTTCACTCCTCATCTGTCTCTATTCCTACAGATCTCCTTTTTCCGATTGACATTGCCCTAGTGAAGCGAGAGCATGACTTTCTGGACAGAGATGCAATTGAGGCCTTATGCAGGTAGGTGAAAAAATAATCACACTGCATTTTGAAACAAAACTCGTCCTGTGTCATGGAAAGTATAACCTGGGAAAAGCATAACCTCAACTGAGTTATGTACCATTAAATAACTACTCGCTTGAGACCTTTTTATTATCCACAATCAGTACGCCATGAGCTCCCAGTACGTATCTTTATTGTTTAGCAGCTCCTTCCACAAACCAGTTCAACTCACTCACCCTGAAAAAACAGTCTGGATAGTTCCTTGCTGGGTTAATAAATTAAATCAGCCCATGGGAAAACATAATGAAGTTCAGAATAGGTGTGAAGGATGGGGCAGGACCCCACAGCCAGCTGCCGGGGCAGGAGGAGGGATGGGTAGAGAAAAAGAAGACGCAAGACTTGTTGGTGTGCAAGCAGCCTGTTTTTACAGAACTACAGCCTCAGCGTTACCAGTTTTATCATCAGGGAAGTTTCAGTGGCCCCATCTGACACCGACCCATCCATCAGTTGCCTCCTCTAGTGTGAGTCCACAATCTTAAGTGGCAAAAAAAAGCCTCAAGTTTTGGTATCTCCTGTGACCTAGAAATGAGTGTGGTTTTTCTGCCTCTGTCTTCCATTATGGCAGCTTTCCAAATTGTCTGCAAAATGAATGCTTTTGGATACTGCATGCATGATGTCTACAGCTCTAAATGTCAGTAATTCTAACGAATTACAAAACCCTTATAAGAAAGGCTTTAAGTTTATAGTGTTCTCATGCCATCACTGCCATACTTGGAAGGGAAAGAGAGGGACTGGAATGTAAAGTTCTTCAGAAATATTTACAAGATTTTCAAACTACGAAAACAGATTTGTTGTCCCGTCACTGGGAGGGGAAAAATCCCATTAATGTTAAAATCACACTCAAGACGTGCCCTCGTCAAGTGGAGGGCACCTCTTCCATCGGCGTTAAAATGTGATGCACCGGTGTGCTTATTTGTGTGCTGTGGAACTTGTGAAGTCATCGAACAGAAAGTACAGCGATGTGAATAAATGCTGGTTCCCAGAAGCATGGTCTTCCCTTGCCAGGAAAACAAGATGCAGTCAAGCCAGCATATTTTGGACCTAGCTCTCGCCTGCAAGAATACTTTTTAACCTGGGATTATTTATTTATATGGGAATAAAAGGTAGAGGATTGTTTCTCTCTGGTGCAAGTAAGAATATGCCCTCCATATCTCTCCGAGACTTGCTGGTAGTGTGATGGATAAAAGTAGTTAGCACTTTTTCTGAATGTAGACGACAGTAAAAAGATCTGTACCCTAAGAATGAGCAGTTCTATTTTAAGCCTTCTAGTAAAGGTAAGCAAGCCAAAATGAGGTGAGTATATAGATACTTTGTGAAACTGGGAAGTTTTTCATAAGTCTGCTAATTGTAAAATAAGCTCTTCGCTTTCTTCTTCAAATTGTTTCCTGTGTAATATGTGTTGAGAATCCACAGATCTTACTGTAGTTTGAGACAAAGATTCTAAAGGTTGACCTATATCATTCTGAAGCCTGTGGTGTATATATCAGAGTTGTCTTTTAGAAGATAACTTTAAAACTTAAGCTTTTGTTTCCCCAGAACCATTCAGATCCCACCTCAGAATAAATCATCTCGGATGTCTGAATTTGGCCATTTACCATCTGTGTTAGACATTATCACAACATTTCCACCTTTAGATTTTTATTTTTTTTTCCCTCACATCTCCTTGTTTAATTTTGTAAAGCTCGTTAAAAACATGGAGTAGGCACATGGTTTGGAATGCTGCATTTCTGCCTGAGCCTGGGTTTATTTTGACTCATGCCATGGTCAGCGTGTAAACAGTAAATGGTTTTACTCAGTAAAAGACTTAAAGCTGCTTCACGGTCTTAAGTCTGTCACTGTTTCTTGACTGAAAATTGGAATACTTTTGGAATAACTTGCATTTTTAGCACAGAGCTAAATACACACTGTATGCAGTAAATGGTAACACTGAGAGTCTGCTTTTGTCTATAAAAAACAGTGTTCTGCCAGCAGTTCTAATTACCTTGTTCTAATTACTGCATGGGAAGAAATTATTTTTTAAAAGACTGTAGAAATGGCAGTGACAGGGATTTTTTTCAAGATTGAAGCATTTTAAATTATAGTTTACATCTGAACGGTATTGTAATTTATTGTTTAATAATCTTATTAATGGAAGCAGGAAAAAGAATGTAACTTTAAAACAGCTTATTAGTAAATGTTTTGCCAAATTCCTTTCTAAGTGGAAAAAGTATCAATAGCCACCCCATTAAGGATTTTCCTGAAAAATTTTAAGTGAAAACTGGGTTGAAACTTGAATTACAGAGGTAGCATATGGCACTTGGTAACAGTAGAAGATAAATGGTTAAGAAATGTCATTTAGTGATCTTATCGTGAAGTGTAGGGTTAAAAGTGTAAGAGCGATGACTCTAATTTGCTGGGATGCTTCATGTAATGACTGCGCACAGTACGGCTGGCCTTGGTTTCATAAGACTTTATGTAGATTAATGACTGGGAATTTATCTCCAGAGGATAACTGGCTGCATAATGCGCTGATGAAACTAAGTACTGAAACATGCTTACCCAAAAGGTTGTTGCTAAGTACAAAATACATAGCAAACCATGATGGAAATCCTATTTAATCTCCTTTCGCATAGTTAGAAAACTGCCACGCTATCTACGCAAGAGGTTTCTTAAATCTTTTACCATTAGGACTCCGCCATCCAAGAAATCGATTGTAATGGATTGGCATGAGCAGCATTCACTGCTCATATAATTTGGTTTGTAGAGAGCGTGGCCTCCTTTGCAGGTTAGAACCTGCAGATAAACCCCAGGAGCCGGCGGAGAGGCTGTCCACTGCCTCTCTGAGAGGTGAGACAGGAAAGCCCTTGTATCATCAATTAGTTACAGGTATAATGGAGTTGGAATTTGCCCTGTAAGGAGGAATTAAGAATTTAAATCCGCCAAGAAAATATTTTAAAGTTTAAAGCTAGATCATACAGTTACTCTGATTGGAAATTGTAGTTTAAAATACGTTGTCTAATATTCTGCATTGCTGCCACTTTTATTGGGTGCATGGGATGAGAATTTTCTCCTGTTATGAGGGCAGAATGAATTACCTGGGGCTATAGCTAACGTAGAACTGACTGGTATTTAGATTGACAAAGACTTCATATTATAAGCCCATATTTTAATTTATAAATTAGCTGAAGTTAGCAGTTCGCACTGCAGTTTTTGATAGCGAATGCCTTGTTCGGGCTGCCTTTCTTAAAAGAAGTTCAGGCTCAACTAGTTTGGCCATTTCTGAAGAGAAGATTAGGAAAAATGCATCGTTTGCTCATTCCTGAGAGAAGCTCCGGTGCCTCCTGTTGTGGGTGCGGCAGGTTCAGGCTCCCTGTGTAATTGCTGCTCAGGGCTGGTATGGCCCTGTCTCGACTGTGGCAAGTGTAATTCCTCTCTGACCTAGGGAGGAATAACCTTGTGCACCGGTATAAGTTAGTGGCTGACCTGCTGGAAAGCAGCTCTCCAGAGAGGGACCTGAGAGTCCTGGTGGACAACAAGCTGACCATGAGCCAGCAATGTGCCCTTGTGGCCAAGAAGGCCAATGGTATCCCGGGGCACATTAAAAAGAGCGAGAGAGGTCCTCCTCCTCCTCCTCTACTCTGCCCTGGTGAGGCCACGTCTGGAGTACTGTGTCCAATTCTGGGCTCCCCAGTTCAAGAATGACAGGAAAGTACTGCAGAGAGTCCATGGGAGGGCTACAAAGATGATCAAGGGACTGGAGCACCTCTCTTATGAGGAGAGGCTGAGAGACCTGGGTCTGTTTAGCCTGGAGAAGACCGAGAGGGGATCTCATCAGTGCTTATAAATATCTAAAGGGTGGGTGTCAAGAAGCGTCAAACTCTTTTCAGTGGTGCCCAGTGACAGGACGAGGGGCAATGAGCACCAATGGGAACACAGGAAATTTCATCTAAACATGAGGAAAAACTTATTTACTTTAAGGTTGCCCAGAGAGGTTGTGGAGTCTCCTTCTCTGGAGATAGTCAAATCCCTCTTGGACGTGATCCTGTCCAGCCTGCTCTAGGTGAATCTGCTTTGGCAGGAGGGTTGGACAAGATATCTCCAAAGCTTCCTTCCAGCCCCTACCATTCTGTGACTTAGAGGCTGGGGCTGAGAGGTGGGTCCTGTTGCATTGAGCACCCTCAGGAAGAAGGACTTTGCAGAGCTGGGGTGAAGGAGGGCAAAAGCCTGAGTAGGAATACATAGAAGGCGAGGAAAAGTGACATCTTGGAGATGTAACGCACCACAGGAGTAAGATACCATCTGGATGTGAAGATGTATAGAGAGAGGCCTGACTCAAAGGCATTTATCTAAATGATGGGAAAGAATATTATCTTGTCATCCAGAATGTGGCCAGGGTAGAAGGCATTGTAGAAATTGAGGCTGTGATAGCTGGAGAGGGAAAGTGGCTGAAAGTGCTGTCGGCAGCAATCCTGCCCCGTCCCTCCGTCTCCCATCTTGTCCTCATGAAGGTGTCGCTGAGACAGGTTTGGGCAGAATAAGACAGAGCTAAAGAATGAGGCAGACCTGCTGACTGTCAGTAGGGAAATGATAAGTTGAATTTATACCTGGGAATGGAATTACCACAGAAGAAGGTCCAGAGCCAGAAGAGAAAATTGCGGTTCATTAGCGGGCACAGATTTGATGAGAAGATCTGTAGAAAATGAATGCGTGTTTATGTGCTTGAAAGGTATTGCAAAGCATAGGTGAGGTGAAGGTTAATGAAAGTTGTATAGAATCATAGATTGGTTAGAGTGGAAGGGACCTTAAAGATCATGGAGTTCCACCCCTCTGCCATGGGCAGGGACACCTCCCACTAGACCAGGCTGCTCAAAGCCCCATCCAGTCTCATCCTGGCAAAGCCTCAACTTTGCAAGCTTAGCTTTGCAGCCCCAGTGATGCGTTTGGAAGGCAGTGTTGCATATTGTACTGTGTTTTTGGCGTCCTATAGCTCAAGGAACCAGGCACTGCTGAACTCGAGCAGAAGTTAAAGCAGGATGTGTGATGTATATAATAAAAGTTGCAGACCTGAGGCAGTTGCTGCAGAGCGTTTAGGTTTTAAAAGGGAAACTGGTTTTGTGATGAAATCATGTCAGATGTGTAACAGAGCCTTTATTTGCCTCACTGTTATTGTATTTAACCTCGCTCATTGGGGGTTACCTTATCTTGCCTTCTACTCATTTTTGTGAGGTGTGCACCGGAGGATTTTTTTTTTCTTAAACACCCTCTGTGGAAACAGAGGTCTTTGCTCTACCCTTTTCCACCTATTTCAAGGCTTTAATTTGAGTAGGAGAAAAGTCTGGGGATGTAATCTTTGTGAAATCAGAGATCGTCTTTATTAGCGGTGAGACAGGCTGGAGCTAGATAAAGCCTGATACAGGGATTTGGTGATAACTTCTCTCTGCATAAGTCAAAGGTTGCCACACTGTGAAATTTGTAAATTATTACACAATATAGAACTGAAACCAGTTTAATATTCCCTGGTCTTGAGGTCCAGAAGTTTGAGAGGAGAATGTTTTTATAGCACAGAGCGGGAGGTGGCTTTCTGCTGCTGTGTGGCCTCTTAAAAAACAAAATACCAGGTTTTTGTTGTGTAGCGTGTAGATGGGGCGTTCACCCTTCCCCCATGCTGTAAATAAAATAAAATTCCTCTGAAATTCACTGGACTGGTGCATGTGCTTGCCCGCTGCAGCCGGGAGGACTGAGCCTTCTGCCATTTGAAGTCAGAGCAAAGATGAAAATAGAGAGATCTGGACAACTTTCCTAACCTGCCACTGCCCTACTATCTGACCCATGGCAATTCTTCCTGTTTCTCTTCTTTTCTGCTGTGTTGTAGCTGGGTCTAATTATAGATCAAACTGCCTTTTTTTTTTTCTTTTTTAACTTCACGACTGCAGCAAAAGCACCAGTAGGAGCTTTTCCATTTTCTTTGATGGCCTCAGGATCAAGCCCTGTGTAAATACCATCTGCAACCAATCCTGTGCATAAAAGGAGAGAGGAAAGAGAGGAAACTAGTAATTCTTCCTGTGCACACATTTTCTAGATTCAAGTTACAAGTTTTATGAATCTGAAAAGACTCATCCGAAGCAACAAGACAAGTCAGCATTTCTTTCTGTTGTTTAGTTTTTCAAAGCTGCTGATGCAGCCTCTTCCTTACACTTTGCTCAACCGAATTATGTGAAAATTATACAACTTCCTTCAGAATGAATTAGGCTTTTTAAAGCTCAGTTCTGCTGCTGTTGAATCTGGGCTGCGGTCGGGCTGAAGGAAGAGGGGGCGGCTCGGCTCCCCTGCCGCCTCCTCTTCGTGCAGGTCGGGGAAACGAGCTGGGAGAAATTCAACCCAACAGAGTATTGAAAGAATTAGTTTTCAGCTGGGTGAGCCTCTTCATCCAGCCCACAGTGCAGCCTCGCAAGTGGAAGTATTAACGCAAGGGACCAAACCATCCCTCCCGTGAAGCTGCCGCTTCAGCTTTTCCGCCTCCAGCCCCTGCCTGCCCTTGGCCTTGCCGTAGCACCAGCGTTTCTCTAACCACGCTTCACCAGTGTGGACTTCTTTCTCTAACCACGCTTCACCAGTGTGGATTTCAGCTGAGACGTGTCCCTGGAGCGGTTTCTGGAGAGGCGAGGGCTGGGAGAAGGGCAGGAGAGGAGACCACAGCAGCCTACACTTACTTTGTTTTTTGTTTTAGGGATCCCTGCTGGATCACGAGCTCATCAGGGAATAGAGGGGTGCTTATAGACATTCGTGCAGTCTTTCATTATATGCATCCAGACCGCTGTCACGTTTCACAGGAAGGCTGGTTAACTATTGTTGCTGCAGCAATTTATTTTTTTTGTTTAAATTTTAGCTGTTCACGACAACATTCTTATTTATAAAAAAAAACTTTGTTTAGGAAGGGAAAATCAGGTTGCGTTTCTTTGTCTTTTTTTTTTTTTTTCAAACTGACAAGTTGTCTTGTTCCAGGACTGCACTGAAAATAATCATTGTTCACAAACAAAATAGACACCTGATAAGTGGAAAAAATGTTTTCCTCTGGGAGATTTTAGGCTTATGAAGTACCATTTTAAAGCAGCATGCTGTTTCACGTGGGCACATGTACACAGTGTCAAAAAAAAAAGCCTTTTCCCTTATTTTCAGTCTGTTGAGATTCATTGTTTTGGGGTTCAGATGTCTGCTGTTTAAACAAATGTAGTTTGTTTGTACTACAATTCATTGGATTAATGCGCTTCTCAACTAAGTCTAAGGTTCCATTCACTTCTCTTTACTTTGATTCAGGTAATTGTGACAAATAGTCATCCATCCCTCCCTCTGAAGTTAGAATACAGCTAAATGTAATGGGTTAATGGTTAAGTATAATTAGGGCTCTAATTGAAACTCTGCTTGTGGCTATTTGTATGCAAAGCAGTTTGGGGACAGCCTTTCACAAAAGCTTTTGAACTGGAGTAGCCTGTGTCAAAACACTGGAGTTTTCTCTTAATATGGTTTCCTTTGCTTTGCAGGCGCTTAAATACTTTAAACAAATGTGCAGTGATGAAGCTAGAAATTAGTCCTCACAGGAAAAGGGTAAGTTCCTTTAACGTCTTCTGTTACGGCATTGTATATTAATAAAACTGAAGAAGACATCTCGCAGATTGCTGAGCTGCAGTCTAGGACGACACCTGAGTAGAACCTGGCAAGTCAACCACGCAGTCAGAACTCTGCTTACGTTTCATTCTGTGTTCTCCCTGAGAGAAAACTGTGGGGCTTGGCTGCAGATAAAGGTTATTTGTCTGTCTGACTCTTCCCCGGGATGCTGCTCCCAGTCTAAAACGCACTGGGCTTCCCTGCCTGCCAGTGAGGTCGTCCCAGTTGTAGCCTATTACCTGCCCTCAGGCAGGATTGTAAAAAGTAGGTTTGATGAAGGAGATCCTGAGCATCCACAATGAGCTGACCTAAACCTTAGAACATCATCTTTGGTGTCATCTTCATTCACAGTTTTGGTTCTTTGCCATGACGTTAGAATTGTATTATTTTATTCTGATGTAGACAGGATCAGTTGGACTTGACCTACAAAGGAAAGGGCCAACCCTTTGTAGGACTGGGCACAGTGATTCCTTGGTTTTTAATTACGTCGCTCAAAATTAAAGCAAAATATTTACAGAGTACATCAGCTACCTTTTTAGAAAGTTGACGTGTTTCTAGGGAGCTCAGCGGGAATTAGAAACGTTTCCTGAACCTTCAGGATCCCTGTGGAGAGTGGTGAGAAATAAGAGATCACCTACTGTAATTTCAGTAGGACAGTGCCGACAGAAAGTGGGGTTGCTGGGTTTTGCTGGTAAGGTACCACTCGATAGCTCTCTTAAAACTATGTGTGTGTCCTAGGAGGGATCAGTGGTTGATACCGTCCCCTGGGATATGACAACTGCAGATAAAGATGACTGAGCTAAGGCAATACGATGCTGCCCTGCCCTTAGCAAGAATGCATACAAATGCTCTGAGGTTGTTTACCAGGAATTAATCCCCTCTTTCCCTATCTGTTTGTGGTATGTTGGAAACAGCATCCCAGCTCCAGAAGATAACACTCTGAGGCAGCACATATAGGAACTCTTTAAGTAGGGGTAGACAGCTGGATTGCCGTTTATGACCACCAGAAGATTCCTCCTCCTTGTTCCTGAGCCTTGTTAACACTGGAATGATCAGTATTGCTATTAGAGGTCAGACCAGACGCGACTTCAGGTCCAAACCCCAGATCTTCCAGATGTTCTGGAGTCTGGACGTTACCTTTTGTTTCAGTCCTTCCTGATTTTCATTCACCGCCCATGTTCTGACAGATGGACTTGGATCCCGTTCTCTTTTGTTGTTGACTTCATTAAAACCAATACTTAGCCTTTAAAGCTTTTTAACAGTAGGGAAAAATTGTGCTGACAGAAACATATGTTTGCATTGACCTCTTTGCAAATTAAGATCACTTTACTGCTCCTTTTTCTCCAGTCAAATCTCATTCACCACCAAACGATCATTATTATCCATTGGCGGTTTTAGGTGACTTTTTACCTCCTGAAAACTTGAAATAAGCAAGCCAGTCCTCTTAGGTTTTCGTCTGAGTCCTGGCCAGAAGTAGTTTGCAGTAGTTGGGAAACAAAGTGAATGACACTTGTTCTGTGTCCCGTGTGTATTTGGTTATGAAAAATAAATATGGTGTTTCACTTAACTTTGCTGAGCTGATGAAATGTGCTATTAAAAAAAAAAACTAGGAGAGAATTGGGAGCTAAAGTATGCATAAATAAAATACTTGAAATATGAATAATTTACTTGTTTTTCAGAGGAGAAATGTTTGTGATCCTGGCACACAAATAGTTACAGTTTGGGGCATGCATGTGTGTTGGTTTTTAAATTAAAGCGATCTAAACAAATGCAGTGCAACTCATGGGGCTGGGTGGCAATTAGTGTTTCCTACTCTGAACACCAAAGGTTATTTTGTGGCTTCCTGGTGTCGTGTTAAAATATCTTCATTGGTTTTATTCTTCCAATGTGAAATTTTCCAGATATTTGGAAGACCAAATATGTCTTCCAAATAGTCCCAGGATCATTCCCTTCCAGTATTTAGATGAAAAGATTGCAGGCGTAAGTGATGTAGGTGTAATTGTGCCCCCAGGCGTTACTCGTACATCAGACATCAGCAGTGGAGATGTTATTTACAATTTACTTACGTGCTATACTGTCAGTGAGCTCTTGCCGCTCGCTATCTACGAGTGTTAAAGTTTGCCTGGAGCGAGACAGAAGTAGAAACTTCACAGGACATTCTTAAAATGTTAAGCTGCTGGCCCGTGGTGGTGGGAGGAAGAGCGGGCCAGGTAAGAGCCTGGAGGCATCACGCTCTTGCAGTGCAAGAGTTTCTTTGGCTGTCTCATTAGTCACAGCGCGGGGAGCGTTGAGGCTGCCCGAATGGGTAAGGAGTTAAGCCGCTGCAGTTCGGAACGTATGAGAAACATCTCCTAATTGCAAAGAGGAGTATAAACACACGGCCACTATCAACAGAGTGTAGCTTTGGAGAGAGTCCAGAGGGACCCCCAACCCCCGACTGACTCCAGTTTAAAATTTTATGCATGCCAGGAATTTCCATTGATCTGAGGGCTATCCGCTGTGACCAATTAATTAAAAGTCTATGGATAGGAGGGTTTTTAGAAAAGAGCAATTTAAAGCAGATTGTATTGTTTGTTTCTTTTTACAAAGCGCGTATCTTTTGTATTTAAAAACTGTTAAAATATATTGCCTGCCCCATGTTATCTTTTCCTGCGATGGGCTTTATGGCCTAATCTTCCTCTCCCTGAAGTAAAAGACTGTTTTCACTTTAAATTCAGTGAGAACAAGGTCATGCTTAAAGCAGTTTAGCAGGCATTGTATTTAAATGCAACCGCCTTTGCCTTTCTGGCAGTTTGCGAGCAGGACTTTCAGGGTTCTTCTTCCTTGCAGAGCGAAGATTCAGATGAAGATGAACCTTGTGCAATAAGTGGCAAATGGACTTTTCAGAGGGACAGCAAGAGGTGGTCGAGGCTTGAAGAGTTTGATGTGTTCCCTCCAAAACCGGACTTGAATACTCCCTCCCCAGAAACTCCTCACCTCACTAACGCCGCAAGCCATGAGAGTGTGCTCACGGACCTCAGCGAACGCCAGGAGGTGGCTTCCATTCTGAGCATCAGCAGCACCAGCAGCCACCAACCAACCCTGCAGAGCGAGGCATCCACCACCAGGACAAACTCGGTTGTGAGCGTTTGCTCATCCAGCAATTTCGTAGCAAATGATGACTCATTCAGCAGCCTGCCCTCACCCAGGGAGCTGAATAGCTTCAGCTTCAACACAAAAGCCAATGAGAAGAACGCCAAGTCCAAAACAAAGAGCCTGCTCAAGAGAATGGAGAGCCTGAAAATCAAGAGCTCTCACCATGGCAAGAGCAAAGCTCCCTCAAAGCTCGGCCTTATTATTAGCGGTCCCATCCTGCAGGAGGGCATGGATGAAGATAAACTGAAACAACTTAACTGCGTGGAGATTTCTGCCCTCAACGGCAATCACATCAGCCTCCCCATGGTACGAAAGAGGAGTGTCTCCAATTCCACCCAGACCAGCAGCAGCAGTAGTCAGTCTGAGACGAGCAGTGCCGTCAGCACGCCCAGTCCTGTCACACGAACACGCAGCCTCAGCGCGTACAATAAAAGGGTGGGCATGTACCTGGAAGGCTTTGACCCCTTCAACCAGTCAACGTTCAGTGACGTGATGGAGCAGAACTTCAAGAACCGGGGGAGCTTTGCAGAAGACACCGTGTTTTTTATCCCCGAAGATCATAAGCCTGGCACTTTTCCTAAAGCACTCTCCAATGGCAACTTCTCCCCGACGGAAAGCAATGCCTCTGTGAACTGGAGGACAGGGAGTTTCCATGGACATGGCCATCTCGCCCTCCAGAGGGAAAACAGCAGCGACAGCTCCAAAGAGCTGGGCATGGGGAAAAGGCGCAACTCTTCCAGCTCAGTGAGCAGCCGCCTGAGTATTTATGACAACGTGCCAGGCTCGATCCTGTATTCCAGTACGAGCGACCTGGCTGACCTTGAAAATGAAGACATATTCCCAGAACTAGACGACATCCTGTACCACGTCAAAGGGATGCAGAGAATAGTAAACCAGTGGTCAGAGAAGTTCTCAGACGAAGGGGACTCCGACTCGGCGCTCGACTCCATCTCCCCGTGTCCTTCCTCTCCAAAGCAGATCCACCTCGATGTAGATAACGACCGAACAACACCGAGTGACCTTGACAGTACAGGGAATTCGCTGAATGAAACAGAAGAGCCTTCAGGGATGCAGGACAGGAGGGACTCTGGGGTGGGCGCATCACTGACGCGGTCCAGCAGGTGAGATCGTGGGCACTGGGATTTGGGGTGGCCCCCGATGAGGTCCCCTCCAGCATGAGTGGCTCTATAGTATGCCTTTTTACAAGTGATAGGATGAGGGGTAATGGCTTCAAACTAGAAGAGGGTAGATATCAGGAAGAAATTTTTCACTATGAGGGTGGTAAACACCAAAGGCTGGCCCAGGTTGCCCAGAGAAGTTGTGGATGCCCCATCCCTGGAAGTGTCCAAGGCCAGGATGGATGGGGCTTTGAGCAACCTGGTCTAGTGAGAGGTGTTCCTGCCCATGGCAGGGGGGCTGGAACTAGATGGTCTTTAAGGTCCCTTCCAACCCAACCCATTCCGTGATACTATGATAGTAGCTGCACCACCCTCAGTTAAAGTGCCATAGAAGTTGTGGCCATTCAGGCACACACGTGTGGTTCCCATCACCTCCCAGAACAATTATAAGTATGTGTGTTTGACGAGTGATTCCCACACTTGGTAGCTGTATGTTTGTATGTTCAGCCTGGGTCATCGTTGGAAAACAGCCCTCTCAGCAAGTCAGTGTCAGGAACAGTGTTAAGGCAGTTTTGGGGGATGGTGATTCTTCAAACTGAAGTGGTGTGTGTGGGAGGGAGAGGGACCTCAAGTAGGATTATTCACTTTTTAAGTTGGCTTGGAGAAGCAGTGTAAGTATGGTCTGGTTTGTGTCAGCGTGTAATAAAAGCCTTGACTTTTAGACCGTTTCAAAAAAATTGCGCTTTTCAGTAGCAGGCTGTTTCTTAATAGTGTGCTAGGGCATTAAATCTGCAGGGAAAATGAGATTTGTTTACTTTCCCTTGATCGCTGTAGCGCAGTGGGGAACTGGGGAAGCTGCAGTGGCCTCCCAGTTTCTGTTGGGAGTTTTACCATGGGATGGATGACTGTATTTTTGTAGTGCGAGTAGAGCAAGGAGTTGAACTCCTTCTAGCTTTGTTTCCAGTTTTCCTTTAAAAGTGGTGCAAATCATTTAGGGCCTGGTTTCTCCTGTCATCTAGTTGCCTATAGGTGCTTGCATAAACTCGATGGGACTTTTAGAAGTGCTTAGTTCCCATTTGACATGTCTTAAAAATTTGGGCCGTTTTTTCTTTATGGAGTTTTTTGGTTGCCACTGCCTTAATACTGAAAGGGCTTCTGAAAAGGGGTGGTGGAGGCCTCGGAAGACATCTGATAGGGTGAGACTGTGTAGCTAACACTGGTCTGTGGGTCAGCCCAGGGTGCCTGTTCCCATCTGAAGCATCTCTACGTGCTGCACGTGAAATCTTAGAAGACAGTGGCTGCAAGGGCAGGGAGCTCAGCAGTAGTTTTGCGGTAATTCCTGCAGGAATCTTGGAGAGATGTTTCAGTAACGGCTCCTTGCTCCATCCCCCCCATCTTCTCCGCAGGCACAGGCTGAGGTGGCACAGCTTCCAGAGCTCCCACCGGCCCAGCCTGAGCTCGGCGTCGCTGCAGATCAACTGCCAGTCGGTGGCCCAGATGAACCTGCTGCAGAAGTACTCCCTCCTGAAGCTGACCGCTCTCCTGGAGAAGTACACGCCTTCCAACAAGCACGGCTTCAGCTGGTAAGGGCACCGTGCCACGTGTAGACAGGCCAGCTCTACGAGCACGACAGTTGCGCTGGCCCTCGGCGACGTTCGGAAAGATGGGATGAATCCCTCCCTCCCTCTTTTTTCCATATTTGCACTTCTTCCTCCGGCCCGTGCTGACAGTGATTTGTGGTTTCCTAAGACAGGGCTAAAATCACTAACCCTTTACGTAAGTGTAACCTTATGAGGCTTGAGAAGTATGTTCATAGGGGGCATGCGAGGAAATAAAAGCAATGAAGTACAGGCCAGCTTTCTGTGCAGGAAGGTGTCCGCTGTCCGTAGCTAAAGAAGGACTGGTTGGTTATTGAGGGAGTTGGCGAGCGGTGGCACAAACCTCAGTAGATCTTAAGAGGCTCGCTTTTCTTCGCTTATTCTGACACCTTTGCGTTAGTTTCGATGTATAATTATGTCATTAAATAATGTAATTTTCCTTTAGTACTAGTGTCTCATTAGCCAAAAACTCTTTAAAGCACCATAAATCCACCACTATAAACCCAGTTAACTTGCAAAAAAAAGATAAAGGGGATAAAAAGGAAAGACTAGGAGAACCATGGGAGTTCTTTTGTAGGCAGCAATTTCTGCTGGGGCCAGGTGTTTGAATGTTTTTTGTCAGAAGAATGAAATAGAAAGCTCTTTTATTATTGTATCTGCAGTGCAGCCTGTGTAACCTTCAGGATGCAAAAGACGCAGTAAAATTTTTCTTCTCCCTACCACAGGCCAGCCTCCTCCCTTCCCCAGGAGTCATAGAGAGTATTTAGCTTCAGCATCAAAGTACCTCCTGTTCAAAGGCTGTTATTATGTCAGCCTTTCTAAATACAGAAGTTGTTTGTTCTGAAAGACAGAAATAAGTATTGACCAGTTATCCCTGCATGCTTCAGATTCTCAGTGGAGATCGCAATGTGTTTTTTCACATTCCATTGGCATGTTTTTTGACAAAGCGAGTATTATTCATGCATATATCAATAATGTCCTAAACTTAACTATACGGCAATACAAATTGGTTCTGTTTTACTATGTAACAGATTAGTCAGCTGTAAATCTAATGCACTGTTTGTATAGCTGCACTGTATATTGAAATGTTGAATAGGTCCCCCTGTTTTCCAGTGCTACTGTGTCCTATTGGTTGTTGCACTGGACATTAGCTTTTCTCCTTGTTTAGGAAAATGATCTCAATATTTTCACATTTTAAAGGCGCTTTTTTTTTTTTTCACCCCCTTTATGAAACCAATACTCTTGGGGATCTGGGGGTAAATCATTCTTTTGTGTTTAGTAACTTTTTCCTTGGAGTCATAAGCAGATGGAAAGGCCTCTCATTGAAACTGGAGTGGGAGGTGGGGGTAACAACAGTCACTGGCTGACAAGGAGGGGGGTCCCTCAAAGGGGTTGTTTATAGAGCTGGAGTTTTTAGCTGACAAACTCAAATGTATTACATCAGTTTCCTGCTGTTATGCACACTGGTGGGTGGTGGACCCAGTTTGAGGACTTTGCAGAACAAGTAGTTGACATACAAAAGCTCATTGTTCAAATGCCCATCTTTTCCGAAACCTAAAGAAGCAGTGTTATAAGGGGTCACTGACCGCAGGATTTATTTTGACTCTTTTGCAATTCAATCTGGCCCCTGCAGTTTTACCCTGTAGCTTTTGTCCTACTAATATTGATGGAGCAGCACCGCATTAATACTTACAGGCAGCACGCTGCCCCGAATGTCAAGCCTTTCTCTTAGAGAAACACTGTTTTCTGTCCTCTCCCCCTTGCCAGCCCTGAAGGGATTAGCTAATTTATACCGTCACTACTTTCCATTTTACTAAAATGTTTATCACTTATTTTCACTGACTTTCTGAATTACTGAAAACACATAAGATAAATGGTCAACAGAGCTTTAATTCAATTTTGTCGTTCCTTTTTGCTTGAATAGGGCAGTGCCAAAGTTTATGAAGAGGATAAAGGTGCCGGACTATAAAGACCGAAACGTGTTTGGAGTCCCGCTGCAAGTCAACGTCCAGCGCACGGGGCAGCCTCTTCCGCAGAGCATCCAGCAAGCCATGCGGTACCTCCGCAACCACTGCCTGGATCAGGTGGGGTTTGCTCTGCTCTCATCCCACACCCACGCGGCACCCAAAGCTCCTCCAGCACTTCCATTATTTTTTATCGTTCCGGGGTCAGACTGAAAAAGTAGACTCAAAACAGGGCAAAGTAGATGATCACTGCAAGGAAAGCTTTGCGTGGAATTAGAACCCATACATAAGAAGCTAAGGAGCATACTTATATTGCAAATTTCCTGGCCTCTTGTAAATCATAGAATCACAGAATGATTGAGGTTAGAAGGGGCCTTAAAGATCATCTGCTTCCAACCCCCGGCCCGGGGCAGGGACACCTCCCACCAGACCAGGTTGCTCAAAGCCCCATCCAGCC
>JAOXJK010000032.1:70551175-70584520 GCA_025774025.1 Xenus cinereus | reverse complement strand
TGGGCAGGGACACCTCCCACCAGACCAGGTTGCTCAAAGCCCCATCCAGCCTGGCCTTGAACACTTCCAGGGATGAGCCGCACAGCGGTGAAGAGAGTCAGCCCAGCACAGGAGAGTAGTAACCTGGCAAATACCACACCGATAAATGAAGAGCAGAAGTGAAGAGCATGTGAAAGAAGGGGGTTTCCGCTACCTGGCTTCTGCCGGGGTAAAGGACCTCTCTGGATTACAGAAAAAGTTGTTAGCTGCAAGAAAAACAGTTATCTCTGTGAGGAGCAGAGCCAGGGATCACAAAGAGGAGACTGATGCTGATGCCAGTGTAGAAAATACAGGCTGTACAATAAAATACCACACTGGTGGTTCCTTTTGGGCCTCTGCTTTGCCAGATCACACAGCCCAGCAGCCACAGACCAAAAGCAAAAGGACAAACAAACAGCTTTTTGGGCAACCGTCCGTTTCCCTGCCACCTTTATGGGCTTTGCTCACCAGTTCCTCCAGCAAGGGCTTCATCTTTCCAGAGCACAATTAGTCTTTAACCCTTTCCCTGGTGAACATGGGGTATAAACTGAATTGTTACCACAAAATCGCTGCTCTCTTTTAACAAGTACCTCTGACTTTTCATAGAATCATATCATAGAATGGCTTAGGCTAGAAGGGACCTTAATGACCATCTCCTTCCAACCCCCCTGCCATGGGCAGGGACACCTTCACCAGACCAGGTTGCTCAAAGCCCCATCCAGCCTGGCCTTGAACACCTCCAGGGATGGGACAGCCACAGCTTCTCTGGACAACCTGTGCCAGCGTCTCACCACCCTCACTTCCTCCTGATATCCAATCTAAATGTACCCTCTTCCAGTTTAAAGCCATCACACTAGTCCTATCGCTACATGTCCTGTGACCAGATTTTCTCAGATCATTGTTCCCATAGGTACCTCACCAGTCTTTACTGAGCTGGGGTGGAGAAGGACCCCGCAGCTCTCAGAGCAATGGTTTTACAGACCTTCAGGGATTAACAGTCTTGATTAACACATGCTAATGCATCTACCTGGCACAGTAGGCAAGGTAAGAAGCTGTAGCCCACGTAAGTATTACCTGTTCAGAGCAGC
This sequence comes from Xenus cinereus, assembly GCA_025774025.1. NCBI lineage: Eukaryota > Metazoa > Chordata > Aves > Charadriiformes > Scolopacidae > Xenus > Xenus cinereus. The sequence continues at coordinate 70,583,414 of JAOXJK010000032.1, read as the reverse complement.
TGCACTGTGGAATGTTACTATAAATGGTGTATCTGGTTCAGACTCACACAAGAGATGGGCTGTTCAGCTTTTACGAAGCCAGGCTGAAAATGCTCTGTTTGATTTCTTTCCCCTTGTGCTTTCTGTAGCATCCTCTGGCTCACTTTGTCCAGTCGGTGGGCTGTGCTCTGTACCATCATTTTTCTTTCCTTTCCCATATACCCTTCGGGTGCTGCCCTCCCCACAGCAGCTCTGGTCTGGCCAAGTCTGATGCAAGGAGTAGTCAGTCATCTTCAACTGCCATTATGGCCAGTGACGTGGGGCCAAGGCTACCATTAGAGAGAGTCATGCCTGACTGCCCTTTTCAAATCCGTATTGACGCACTCCTCTCTCTGCATCTGCTTTTCTTCTCTCCTCCATCTGTCAATCATCAACAACAATGACATCAACTACCTGAAAGGAGGTTGTAGCGAGGTGGAGGTTTGTCTCTTCTCGCAAGAAACAAGTGATAGGACAAGAAGAAACGAACATAAGTTGCACCAGGGAAGGTTTAGATTAGCTATTAGGAAAAATTTCTTCACTGAAAAGGTTATCAAATATTGGAATATGTTGCCCAAGGAAGTGGTGGAATCACCATCCCTGAAGTTATTTAAAAGATGGGTAGACATAGTGCTGAGGGACATGGTTTAGTGGTGACTTTGTCAGTGTTCAGTTGATAGTTGAACTCGATGATCTTAAAGGTCTTTTCCAACCTAGACAGTTCTATTCTATGATTTCCCAGTTTATGTTTCTGCACTCTTCTTGCACTCTCAAGATCTTTCCCAAAGACTTTTCCATGCCTTGCACTGTGAAAGGTGCTGGGTGCAATAGCAATTGAAAGGCTCAACACTTCGGAGCTTCCTTGAAAACTGTTGGATTCTGCTTTCCGTTGTGAGGAGAGGTGTCTGGGGCACCCCCTCCTTGAAGGGTCAAATCCTGCTTCTGCCAGCTCAGGACTGACATGAAATAACCAAGCGGTGTCTCCATAGGAAAGGCCAGCCCGACCCTTCTCTTCTTTCCCGCTTTCTGCTTTCTCCAGAATTGCTTGCTCATGGATCAGCTGTATCAGGCTTGGAGTTTGTGGGGTTTTTCTTGACTGCTGCTAAAGGGAAAATGTAAAGCAAACAGGAGAACATGGAGGCACAATTGAAATACAGAAGTCATCCATTTTGGTCTCATTCTTTCAAAATACTTCTGGTTGGCACTCACAGAAAATAACTATTTTTAGAGCTTCTCTGCATCTGCATTTTGCTCTCAACTCTCTTCCTCTGCAAGATCTTATTTAGCCAAAGAAATAGATCGACTGACACCTAGTGGAAAATTGAAGCTTTTCTTGTTCTGCAGAGTCTAACATTTTAGGCAGTATCTAAATCAATTTAGTACACATTAACAATATTGTAGTAAACCAGATAGCCTGCATTTTATCTGTGTTTTATTAGCGTATAAAAATATTCAGTATAATCACATACATGAAAATCAACAGCAATTCATTTTAAATGTATACTGGTTCTTTGGTTAATGAAGAGTCTGGTATTAGATCACAGTACATCTCTTCTTCACATCAAGGAAATGCATAGCTCTGGGAGCCCCTAAATTGCTAATAAAATAAATAAATAAATAAATAAATACATATATACATAAACTACTTCTCAAAACTGACGGTCTTCCGGAGTGGTTGTTTCTACTGAACCAGAATCATTGATCCCCTTATTAATGACTTATGTGTGAATATTAAAGAACTGAAACGTAATTTCTTTTCCTAAATTTTGATTTCTAATGGCCTTAGAGAAGTTCAGCATATGGTATCACTTAGTCTGACCAAAGATAAGAATGCGAAGATGATTTTGCTTTGTCATTAGGATTTGTAGATGCTTTAGAAGCTTGTCTCGGTAGTCGCCTAATGTTCAGCATCTGTGAAGGGATTTTGCAATGCAAGATGAATGCCAAGCGTAGCTTAGCTGGCTGCAGAGTTCCCACAGACTGATGTAGGTACCATCACCCATATGTGCTCGTGACTAATAGATGCGATTGGTGCAATGCTGTGCTTTACAAGCCTTGCTGAGAAATCACTTTACAAGGTCCAGCTGGAGAAGAATTAAACAGAGGGGATTCTCTTGCAGACAAAATCTCTAACTGTAATTCCCTGGTAGCGAGAGGCTTTTGCATCCAGTTCCTCAGAACAGCACATCCATTCTCCCAGTATCTGTGCCTGTACTTTCCAAAATAAGTTATCTAAACTGTCAGATCCTGACTCAGAAAATCCATATTCCTCTGCCTTGCTCCTCTCTCTCAACTGTGTGGGATGCCGGTGTTTAGAGGGAATCTTATATGTAATTTTTGATGAAGACTAGATTGTACACAAAATGGCCGAGAATAAAACTTGAGACTACCAGCAGTGCCATCCACACCCAAATGCTGGAGATCTGAATAGGTTAGGTTCGATAACGATGATCTAGAGGGAAGCAATGCAAAAAAATTACACAACTCGGTCTGAACAGTCACCTTAATATATAAGTAGGTCCTGAAAAGTTATTCATAAGCCAAGCCTGTTTAAGGCAGTGCTACCAAAAATTTAATTTGCCTACAGAAAATCCCAGACTAATGACCCCATAAAAACTCCTGCACTCCAAACACACAGTGATCTAGGTCTTACTTCTAATTTTGCCTATCAAAACAATTAAATAATTGCATTACATTATAGAATCCATTAGTCTCTGTGTTCTCATTCCAATTTGTCATATACAATTTTAATAAATTCAGAGAGTTGTACTGAGTCAAATATTAAAAATCTAATAGACCATTAAACTCTTCTGACTATTTATATTCCTACAAAGGAATAGACTTTAGATCATAGCTGTAGATCCTGTGTTTGTATTATGTTTTTCATAACACTTAGCTACTCTCAGTTGGCCTCTAGCAGGATATGGGAAAGTCATCTTTTTCTGCAGGGTTTTGGGGTTTTTTTTCAGTTTGGCTCGTTTACTCCCTACTTTTGGTCTCTGGGAACAGCAGAAACCACAAAATGTTTTTGATTATCCACTTAATCCCCTCAGGCAGTGTAGTGTCTTTAGTCTAGACTTCAGTGAAACTACATTTATTTGTTGAGCTTTTAGTTCCCAATTAAAAAAAAAAAAAAAGTTGAGAAACTTCCTGTGGTCCCTTGTATACACTTTTGGCCAGTTTATATGAGAAAAACACCGCTTTATATTTCATGTTCATGTTTTTTTGTTCCTTTCCTTTAATATTTTTTAAAACTATTTTATTTAATATGTCTTTCTTAATTGTGGCAATCTCCAGAACTGTTAGAAATATTCCTAGTTATTGCTTTTGCATCCTCTCTCTCTTCCATTTCTGAATTCTTCTGACCTATTCCTTCAAACCTTTGCACTTGTTCTGAGGGGAAGGTGGCACACAAATGCAGGAGACTGCTGTGACATGGTTAGCAATGACCTTGGCCTCAGCAGGAAAATGTCACTCCACATTATTCTCTGCACACACCCAGCCAATCCAGGAACCCAGCTTTGGGACATACTAACCGTAGGGAGCAAACCAGCTGAAATCAGCCCCAGATCTTGTGCTGGTATCTCCTTGAGTATGCTACCTTTCTCTATGATTCCCTTGCATTTAAGAAAGAACACGAGTCGACAGATATCAGAGGCTGCAGCAATGATTGTCTTGCTGTCAACTGAACGTAACCCATGTGCCCTTCAGTGTACTAACATCTCAGAGAAGCCCACCCTACCAAATATCCCTCCACAAGGATGCAGCTAAGATATGGACCATGGCAGTGGTTGAACATCATCATCATTCATAGTTCATTCCTATGTAAGGAGAGGATCACAAGTGTCTCAGAGCTATACCATTCACCGAGAGGGACATCTCTCCAGTGACGTCCAGTGGGTCAAGTTGAGAAGTTTGGGAATGTGCAATCATCTCCCCCTCATCTTACCCTCCATCCATTCCATGTTTTCACATAGGCATCCTATAGCCTGTTCCATATAGGGAACAACCCTTCTGACCCAAGTGCACACAGATATAACCTTCCCCTGCTTCTGTTTCATCTGCCGATGATCCGGTTCCATGCCATCATCCCTGAAATCTCCTTATTTGTTACCACCAAGTGGCTACCACTGTACATGACTTTTTCCTTATTTCACCCTTCAATGTAAGAATGTTGAAACTGTTTATGTAGCTGCTGTATTAAGTCTCTTTTTGGTATTTATCCACTTAAGCTTGTTTTTTGATACTGTCTCCAGTGGGTTCTCATTTACGCTTCTTTACTCTCAATAAGCCAGAGCCTAATATGTTGCCACAGAGACTTGATCCAGCGCAGATTGAAGGGCTCATGTGGGTAACCTGCTCAGAAACACTAATGGTTTGTTTAATATTTCATAGATACGTCAATTACAAATTCAGTTCGGATTTGAAAGGCTCCTTTGCACAGCACTAAATCACTTCATGTTTCCTGTAAAGTCTTTATGTGAACTGAAAGGCAAAGGTGAATCTTAGACATGCAGGGTTGCATAGAGAAGTTTCCCTATGCTGGCTCAAAAAAAACTGCATCCCAATAGCAGGCATGCACTCTCCGAGGCAAAAATACCATTTAGGAGCTTGATCCAAACACCAGGAAAGTCAGTGGATGTAACGCAAAGCAAATTCACGTACGGAGTCACATTTTTTGCACTTTACAAATTTAGAAAAGCTTCCTTTTACTCCATAATTTGGTGTCTCTGGCTGAGGTCTAGGTATCTTTCACGGTAGCTGAGAATACAGATGCAAGGTTTCAGTACTTTGAATATCCAGCTCAAGGAGTAGGGGAGCAAAAGTCACAGCCCCAGTCCGCTCTTCATGCTCAGATTTATTTTTAATTTTTTGTATTTTTTAAAATTTTTATTCCCCCATGAATCTCAGAGGCTGCAAAGAGAAAGCGAGTTGGCTGTGCCAGTGGCTGACTCTTCAAGGAACTGTGGAAACACTCCTGGGCCACTGTGGTCAAACATTTGTTCCACTATTAAACTGACAGGGCTACTGTATATTTAAGCACGAAGTAAACCTCCCAGGGAGCTTTGTTTCTCCTCAGAATCAGAGCAAGGAAAATCCCAGGGTAAACAGGCATTTCTGAGAACAACCGATACAAAGACCAGGGAAGTCAATGGAAGACTTTGAATCGGATTTTGATGCAATTACTCCAAGAATCAGGTCAGATTTCACAGGTTTGAGCAGTTTTCTGTTACTCTCTTAATGTGGCTCTCCTGGCACCCTTCCCTTCTTCCCTACCACCTCCTTCCAAACATGCCCTGGCTGGCAGCTCCTTCCTACTGATGGCTGAGTCCTTTCTGCCTCATTATCAAATGGTTCGTTTACCTTTCAGCAATCAATCATACCAAGCGCTAGTTACCATTGTATTGTAACCTAAGTAAAACCTCCAATACACGCAGAAGGGGGAAAAAACGGTATCAAATAAAAAAAGGTTGCATCAAAACATACAGGCATGTGTGTTTGTTTCTGTTCACTATTTAAAACAGGAGTTGGAGTAAGCTTTTTAAACGGTCAGTGTCGGAACAGCCGGCCTTCATAACACGGAGAGGGCCAGATCCCAAGAGGCAGCGAGAGCTCTTGACCATTATTGATGCTGATGGGAGCTGCTGCTGCTCAGCACAGGCAATGACCTTCCCCGGGCTCTGTCATTGAATAAAACATCAATTTAAAGCAGCCTGGAGATGCTGTGTGTGACTTCCTCTCTATTAATTTCATCACCGTCTCACCTCCGGCATTCTCTTGGACACACTGGAAAGCAGCTTTGGCCGGTGAGCTGCAAAACAGCCACAAAACAGTCTGTTTTCCCTCTTTTTAAGTAGAAAGGTTTAACCTGGTATTGAATGGCTGTGCTTTCTCTGCACCAGAGCATTTGTTCCGTCCGAGTGTCTAATTCCTCTTTTCACAGGAAAGGCTTTATTTTACCCATTCCAAATGTTCTGAACTAAATCTAACCGTTCTGTCAGTCCTGTGACGAGGAAGCAGATGGGTCAAGGGTCAATTGATGCTCAGTTATTCTGACACGTAGCATAGCCTCTTCTATAAAGAGGCAGAAGAGCGACACAGAAAAAGAACATGATGGTGCCTCACCGAAAAGCCTCCCACGAATGACTTTTATTTTTACCCTGTGCAAGAGGAAACCTCAGCTTTCAATCTGACTGTGCACACAGACTTCTTTGTCAGCACACTGGTAAGAGGCGATATTTTCAGCTACAGGGTGAAGATCTGCTTGCTTGCACCCACCTTATCTTTGTCTCTTTTACTCGTGACAGTTTCAGAATGACTGAGAGCCACAGAGCAATCCTCTCTTCATTCAGGAAAGAGAATCTTAGATGCTGTACAAACAGTAGCGACAAGCTCTTAATATTCTGCAGAAATCAGCCTACTTTGTCACAACAGAAGAGGGCAACCTAATACCATCTCACTGTTCCTGCGTCCGCTGTCCCATCCACATGCCCCCTCATCCAAGCAGAGTCAACAGGGCTAAAGGGGTTGAATAATTTATAAGCAAGAACCTTTTCCAAGCTAGGAGCACCACTCATAATATCCATATTTTCTTTTCTCTCCCGCATTTCCATTTCAGTTTGGCTACGATCACTACTGCTGAAGCACCTCCTGCTAGGGTTATTGTCGTTGTTAGTTTGGGAGGGGTTGGTTGGTTGTTTCTTTTTTAAATCGGATTATTTGGGTTTTATTTAAGACAACTTTTCTCTGTTGGGCGCTGGGAAAAGCAGCAGGAGCAGGTGCTGAATTGCCAAAACAGCAACAGAGGCATCTGCTGTCCTCAAGCACCCCAAGCTCCAGGACGATGTAAGTATAGCTTAAAGGGTTCAAAAGGTACTTAAGTGAAAATAACGATGGATAAATAATAGCTGGGGGGAAAAGGATTAAAAAGAGAATTATGTATAGATGATACTATTACGATTTGCACTATTAGAGATTTAAGGTGCCCATAATCCCCTAAATTAGTCATTGTAATGAGGTTTGCTATGATGGTTTGAGGTATTAAGGGTGGGGTTTTTTCACTTTTGTCTTCAGCTGTCAGAGGTAAAAGTATGATAACAGCCTGGAAGTATCATCACAAGTGGCGACTCAAAGATAAAAATGAGTAATACAGACATATTTGTGGTAATACAAGGTGCTGCTGCTGTATTTGTTGTTTGGCTGTATCTCTCTGAATAGAAAAGAGGTGGGCTAAGGTGGGACATCTTTGGAAGGAAATGCTTAGAAAGAAGAAAACAAATTAAACTTAAAAAAGAAATTAAATAGAAATAGTGGAGCCCTTGGTTATTAGTCAAGCAAAGGGAAGTTGTGCAATTACATCCATCTGAATGCAGAATGCTAAATATTTTTACAACTGTGGAAGAAAACCAAGTATCTAGTAGTTCACTCGAGGCAGATATTTATAACTATCCAAGTATCAAAGATGCAGTTACATGCCTGGTACAGCTTCTACAGCACCCACATACCTAATGTGTTAAGTGGGGGTCACAGAGCAATCCTTTCTTTACTCTGGCATCCATTGACTGCTGAAAACATGCAGCTTTTTGTGCCTTAATACTTGCTTAATCTGTCCCTACAAGCCTTTCTACATGCAAAGCTTGTACCAGTGCAACTAAATTGGTAACTGGGTTAAATAAATGCAACCCCAGCTTGTGGGCACATCCAAGGAAGGTCAAACCAACCAGAGGGAACTGAAGCACTCAGCAAGAATAAAAGGAATGAAAATAGAACACACTGCCATGAAGTGATGGAGACATAAAGGAAGGACAAATTGTCATCCCTAAGAAATCTTCCTCTGCATATGCCTAATTTTGGAAGTGTACAGGAAAGAGTGCTGAACTCCAAGTGAGGAGAAAAAGGTGCATTCCTCCCCCTGCACAAGCTTGTGAAGTAAGATGGCAGGAAGATTCCAACCAGATCCTTCAGAAAGTAAGAGCGGTCAAAACAGAGACCTCTGCATATCCTAAGAACATCCAGCAGTGCTGACTGTGCTTTCTCTGCTGTGATTGCTCCCGTCTTTGCCATTCTCCTTCATTTCCCTGGATACTTCCTATCCTTACTCTTTTTCCTTAGCCTTTCTCAACGCTGTACCAGATTGAATTAATTCCCTCTCCATAAAGACCATGCCATATCCCCCTGAAATTATATTTGTTACCACCCTATTGTCCCGCTTGTGCTCATGGTATTTTCCCATAATCTAAATACTATTAGGTTACATGCTCAGTACTACTGGGCATGTATTAAAACTCATCTGGATAGTGCTTAATTACTACTAGGTCCTTAGTCATCACTATAATAAACATATCACTACAGTAAGTGATCACTGTAATTGTACAAACAAAATAAATGATCACTGCAACTATAAAAACACTTTCAACACAGTATAGCTCTAAGCTCAACAGGCAATTGCATAATTCTAATTACATTCTTTTTTTCTTTTCTGATTTAAATTTGTGCAAAAAGAACATCGACCATCCGAAAGAAATACTTCAGTGTTATCTTATACCACCAAGCTTAGTCCTGGTGACTGTAAACGGACCAGAAAGAGCAGGAAATGGAGCTCTGTAGCAATTAATTCTGCTGCCCACCCCACTTCTCTGTCATCAACAGGACATATAGTACTGATGTGGTTAAAAACTACATTTCATCACCTTTATTTACCTAGTTCAAATAATATTTACGGCTAGGTTGACTATGGTTGTCTAAAGTAAAGACAAGCTCCTTGGCTACACAGCAAATCACCACGCTTACCTGCTCTGTATCATGTCTAACAGACGGAACAAATAGCACTAACGGAGTCTTCTCAAATTTAACATTCATTAAGAACTTTCCCAGACACAGAGTTTTCAGTGGCTAACTTATTTATTAACTAATCTGAGAGCACATAAGTTCTGTAGAAAATAGTATTTTAACCAAGCAGGATTCATCTTCTGTCAAATACTAGAGAATTGGTTTCAGGTATGGACACAGAATTGACTACAGAGCAGTATCTAAGCATGGTTTTGAACAGAAGATTGGAAGATAAACCCAAAGGTAGCTGCCAGAATTCATATATTGTAAGAATAAGAAATGTTGAACTCACAAAAGAGACGTACAATTGCATATATTTAACACTGACACGCATCGTTTTCCTGGAGAACTAAAATAGCCAGAAATCCTGTAAAAGTGCTGAGCAAGAAAGTGGGTAGACCAACACGGTGTCGATATTAACGCAGCCCAACAGTGATATATGCACGCCTGATGGAGACATGACACGGCAGAGAAGACGCAGGATCAGAGCCATTATTTCTATTAAGAATCTACCCAGGAGGTTCACTAACAATATTCTGCTGGTGGAACATACGCAGCTCTTCACTCAGCATTTTAAACTGTGCACACAAGTAACTTGTATATAAATATCTACCAGAAGAAAATCTGCTAGAATATTTATAGCTTTCATTCCTCACCTGTGCTTTTAAAATTCCTACACCATAAGCTTGTAAGAAATTAAATTAGTCACCACTAGTACAAAAAAATCCTTTATACTTCTTTGCTTCTAATACAAATATTTTCATGTATTAAAAAAAAATATAAAGACAAAATGTCATTTATCAAAGATTGCAATTGTATTAGTCCTTCAAAAATAAGCCTGTTCAACTGTTTCTTTTTAATTGAAATTGTCCATTTGGATCTAAGAGGAATAAGGAAGCAGCTTTTGTTTAGCCAGTTCAGACTGACAACGACGCTAGTAAGTTAAATTGTAAAAAAACAGGACATCTTTTCTCTTGTAATCAAGACTTCTTGTGCCACTTAACGCTAGATGAGGAGCTTAGGAGCAATCCTAGCCCACTGCAGTCAGAAGCAGGTTTGTTACTGGCATAACTGGGGTGAGACTACTGCCCATCTGTCAGACAATAAATACAAGAACATATTTACCTTTTACTTTATAACAGTCAGATCTTGTCGTCTGGACACTGCTGAGAGTCTTAGCACACGAGGACAAACGGGTTTTATTTATTTATTCATTCATTGACTATAGACTTTTCAATGGTATACACGCTCCTCTGAACACATTAACTATGTCTGTAAGCTATTAAAGATTGGGATCGCATGGATCCTTCTGGAAATTACATTTTGCCTAAGATGGGCCTCATCAAAAAAGAAACCAATCAAGAGAGACATTCACCATGCTCCGAGTGAGGTAATCGGGCTTCTTATGAAATGAGAAAGCTGTTACAGACCTAGGCAGCCTCTATAAATAGATGGGAGGCTGCCTACGGGAACGAAGAATTGAGGTCTGCACGACCTCACATTCATGACCCCAGCTGACTGATCCCAAGTCTATACAAATTATGTTACGTGGTGATTATACATCCTCAGAAGACTGAATATTTGAAAAGAAAGCAGTTTACCAAACCTTCCTTTTCTTTTCTCCAGGAATTTATAACACAATCCAAACTTGCATGTAACGCAACTTAATGGCATCAGCTCAAAATAAGAGAAAATCCAATACAGAAATAAATAATTGTGAAAAGCATCCCCAGGCAACAACCTCAAACCAAACAATGCACAGAAAGTCTACAAACACACAAACAGTTTAAAGTACCTCAGTGGCTTTGAGCTGACAGGTCTTTTCATCCAGCTGATAGAGCAGGAAGTTTTTACTAGAGCCTGAGACAGGGATTCATCCTCTTACAAGGACAGTAAGTCTCTGTCATAAAGAGAATGGAAGCCTTTCCTTTCTAAGTTTACCCCAAATTTCATCAGCCTGCTTGACCACACACCAAATACTCCACAGACAGACTGCAGAAGTGCAGATAACCAAATTATAATGTTCCATCACCCAGTTAACTGAACCCAGCTGTCAGTTTAGATTAATAATATTTTATAAATATTTTTATATATGTGTAATAGAGTTTCTGCATGCTGGAATGTAGGGACAAATTTTCAAAATTGGATATAGGATTATAATTAATTGCTAATACTGCCCAAATTCCAGAGATGCTGAATATCGACCGACATATCTTATCTGGAAGCAATCGGGTTTTCTTGTGAAATCCTCAGGCTCTGCCAGAAATTCCCAACAAATGAGGCAGACCTCACCAGTCCCCCACGAGCACATTGCAGACGGGACGTGGAGCTCAGCACGATCCGTGCTGGCTCTGCAATATACCAGCACGGGCATTTTTGCCCTGTGCTTCTAGAACTGGAGCTTAAGGATGCAGCTGGAGCCAGCAGCACAGGGAATATTGCCAGGTAAGGGCCAGAGGACCACAGCCCCAGGCTGTACCGAAAGTGATATTTAGAGCGGAATAATATTTCAGAAGTCTCAGATGCATGGTTCTTCAACCACGCTTTTATTTTCAAAAGGCAGTGGGGAGTGCAAGGGGTACAGACCCAGGGAGGACAAAGTACAAAGATCCCAAACTGCGAGGAAGACAAAGATGATTGCTCTACAGGCATCGCTCCAAAAGATAAATTTATAATACATTACCACATGGGAATTCTCCTGGGCAGTTACCTCGAAAATTACTCAGCACCATCAGGGCTTTCTACTGAACAGCCCCAAATCCATCTACTTACACAGCACAGCCTGGAAAAGTTTGATATTTCACTCCCGTTGCTTTGTAATCAAAGTGATTTGCTCACTAATAGAGCAGATATCTTAATTATGCACGTCTCTAAAACTGCTGTATCAAAAGGGTTGATCTCTGGAGTGAATTTGTGCAGCTCCATGAAAGGTCATGAAATCACACCAGCTGAAGATGTGCCCTACACTAAAACCACTGACTGCAAATAAAGCCTAAAAGATGGAGAAACTTTGTGCTAACGAAGCAATTAGCCCAGCCCCACCCTGTTTCAGTTGGTAACAATTACAGTATCAGTACTGATCTTCAAAAGCCAGGTGGATTTAATCCACAGCAGATATAATTTCACATTATAAGACTCCCACTGAGGGGAGAGTAAAAGAACTGGGTGTAAAGAACTACATGAGGGCAATTGCTACAATCTAGTATAACTGGATGATGACTAGGCACCCTGTTCAGCCAAATTTGTGTCCTATATGGAATGGGAAAGTTGTTTAAGCAATCTATTATCATTTGGGTCTCAAAAGATTCATTTAAACTGTAGAAGAGAGGAATTTGTATTTCATATACAAACTGGACTTGTATCCTCTTCCTATCTGTGTTACTTAACATACCATTCAATATATATTCTCTTGCCAGTGAATGAGGAGAGCAAATATGACAGCTGACCAGATATGCACTGGAATTTTATTAATTTTATCTTAGCTTCCTGGGCTTATCAAAAAGATATATGTATCTCAAATATTTGATATTTTGTAACCTTTACATAATACTGATACTCTCACAAATCCCTTTGACTTTTATGTACACATAACCAATGAAAAGCTACAGCAAAGGAAATTAAGATAAAGTATTTGTGAGACCTAACATATAAAACTTAACCTGCACCTGAGACACAAATCTGATTCCTTCTAAAACAAAAGTCAAAAATATTGTTCAAAATTTGTTCGGTCATTTGCTCTCAAATACAAACCTCAAATGTCAGAATATGCAGAGCTTGTTTTGTATGCAGTTTTTGCCCATTAGCAACTCTACTCCAAACTAAACAGCACTGGGACCATCCCTGCTCCCAGTTCCTCAGCTCGCACTCCACCAGCGAGCAGTCAAGTACGTTTTCCGATGTGCCTGTGTCTCTATTTATAGGGCTTCGAGAACAGGCAGTAACGTGACACGTTCTCGTCTTTTGAAGAGCAAAGTCTAAACTTCCTACTGAGAGGGTATTTCTCACAAAAGATGCCCTGATCCTTGTCTTATAAAAAGGTTTTATTTTTCAATAGAAAAGTATATTTAAAAACACAATTATTTGCTAAAAGCAGTATAAAACTCTCTGGTTTTAACTTCATAAAAGTTTAACAAAACATAAATATCGTTTACCGCTTACATTCCTATGGACAGACCTTGCATCAGAGCGTTAAATAGGCAGAGAGATAACAAGTTAGAAATGAATGGCACACAACTACATGAGAATCAAACTCCACGTCACACCGCACAATCACAGGAACACAAGGAGCAGCTTAAAATCCTCAGTCACTGAACTCTGCTTCCTTCCCTTTCCAGCTACGTTCCTCTTTTCTCTGCAATAATGCACCAGTTTCCATGGTCGTAGCAGGAAGAAAGTATCTGAAGCTCAGGCACGTTCTCTTCTACCAGGGAGCACAGCTCCCCTTCCCGAAAAACATGGTAATAACGCATGAAGGCTTTTGGATCCAACGTGGCATCCGTCTGGTCTCCAATGGACACTGCTGAATCCAAAGCAGAGTCAGTGGAGTCAGTTGTTGAAGTTCTTTTGAAAATCTTGCTGGCATTAGACTTACCAGCACCATCTTTATTACACCCGCAGCTGTAGTCCCTGTCCTCCACGGGGCCATTCATAACTGGAGCTTCTTCACTCTTGCCCCGAGCTACACTTTGGTGTCCTCCGTTTAAACTCAAATCCTTCAGTGCGTCTATGGCTGGTGACCACTGCGGTTTTTTGAGAGGCAGGCTTTCCACGAACACATCATCGTCATCCAAACTTTGTTCTTTTAGCAGTGCCCCATGGTGACCTAGATCCAAACTGCAGTGGCGCGAATGCTGAAGGGGCGGAGAACTGTTTGCCCATTCCCCGGCGTTCCTCAGAGGCTTCATCTTCTCAGCTTGCTTTCTCAGGGCTGATTCATCGAGAGACCTGGAGAAAAACCACGAGCGGAAAGACCTTCCCAGAGCACTGTAAAACCTGTTTTCTTCTTCGGAAATTTTCAGGCAGCAGGCTCTGGATAAGCAGCGGTCCGTGTTGTGGGAATGGTTTGGACCAGTGTCTGGCTGCAGACTGGTTTGGTAGCTGCAGTCCGAGATGACGAGCTGGGCGGGGTGTGTGTCTCGGCTTTTTACAGCCTGCACGAACTCACCCTTATCTCCAGATTGATTCGATTCTGAAAAATGCCGGGAGCACAAGGCCTTGTTCCACGGAACAAACACGTCTTGTTTCTCAAAGCGACGATTCTTTTGTTCCATAGCCCAAACGTAAATCATCATCTGGCCGCCGGGTATCAATACCCTTGCCATTTCCTTTATCGCTTTGATTCTTCTTTGTTTAGTTGAGAAATGATGGATCACTGTGAAAAAGGAAAGGCATTAGGTATTGAATATTAGTAAGGACACAGCACTTTCATCTTCAGCCTCTTCTACGGGTTTAATCGCTTTGGTCGCCACATGACAAATATCACTCACTGCCAGCCAGCAACAGTGCTGAATTTATTGGTATAACAGGGCAAATTTACCCCAGAATGGTCTCTTTCACACTTCCGATTAAAAAAAGGCAACCCCCAAAGAAATAAATTAATTTACTTTCAAAATAGGAATTCAAAATAACTCAGCTATATGAACTGGAGGTTTCTGTTTCTCTGCATCACCCATAAAAGATCACAGCATGGCTGGCTTTCACTCAGATGCCTGGCTTTTAGATGAATTAGATAAGATTAAGTTTGACTTTAGATTTGGGACACATTTCAGACTTATCTTACTGGAAACAGAAAATCTTTTCACCATGCAACCAATCCAGCCAAAAGAAGCTATATCAGTAAAAAGATACTCTGTATTTTTATAGCAGTGTACTTTCAAAAGAGCTAGTGAGAAAGTCTATACAGAAATATTTTCCATTGCATTAATTTTGTAGAAAGGTGTTGCCTTTATAGAATGTTTGTTTTGGAGAGGTAAAAAAAATGAAAAGAAAGTATCTCAGTCTACACCTCCATGTCTGAGAATGGTGATTTTTTTTGTTACATTCTGTAATGCTTTTAAAAAATAAAAAGGCAAAGTAAAATATAAGGCTAGTGATCACTATATTTGAATTTTCTTTCGAGAATAATTTCCACATTTTCAAATTTCACCGCAATGTGAAATGAAGCTTTATTTCAAAATTTCCACACTGTCTATATCTTCCTACTTACCTGAAGGAACGAATTTTAATGGACAGTGAACAATTAAGGCAGCTTTTGCTCTCTGAACTCTCAAAACCACTAACTTGTACTGAGATCGGTTCTGTTGGTCATACTGTTCTATATTTATTATCAGTACTAGATTTGATTCAAATCAATGACGTAAAGAGGTCTGATTCCATAATTTGTTTCAAGTGGACTTGGAGCCAGCCATTTCTACATGCAAAATATACAATCTACCAATATAACAACATATAGTAATAATATACGTTCTTAGCTAAAGACATCCCCAGTCTTTCAGAAATATTAGATTATCTTTATATGTGCCACTTGACAGTAGCCAATTCTACATGTAGAAACAGCGTTATTTCAACACTGCAGTTATGACAAGTGTGTCCAACCAGCACCAACTTTAGTAAAAACAATGGTTCAATTACCAAGGGGAAAAAAAACATAGCTTTTTTTACCACAAGCCAAGAAAAGCATTCTTAGCAGTTGACATTAACTAGGCCCTCATAAGCAGCTGAGAACACAAGATAGCAAACCCTGAGAAGAGTTCTCTGGTCTATATGGTCAGTGTTGATTTCCAAGTACTCCTAACCTTATCATTATTTTCACAACTTTGCAAAAAAAATATATTACTATTTCTTCAACAAGATGAGGAGAAAGGAACTGCTATTTTATTTCATCCTGGAGTTTGGCCATACATCACCACAGAATCTCCTGCAAAGTAATATCAAAACTGACAGAGATAGTATAAGCATGTGAGCTTCATAGAATTATCATAGAATGGTTTGGGTTGGAAGGGACCTTAAAGACCATCTAGTTCCAACCACCCTGCCATGGGCAGGGACACCTCCCACCAGACCAGGTTGCTCAAAGCCCCATCCAGCCTGGCCTTGGATACCTCCAGGGATGGGGCAGCCACAGCTTCTCTGGGCAAACTGTTCCAAGTGCCTCACCACCCTCAGAGTGAAAAATTTCTTCCTAATATCTGATCTAAATCTACCCTTTTCCAGTTTAGTTCACCAGAAGCGCCAATCAACCAACAGAATCTGTGCAAGCTCTATCTATGCAATTTATTTAGTGGGTTACATATTCTTCATAGTTAAAATTATATGGTCACTCTGGTGGTTCTGCAGAAATACAAATCCTATAAAGTGGATCATGCTAGCAAAGCCATGAAGAGTATTTGACTATGTACATATATAGTGGTCATTCTCTGGAATGGAATGTAAAACACTTTATTTAGAATTAGATGGACACAGGCAAAGCATGCCTCTATTCAAGAGGGATTTAAATCCACCATTGTTAAACATAGAGAAATACCACGTGAACTTTTAACCTTGTCAGGCTTATAATTGGTAAAAACATGAGATAGATATGCTATCCTTCAAAGTCAGCTGATCTGATAGCACTGAAATTATGGCACAAGACCCGAAATGTGGATAGGGCTCACTGGTTCACTAGCCAACATGAAAGCACAGTAATATAGATACTGCTTGCATATTAGTCACCCTTTCTTTTACCCTGCATATGGGAAAAATAAATTTTAAAATATATTTCTATCATAGTTCAAGTAGTTTGTTGATTGATACCAATAATAATTATCGTGCTTTATATTTTTGCTGATAGAGTGAAACAGCCTGGAAGAAGTTCAAGCAAGAGTAGAGCTAAAAATGTAGACTGTAACTGGGTACTCAAGCTGTTCCTCATCTACCCTTTTCCAGTTTGTACTTCTCAAATTATGAGTAATATTTTCAAAATGAGAGGTTAGAGGAGTTAAGATGCTGAGATGCTGAGATGCTTCACCCAGGCACTTGTACGGCTCTAAGTTCTTATTTCATGACTATTCAAAGAGAAATTTGCACTTATAACATATAATAGTTAACATGATTCAAGTCCTGCCATAGAGAAAGCAAGTTTTCATTTCAGTGCATTTGCTGTTCAAAACAGATCTTGAGGAGGAACTGAGAGTTTATCTTGACCACCTAATCTGTTTAAACTGCGAGCAGCCATGTTTATATTAGTTTTTAGTTTAAAATGCATGCTGGAAGGAAATCTTTTCTCCACAGGGTGAACAAGACCACATATAAACAAACAAATGATCCAAATATTTCCTTGGTCAACAGCGCCTCTGTGCTATGGAATTAAATGTAGCTTTTTTTCATGTTTGCTACATTAATTTCAGTAATATCTTCTGTGATTCTAAGGGAATTGTTTCAAAACGAATTTAACTGAAATGAAGGCACATGGAAAGAAAAGGATCCAAAAAAATTTGTACTTGCTGCAGGCCAGAATGCATGTTTTTTGTCTTACCTCCAATGGAAATGACTGCATTGAAGCACTGGTCCCTGAAGGGGAGGTTCAGGTTGTCACAAACCAGAACTTCATCGTCTCTCTTCCTCGCAATCTCTACCAGTGGTCCACAGTAATCACAGCCGAGATTATACACCTGACTGTTGACACTGAGATACTTGCCAGTTCCACAACCTAAAGAAAAGAATACCAGATCAGAACTTGCACATTCCAAACACTTGCCATCCCTCCCCCAAAGCAGTGAAAATAATGGGGAGGCTTTCCTAATTCTACGGCTTCCTGGAAAACAAAACGAGAGCGGTTGCCCCTACTGGCCTGACTGCTGCAGGGTTCGTTTGGACTGTTTGAAGTTACACCTTCACACCGTTAGGAGTGTAACAGCACCAACATCACCCACAAAAACACTCATTACACAGCCCTGTGTAACAGCAGGCTATGTATATTTGGGGGGGAAAGCAAGCCCAGGTAGGAGAAGGAAGGAGTGGTCCTCTGCAGGCACGAGGGCATATCTTAGAGCAAAACACCAACCATGCTGCTTCATACTGTGCCTTTATGTAGCCTGGTATGGGGTTTCCAGCCATGAGCTAAATGGGTGCACAAGAAAGAGTAAGAAGAAGGTAAACATTATGACTCTCTTCCTCAATACCCTTCCAGCTTCCAACTGCTTTCTGTTCAGGGTTTTCCCTGAAGCCAGCGTGTTTAGTCCTTTTAGCGACCTGGAATACATCTCTCTGCCAAGTACTTCCCCGGTGTTTGCTGAACCCCACCGGTCCCTCTCCAGTGCATCCCATTTCTCTCCAAGTCCCAAACCACAGCCGTCACTGACACAGGACAGAGAGGACAATTTTAACTTCAGGTGCAGACTTGAAAATAACGGTGAATCACAGGAATTCCTGCCGTGTCGCAGGCACGTCCTCTCTCTGCCTCTGTGCCAAATGCACTATAATGCATGTAAATGTAATGAACTGCTCCAGAATGTCTTCCACCTAAAAGTATGTCTTCTCAAGGACTGTGCTGTACTAAATTGAAATCTCTCCGAGCGTTCCTCAATACCGTATGCAGAACAGGCACTTTTCGAAATTAGATTAGGAAACATTCGCTGCAGTTATGGGTCAGTAGTGAAGAATAATTTCTGAAAGTTGACAGCCAAGCAACGGGGTAGCAGCTTGGCAAAGAGAACCATCTCAGTGTTGGTAATTCAATTTAAAGGCCTGGAGTTATCTTTAGAAACATCACTGCTTCTTGCAGCGCTGCTGCTCTCGTTGATGTTAATGTGCACCATTATCTAGAGAGACAGCACAGGAACTGCTGGAGAACAGCACAACACTTCAGTGGTGAAAAAAGAGCATATTTCTAAAGAAAAAGCAAGCACTGTTCTTTGAAGTAACACTTGAGAGAAGTGGCAAAGATTAATATTGTTAATACAGTTCAAGGAATATATGCAATAAAACAAGAAGCTCTGCATGTCAGAAAGTGTAAGGTTTAAAATTAGTAGAAAGTATTATTAGTTACTATGTTCAAAGAAAGAACACATCAAGTCAAACGTGCATTAATTTAGAAGATTCAGTTACTTAATACATGGCTTTTGGTGGAGTGCTCTTTAATCACTGTGAGTTTTTGGAAGTATAGGGCCCTCTCCAGAATGAAGCTAAATAATGGCAACACTCTCAGTACTCTAAAAATCTACATTTGCAGGAGACTCACTTTTAAATGAGTCATCAGGAGGTGGATTCCTTCATGAAGCTGTCAACAATAGCCATACTATTGTCATTTATTTTGATGAATGAACAATAATAGGGCAATTAGACAGAATGATACTATATTTTGCTACCATTACCATGCTTCATGTAAAGCTAGCAAACAATAATATATTTAATAAAAGGTGGTATTAAACAGAAAAGGAATTTATCAATTGAACACCTCATTTTGAAAATCTGGGTGCCACCAGGCAGCCTTCCTCCCAAAATACATACCATAAATAAACACAATAGTCAGATTCCTGGAGATTTTATTAAACCTCATAAAAGGAGGTACCTTGGTGGGAATATTCTTATGGGCAACTGTAAGCATCTACCTCCTCTCCACATGTATCATATGCCTTTAAATTATTTCAGCTGAAACACTAACATGGCAATCTTAAGCTTAGGGCAACCACTGTGATGCCTGCTGATAGAGCCTCAAAGAATTTCAGCTGAGCTTCTAATGACTTCTATTGAGGTGACAAAAAATTTTAGCTGAGAAATATCACGTGAAGCTGGCTGTTGAATGAGTGTATGCCACAGGATATTTCCTGACATTATTAGGGAAAATGGTGCAGGCATATAAAAGAAAATACATATTCAAAATAAGAGCAACCAAGTATTTTTGGGATACTGCCCAACAGCAGCAGGAGAATTATATATTATTTTTTGATTATGGCCCACAACATCTTCAAAGAATGGTCTTCTCTGATAGGATAAGGCAGATGCATAATTTATTGTGTATTTTTATTACACTTTGCTGCATAAAAGCATTTTATTAGTCTAAACAGTGAGGAAAATCCAGTGGTGCAAAGGAGCATCTTGTTTGCAATGATGTGCTGTGTAACAAAAAACAAACACACCAGGATTTGGAAACCCCTAAAAAGCCTGGAGATGCAATAGAAAATCAAGATATAAACTCAACATGTAGGGAAGACAAGGCCATAGCAGAAAAATGAGGTTTTGATGTCTGTAATAAGGATCATAGGGAGATTCTCAGACCACAATTACTTTTTTTTTTTTTTAAAAAGAGAAATCGCATCAGATTTCTCCTAGGTTAAAGCCTTGATAGGAGGAGTTTTAGAACAAATGCAAGGCATTAAATTGCAGATCAGCAGTACTTAAACCAAGAGATCCAAAGAAACTGAAATATGAAATTAACATTAACATAAACATTAAGACCATTTTTTAAAAAGGGCTCCAGGGGAATGACAGACCACCAACCTGTGGGGAAACTGGTAGATTAAGGCTTAGCTCAATCAAAATAAGGCAAAAATCATATTTGCTGGTTATGCGATACAATGTCAAGGAAATAAACCAAGTGGTATATGGTATCTGAGTTTAAAAAAAAAATTTAAAACAATCTTCAAAACAAATTTAAATGAGTTTTAAAAACAATTGCCCTGAAGGATACATATGATTAACATGTAAACTAACAAAGCCTATAGACAATCTTCCCCAAGGAATAGATTACCTATGTCAGCAACGAGACTGCCAGGCTTCTGCTCCAGCAGAAAGTTTCGAACACGAGGCCACGCTTTGCTCTGCAGATCATTAAAGTAGGCAGCTGTGTTCTCATACACGCTATGCACGTGCTGCTTTTCTAGCTGGGTAGCCTCATGTTCCATCCTGAAAACATAAGGAAGAAAGATTATGTAGAAGGCAACACAAACTGCTGTTTGTGTAAAGCGGAGACTTGACGTTTTACAGCCGTGCGTAATTCAGGACCTTCTAAGTTTACATTCATAAAACCATTACACCCATCTAACAGTCATGATATTTATAAAATGGTCTTTATTCAAAGGATCTGATTTTATTTCGCGAAAGTCAAGAAAAAATTTCAATCTATCATCTTGCCTGAGGAGCACTGTAAAACCGCACGGGCCTATTCAAGAACATGTACATTCCTAAACAAGTT
The DNA here is from genome assembly GCA_025774025.1 of Xenus cinereus. NCBI lineage: Eukaryota > Metazoa > Chordata > Aves > Charadriiformes > Scolopacidae > Xenus > Xenus cinereus. Next base: position 70,562,398 of record JAOXJK010000032.1, on the reverse strand, counting down.
CACCAGTGCAGTAAAACCTCATCTTGAGCAAAACTGAGCCTGGATCCAGCAGGAGTGCAAGAATGATTAAGAACAGGAAGTTAAGAATAGACTTTCCAGCTGTAGCTAAGGTGAGTAGGTAGGCAAACTATCGGTATGTTACTTGAAATATAGCCTGGACCCTGAAACCAAAGCCCCTAAATCAAGCGTAAATTATTTGTGGTTTATCTACCCTCTAGAATTGATGAGTTGGTTGAAATTTTTCACCAATGAAACCATGATTTCCCTGCTACCACTCCACTATCTTCATTTCCTAGCAAAGTGTTTCAGTTTGATGATTCATTTGAAAAGCGGCATCTTCTTCGACTCAATATTACTCCTAATCTCATGTAAAACACCAAGTGGAAGCAGACACTGAATCCCTTTACACAGAATATTCCATCTTCTTTAAGATTTCCCCTCATCTAAGTACCAACCAGGTCAGACTTTAATATCTGATGGAGGCTGACGAGATTACTTTTCAAAGTGTTCAGGCATTCTTCAAACTAATTCAAACTGCCTGTTTATTCAGGAAATATTCCTTTCCATTATTAAGACAGAACTTATTTAATTGTCCAAGTACTCAGCAGAGATTGAAGCCTGTTTCCAATCTTCTTTCAAGAAGCTAAGCAATATATTATCAAGTTGAAATGAAAACAGCAACTCCTTTGGCTGCATTTAAAAATGCCAGAAGCAAAGAATTTAAACACGCAAGTTGTTCTTTTATTTTCCTTGATTTTCAAATAATATACATTTTCAAATCATAATTAAAAAGTTTCTTTCATTTCTGTCACTCTTACTGTTGAAATAAGTTATTATGACAAAAGATTTAAAATAAAATATTGGGTATAATAACAAATAATATTATGAGCTCTTCAAAATACCTGTCCTACAGGTGCAATCTCTTTAATTTAGAAAATGTTAGCTAATTCTAATGACTGAAAAAAAAAAGTAATAAGTTAGTTCAAGTTAAGTGTATGTGAGTGCCTAAAAGAATAATATGTAAGACGTGATCCATTTCACTGGTTTTACGTACTCTGCTATGTAAGAGGTCACACTCTATTCTGACTGTAGTATCTATGAGTATCTGTCTTCAAAACATTTATGTTCAATGTTTTCACAATCCTTACTTGTTTTTTTTTTCTGGCATGATCCACAATTTTCTTATATGATGCATTAGCTCACCTTTTAGTACCTGAATATATATATAAACCTCAGTAACAGTATAGTAAATTCCCAGTAGGCACATTTTCAGTGTCATCTTGAAGAGTGGAAAACTATAACAGACTGAACAACAGAAGGAGACAGTATTGAAACACAGGCTTGAAATTATATTACATGTGCCAGAAGTTACTCAATCAGAACTTTTCTCAGAATGCCATTTCAAGTTATGTTGTCAAATAGGATGGGTTAGTTGGGGTAATTTCAAATAACTATTCCTTAGAGTCAAAAGCCCATTCTTTTTTTCGTATTTGACCCTTAAATAAAACAAATTTGATGTTTCATGTCTGCAGCTATCTTTCTTCTCTGCCTCAAAATATACTCTATTTTGTTGTTCAACTGCCTGGAAGTCCTCTATTTATAAGCAGAAATTCCAAAGACTAACAATCTTTTGTTTTCTTTTGCCATCTGATATGCTCCTTGCTCTAGTTTATATTTCATATCTGGTTACTATGCGCTTCAGAGTTTCCAAGTGTTTTTATCTTTCCACTTGAAGCTCTTTGTTCAATCTTCGCAGTTCTTAAGAAAAAAAAAAAAGGAGAAAAGGAAAATGTTTTCAATCATTCATACAGAATTCCAAATGCTACAGAAAGTCCAGTTTATGTGAACTACGGAAGTAGCTGTCTGAACTGAAGGTTAATTTGAATATTTTAAATAAACACAAAAGCCAGCCTGGACTTGACTTAGAAGATGGTAAGAGTTCTTCCATTGATGCAATGTTACGTTATACTTTTCCTAAAATGTCTTTATTGAATTCCAATGTAGGCTCAAATTTGGCTTAGTTTCCTACTGACTTAAAAGATCATTAAGTTTTTCCTTTAACTTTCTCATTGACTGGGACTGAGACTGTGCCTTCTGCTACACAGGACATGCGAGAGACTTCATATATTACAACACTGCATTACAGCTTATTATTTTTAGATAAGCTTAATAATCATTGTCAAGATAATAATTTGGTTATAATCTCAGAATAACAGTAGTCTATTAAAATACAAATTATTTCATTTACCATTTCATTACAATTTCCATTTCTGCTGATTGTTTATGTTTTGTAGATAATTAAGTCACATGATGACATTTGACTTGCCAATTTGACTTTCCAGTCAAGATCCATAACACTACGAGGTTTTACTTTGCAGCACGGCAGGGAAACATCCCAGCAATAAACCTCTTCATCTCAGCGTCTACAAAAGGCAAGAAACCTGACCTGGGCTGCAGCTGCACCAGTTCCACACAAGTCTCATGTAACTGAAAACATCAGAAATGTAGAACTTCGTAACTTCACAAGCCAAACTCAGTACCTCTCTCTCTCTTTACAAAGAAAAACAACTGCTACAACCTTTTTTGCCTTGAAAGTACAACACAGTGTCTCTGTTGCACAGAAATTGCAGGAAACTTTTAGTTCGTCCAAATTCTGCATTGTAACTTCTAGAATAATTGCAAAGTCTGTTTTCCAAAGGAGGCAATGAAAATCCAAGTTGTCCAGAAATTCCACTGCTTCAGCAGCTGCTCCACTTCTAAGTTTCCTGCGAGCTGTCCGATAAGCCAGCAAAGAGAAGAAGAAGAGCAGAAGGTGGTGATTATGGACACACTTTCCCCCATGGTTCAATCCTTCTCTTGTGTGGTACCCTACTTTCCTGTCGAGACCTGCTGCAGAACCGGGGACCCAGCTGTTGGGTTCGCTCTTGCAGCAAGTCTTGGCACGTCCCCAAAAGGTGGATGCAGCGTTAAGAAACGTGAGAGTCCTGCAAACGAGCAGTCTGGACAACAAACGAAGAACGGGAACCTCTGCCCTTTCAGTGCCTCCCGGTCATCGAGGTTCCTCGATGAGAGACTACAAAAAGCCCTTGTTGATCAACAAGCTGAGTACAAGCTGATCCATAAAGCGAGAAAACCGGATGAAAGTCGTAGTGTTGTTCCTGTTGAATTTGCAGGGAAACGGCTCACCAGCCCGTAACTGCGGTATATGAACAAAACTGTCTGAAAGTAAATAGGTTATGGCCCACTGACGCTTTCCTACATTGCTGCTCTCCTTCTTTGTTAAAAAAAAAAAAGGAAAAATAAAAAATAAATTCTTTTCAGAATTACTTTCAGTTTTAAACAGCTTTCCAGGAGGTAAAAGGAATTGTACAAACGTACGATAGCATATATTTCCATAGCCACACATCTCACTAGCAGATCCCTGACTCCAAGGTAATCTAATTTCTTATTTTTCCATTAACATTTTGAAACCTTTTAGATAATTAACTTTTCAAGGATACTGATGTAAGGAAAGTCATGTTGCCTGAGCATTTTCTATCACTGCTGAAGTAATAGATACATTTAAATGTGACCTTGAAATGACAACAACCCAAAACGAATAATCCCAGTTTCCAACATTTTAAAAAGTGAGGATTGTTTTTATTTTTACTTTTCCCCAGACTTTTTGGGTTTTTTTGTTTTTGAAGGTGTCTGACTTGTAGTTTTGACTAACCGTATTAAATACTTTACCCCCAAATAGAACAGTTGCTGGGTCCCAGATGCAAGGGATGCTCTACCACTGTAGCACAAGAGGCAGCATTCAGTCCAAAAACTCTGCCTCTACCACAGCTCTCCCAAAGCTTTCCACACCTTCCTGCAGTTCTTCTGAACTCCTCGCAGTCCCCCTCATCCACCTAAAGTTATCCCTCCCATCCACCTATGATTTTCACATCTTCCTCCGTCTACCTTAGCATGTGTCATGTCACCACCACTATTTTAATTTGAGGTACAACACTGTGAAGTCCTGACCTGGCTCATGTTCAGTTCCTCCTCGCGTTTATCTCCAGGCCAGTCACAATACCTGGAACACATTCCAACCTTTTTGTCAATGGCCTCTTGGAAGCACCCTGTGATTTTCACAGTAGTCATCAAATCCTGCATTGCTCCTATTTGTCTTCAAATCAATTGCTCTTGATTAATTTGAGTCACAGGCTTTCCTTTTGTCTTATCTCTTGCAAATGCCTGTTTTGTCTAAGCTTTTGATGAGGAGCAGGAATTTACTCAACTTGGGCTGAGACTCAGATACGCAAGATTTCAATGTGTTCATGAGGGCCCCTCTTAGTTACACTCCTCATGCGCTGATGGGAATTCTCAATCCCATTTTGGATTAGGAGAACTCCTACTTCAAAGACCTGGGAAATTCAGCACAGTTGTGTCTCTCCAGGTTGCTACAGCAACATCAATCTCAGTTATGCATGCAACTCCAGCTATGGATGCAATAACCTAATTAATCACCGGCCTTAAATGGAACAGCATAAACACAAGGGCCAGGTCTATGTCCCACCATATCCTGCTCTCCAGCAATAACATCTGCAGCTGTAGCTGATACCGACAGCGAGGTAAAAAGTGAGGTATCCCAGTTTGCATTCCCTCCCTTTATCTACAGAACAGGGAGAACGATCTATACAGTGAGCAACACTTTCAGGTTACTTCCAGCTTGCTTCACACTTACCAGTCTTTTCACTCAAATATAAGTAGCCATGAAGAGCTAAATGTACAGCCCTAACGGTCATCTATAAACCATAGTCTTTTTTCCAAGAAAAGACAAAAATCCAGTTAATCTCCACCTGCAAAACCTAATTCCAGCCCTTCTCAAAAAAAGACCTAAGATTTCTTTATCAGAACTTTGCTTACCCCGGGATTGAATTTATAAATCATGGTAACAACCTCCATTGTCTGATTGACAATGTTTTCTCGTTTCATTAATGAAGACAACAAATAGGAGCATGATGACATACTAAATTGCTTCCAGATATGAATCACTACGTAAAACAGCTTTATTAGTAAATAAAGGATAATGAAACAAAATAATAGGAGTCCTGCTGTGAATACTTAAACTAGCTGCAATGAAAGTTTAGCAAGACAAGATGATTTGCTTACATAAGGCTAACAACTCTGGTAATTAATTTCACCCACGCATGAACTGTTACAATCCCATGAAAAGGCGCAGCCTGGAATCAAAGCAAGGGGAACTCTGTGCAGCATCTGAAAACTTACTGAGCTGAAGTTCTGATTCAGGACCCTTCCTCCAGTAAAATTTGGGAAATTCTGAAGTGAAAAACAAAGAGCTGAGACACGTTTGACAAGAATCACTGCTAGCTGAAATGCTCACTGTGAACCTCTCATTTTAAAGTAATTTAATTGATTGAAATCACTATTTTTTCTTAAAGTCATTTTTTCTTACTAAAAAAGTAAAGAGAACTTTTGCCCTAATGAAAGATTGAAAGCACTAAGGCTGTTCTTTCAAGGTCTTGGACTAAATAAGTTTATGGTTCAAGCTCTTGTTACTCAAATTGACAACCATTCACCATCGCATTCATTTTGTTACCTTTATTTTCCAGCCCAGACAAAAACCTAGCACTATTCACTGCACACTCTTGGATCAGTTAATCGTTTAATATTCCCCTTGCTGTTTTGCATTTCGGGTCACAGTCTACGTAGCTGAAAGGTTGCACTGTAAACAGATTTATTTCACTAAGTACATAAACCCCGTTCTGTAGAAAGGTAACATTGTGCTAAGATGACAATGCACAAACACGAACCCTTTGCCATTAAAAACCACAGAAAGGAGCACGCTCATGGCAAAGTTGCCCATTCCCTTTGTCTGTTCACCTTTACTATCACATCAAAACTCGTAACCCAGCTCCCAGCAAAGAGGGTCCCTTCATACTGGGGTCCCACACAGTCAAAAAATCCCTGCTGCTGGATGTGCACGGCTGTGCATCTTCACATCTTGTGCAGAGACACTCTGTACAGACATCAGAAAATAAGGGGAAACCAGGAAAAATTTGGTCTGCCAAGCAGAAAGAAAAATCCAATAATAAGTGGTGCTGAGAAGACCAAAGTGTCTGGGTTTTTTCCTTCTTGTTCTTCTTCACTGTTCATGTTAATTGTCACCAGGCAGCCAATACATCAGTGACAAAGGGAAAATGGATGGAATGGGAAAGAGTAGGTTGAGGCTTTCTAAATAAGTTCAGGGTTTTCAAAACAACTAGAGTAACAAACAGTACTTAGGGAACCAGCCTCAAAACCAGCAGAAATTAAAGAGAAACTAAAGAGAGATGAAATTTGAGAAACTTTGGGCCACAGGTACAGTCCCCAATCTCATTATATTCTCATAAACAAATTAGGGACAGTTGGTTTAGATGAAATTGCAGTAGAAGTTGGTACCGTTTGGAAGAGAATATTTGGAGTGTAGTTATCAGCAATTCCCTCTCACACTGGAAGGAGACCCTGAGAAAAGTTGTTCAGGAGTCTTTTTTGGATACTTCTCAGAGATTTCCCTGCAAGATGGATTAGAAAGCAGATGGACCAGACTGAGAAGGGTTCAAATGCACTGGATGAGGGTATTAGAATTCAAGTGTTTCGACAGATTGAAGAAGACAGAAGCAAGGCATTTAATTTAGATAAGAGTAACCCACTGCACGAGTCCAGGCTGAGGGAGGTGGGACGGGATGACTGGCGGCGCTTCTACAGAAGCGGGTCTGGCCGCTATAACATGTCACAGATTTAACACCATACATGCTGTGGTGTTATGGTGAGTTTTGCAACATACTGTTGCAAAAAAACTGAATACCAGCACGCAGAAACAGGGCAGACACTTGCAAGTTATGTAAAACTCTCCTTCTGCTACATTCAGCGCTGCTGATGTATCAGTTTGAGTATTATCTCTGATTTCAAGCAAGAACCATGTAGATGCACTGGAAATATTACAGAAGAGAACAATGATCAGAGATCATTGTAAATCTCTAAGTGGTAAGAAATCAAGTAAAAGTCTGGGAAAGGTGTGTTTCTTGGACGGATCTTGTCCTCTCAGGACAAGAGAGTACCACCTTCTCATACAAGAAGGGCTGTTGCAATGAGGGAGGGGAATAATCTGTTCTCCAAAATGAAGTGTAGACAAAAAATAGTGGGCTTAAACGATAGCAAGGAAGATACAGGTGAGGTATTTTAAAAACAAGAAGGACAGAAAGGCATTGGAAACAATTCTGGAGTAGGTGGGTCATCGAGCCTCCGTCAATGGGAGTCTTAAAAACTTAGGTTAGCTAAGCACCTGCCAGGAAATACACTGAGGTAACTGATGCAGCTTTAGGGGAGGGAGATGATGCCCCAACATCTAGCTGTGCGACTCCGTGTGCCTACAAAGAATAAAATTCCATTTTTTCAAGTTATAAGCAAGATTTCAGTGACCTGCTGTAGAAAAAAAAAAAAAAAAGAAAATGAAAGGCTGAAAGGTTTCTTTACAGTATTTATTACTCTTTAACACAGGGGTTGTTTCTGCAGCTAAATTAGTACGGACGTTAAACTAATTTCCTCCTGGTTGGTTTGTTTTCTAAGAGCCCTGCATCAGTACCTCAGAGCCCCTTGGCCATGCTATGCTACTCATTCGCTTTAAATGTAGCTTTTTTCCCTCCTTGATCACTGTGTCTCTCAAATACTTGCAAATAGTTCTCTTCTCTTCTCTCCTTATTTACCAGCAGTTCACCAAGCATTAAATATTTAGTACTTTTCATCCTCCCTGATGAATCAATCTAGGTGGTCTTTTACAAGTTCTGTTGTCATTCTCTCCATCCTCTCCATATGTCTGCATTCTTCATGCCAAACTACATTCACAGGAATATTTGATTTCTTACTGTCATCCTACTATTCTGGAATTATAGCTTTCTAAATTCCTTCCATTTCCTCACACTCTGGGATTGCATTTAGAGTACTATTTCCAGACGGATTAGTTTCAATCTATGCAGTATAATTCTCCTTTTTTTTTCATGTCCATAATGCTCATCACTGTTGGTATTTACATTGTACTTGGTGCTACGTGCAAAGCCTCCCCAATTAAAGCAATTTACAAGCTGACTTAAGCAAGACATTCAATTACTTGAAAATATATCTTCTGCTGAAAGTTAATATCTTAGTGACAGAAAGATAAGCAGCACCTCATTAAATAGGATCCCAAATTAAGGCTGGGCTGTCAATGGTTACCTTTGATCCCAAGATTAAATATGAAATATCACATAATCAATTACAGTAATTACAGAACTACGAAGTGGATTCTCTTGATACCTTTTATGAACTACTCTTGCTTATAACATGTTTATTATAACTGAATATATAATTTCCTATCTTAAAATATTCGTATTTCTTTTCAGTATACAAGTGTATTCAGTATTCAGCACACTCTCCAGATACAGTTTCAAAAGAAGACCAGTGGCAGAGAGTGTTAGGTATTAATTTAACCTCAGTAGATGACCATCACAGCGAAGACAGTATTGCATAATTACTACCCTACAAAACTAAAAGATCTGACTGATTAGCTTTTATCTTTTTGTAATTGTTAGCCATAGGAAGTCACGTATTTATATTTGCTTTCTTGAGAAAGAAAAGGTGTCTTCTACGTCTTTGGGCTTAGTGGTCAAAGACAAAAGGTTGTCTCAGGTACTATCTGACAGTAGTTGGGTGCTTACGCAGCTGACAAAGGCACCTGAAGATGCAACAGTAATCCTATCAGGATCCAGAGTTAGACATAGATACAGAAAAATTGCATTATGTTGTTACTCAAAGGTCGAGGTGTGACCCCCCCGTGAAGTGTCTGGCCACTGTCACAGACACGGGTTCCTCCAGTCGTAGCCGGAGCAGACTGAGCAGTGGGGAAGGCTCAGCACCCCTGTAGTTAAAAAAAAGAGTCTTCATTTCCATAAATCCACGAATAACAATAAAAAGATTGTTTCATCACAAATGCTTTATAATAGTATAAGTGATACATTTTTTACATAACGTGATCTTTCTAAGCCCTCTATTTTAAGGGAAAGGCCTTTACACAAAGCAATTTTTCTTATTCAGCATGGAAAGGAAAAGGTCCCTGAGGGAGCTGAAATTTCATATAAACATCACTAAATTTCTCCATTTGAAAAATATTTTAATACCATGGCCTTTTTAGATTTTTTTTTCTTGAAATCAATATTTTCTAGGAAATTATTGTATCATGGGGAACAAGAGTTGATCCCTACAAAAATCAGTATCTGGAGCATCAAAAGAAATATGATTTTCTTAGAAGAACTTTGGTCCACAAGTAATTTGTTTTTCTGAAATGACTACATATAGATCTAAATGTAAGGTTTTCTTTAAAATTGAATATTTTTTTACAGCAAAACACAAACCAAAATATACAGTGCCTTTTTTCCACCTGTGTTATGTCTAAATGTTTCTGAGGAAAAAGAAAAATCAGTCAGGACTCTGTGTCACATGAGTTTTAGTCAATTACATAAAGCCTGGCTATGACACAAACATCTATTTTATTTTTCAATAGTTAGCCTTATCAGTTGATATTTCTACCTCCATTTACGAAGGTACATGGATAACTTTTGAAGAACCAGTGTCTTTACCGTTAAGCACTTTTAAAAAAAGTCCTTTTTAATTTTAAAATTATTTTTAATTTTAAAATTATTTTTCAATTATCTCATAAGTATATAAAAGTCCAAAGAATTTTTTCAATGTCTTTAATCTTTATAAATTAAAGACACGTGCAGCCCTCAAACCACACAGTTTTCTGCCACACAGGATTATTCTGTATCTATGAATTATAAACATGCCAATGTCGATCCTGGTACTGCAAAGACTTGCTTAGCTTTATGCACTGTAAATCATCTTGCTGATCTCAGGTGGCCTATTAATAAGAACTAAAGGCAGAAATTTGCACATAACTTTTTTCAGGACAGAGCTTTATGCTGTTTGTACCGTCCCATATTCTGATTCATCCCTCCAGGATGGATGGCAGAATACCTCCCAACACAAGTGTCTGCATGGGAAGCGTTTTACCCCTTGATGCAGGACACATTTCAAACTCTGAATTTGCTTTATAACCTCAGCTGTGGCTTTATGATTGTTTCACTTTCAAAAATGCAAAAAATGATGAAGAGCTTTTTTGTATTTTTTCTTCTCACCAAGTTCGGTTTAGCATTATACGTATGTCTGAAAATGTTTTATGCCTTTAAAGATCTCCTCGCCGGAGGCGGTATTAAAATGCCCAGCCACAGTTACCTACACGTATTTAATTTGCCCAAAATGCACATCTCCATAAGTTAAACAATAGCAGCACCACTGAAATATCTCAGCATGCAACCCATTACAAACACGCAGTGTGAGGAGGAAATCAGTAAATAAAAACGCACCGGTTCAAAGGCGTGCTCTATAAATAGCATCTATAACTGAAATAAAGATGTTGATGTACTAGACTGAAAACAAATTACAAAAATGAAACCCAGCCCCCTGGGGTCCATTATGGGGCATTAAAATGTCCCGAGGGGACCTTTCCCGTTGCTCGCGGAGAGGCTGCCGCACGTTTTTCTGATCTGTTCCTCAAGTTTCAGGCTGAAAATCATGAACTCCGGCAACACGCTTCACCTCAGCGACTCTATCAGGGGGGAACGTCACCCTGCGCGCTCCATCAGCCCAGCAGTGCTGCTCAAGTCATTCTGCTCCTTCTCTTTCTTTGCAAAAAAGAAGAGGAGCGGGTGACCTGCCTCCCTGAGCTCTGGCTGCTCCCGCTGACATCCAGTGGGAATGGAAATCCCTGTACAGACATTCATTAAGCAGCGAACGCTCTGCAAGGCTGAGGGCTCTATGCCCATTTAGGACGGCAGTACTTGGGTACTTCGAATTTTCTAGGAAAGGGGATTAAAAAAAAATATATATATATTATTAACTACTATGGCTTAAGATCGCTCCAGATCATTGCTCAGGACTGTGCCAACGCACAGCGCGTACTTCATTTTTAATTAATCAGGCGACCACAGAGAAACTTACTATTTCCGTTGCAAATTCCCCCCAACGTCTCTTAAAAAACTACCGTTCCCAACTGCTACGCCAAACCCAGCGCCCGCATCCCCGCCGCCTCCCGGGGCTGCCCGCCTCCCCGCCGCCTCCCGGGGCTGCCCGCCTCCCCGCCGCCTCCCGGGGCTGCCGGAGCGG
>JAOXJK010000032.1:70511553-70550698 GCA_025774025.1 Xenus cinereus | reverse complement strand
CACCCCCCCCCCTCCCTCCTCCTTCCCCGCAGGCAGGAGGAGGAGGAGGAGGCGGGGAAGGAAAAAAAAAAAAAAAAAGAAAAAAAAAAAAAAAAGGGCCGGGTTATCAATTCCCCCTGTTAACCCTTGTCTCATCCCGTGAGCATCTCCTGGGAGGGGGATGCTGGTGGAGATGGTGGTGGGATGCTCCGTCAAGGGAGGCGGGGGGAGCCCCAGGGTCCCCGAGCTCCTCTAAACCGCGGTTGATGGGAGCCTGGCTGTCTCTGCTGGCCATAAAAGTGGCCAAGGAGGATTAGCCTTTGCTCATTTAAAGGTTAAGCTCAAAGCTAACCCTTGTGACCAGGCCCTGCCTGCCAGGCTTCCCATCCCCGGAGTGTTGGGGGTGAATAATTTTTATTCCCCTACTCCAGCACTGATTCCTATTGAAGCAGTCTAAAAATGGCAGATTGTTTCTATACTTTCATATATATATATTTATTTATTTTTAGCAGGGCCTGTTGCAACAGGACAAGGGGTAATGTTTTTAAACTGAAAGAGGGAAGATTTAAACTAGAGAGAAGGAAGACACTGAGGGTGGTGAAACACTGGCCCAGGTTGCGCAGAGAGGTGGCAGGTGCCCCATCCCTGGAAACATCCAAGGTCAGGTTGGACGTGGCTCTGGGCAACCTGAGCTAGTTGAAGATGTCCCCGTTCCTTGCAGGGGGGGTTGGACCAGACGACCTTTAAAGGTCCAACCCAAACGATTGTGTGATTGTCTGTGGCATTTATAGGTGTTTATTGGATAGAATCCCAGCCATGCGCCAGGACCCCGATCCTATTAGCACTACATAAACACCAGCTAAAGAGACAGCGCTGTCGCAAAACCTTATACATAATGTATAAGGGATTACAGATAGAGAAGGATGCGAGGAAACAAAACGAGAGAGCGTGACGGGCAGGGAACCCAGCGCAGCATCGCGCCAAGTACTGAGGGTACTGAACTAATTACTGTTCTGAACTACTTACTGCTAAGTGTAGCCTTTTGCTCAAATCAGCTCTGAAGGTACCCGGAGACAGGATTAGGGGAAAATAGCAGGAACATGACTGTGTATTGACGGGATTTTCAAAACTGCCAGAATGACTCAGGAACATGCATTCCTTTTATTTTGACAATCCCACCTGAACTAAAAAAAAAAAAAACAAGAAACAGAACAACACAGGAAGATTGTAAGAACAAGCTGAAAAAAGCTACACCGAAGACATACAAACCTAGTATTCTATTAAATATACCAAAGTCATGGAGCAACTATGAAGCTCTTTGTCTTTATCATCAAGGTAGGCAACAGTCAGGGCTGTTGGCTAAATCATAATTAACCTGCTTAACTCCTTCAAAGAGCTTCGACTGATCTGTAAGACATGACTGTCCTTCACAAACATTGTGTTGACTTCTCCCTGCTGTTCCGTACTTCCACGAATAACTGCTGATCTCACCCCGGGATGCAGTGCCAGCTGAACTGACTGCTGCAGAGGAATTAGGGGCTGCCATTCCCAGATTCTCCCGGAGACCTTTTTCAAAAAATGCCATCGTATTTGCCTCATTCTTCCTTCAGGTCCCGAGCTGGTTTCAGCAAAGGGCTACACGTAACAGCTCACAGTGCGGCACCAGCAGTGACTTCGTACCTGAGTTTCCTAAAAATTCCTCAAGTCTGAACACCATCTGGTCCATGTGATTCGTTGACGTAATTATTGACTTGCTTTAAAAGCTCTTCAGTTGGAAACAACAGCCTCAAATTTAACCTTCTTGGAAAAAGCTTTTGACGTAGACTCTTAAAACTCCCCCGTGGTGAATTCACGCAGCCTTTCCCCTTCCAACCTGATCTTTCCTGGGCGCTCTTTAAAACCATGATTGTCTCCCAGCCCTATAGGTTCTCTGGCAGGCTTCCTGCTTCTGATGCATTTAAAATAGATGTTAGTCATGTAGCTTAATGCACTTTAGGAAAAAAAAAAAAACAAACGCCGGTATTAAGGTCTCAGCATGGTACACAAATTTATACAGAATAAAAATATAATACTTTTTCCTTTGAAGTACTGTGCATCTACAATTATATTTGCAGCCCTTAACAACCTCTCCTCCCTAAACAATTAAAAGACCTCATCAAAATCAACTTTTTTCCATATTAAAAAGGATTTAGGTCCCTAAATTAAGTGACCAAAGGTTGGGAAAGCCAGAAGGCTGCCCATGAAACCTTAATTCAGACCTCTTGTGCATGTGCATTGCAACCCTGCACTTAATTACCAGCTTGTCTGCAGAACACCAGGCTCCATTTGGAACAACTGAAATTCTGGAGTGGCAAGCGTGTGAGACTGGCTAATTATGTCTCCTCCTGTGTTCCCATCCATTTATTCCTTCACTTTCTAGGGTCTCTTCTCTGCTCATCCCTCATCATCTCTCTTGTGGAAACTTCTCTTTTCCTGGTCAGTCTGAAAGCCTTACCCTTCACTTCATTACTGAATCAGGTAAAGGTTTTTACCATAGGGTCACAGAGACTGCTAATTATTCCTCGAAGGTTATTTGTCATTTTTCTGCAAAGGTGAAAAAAAATGAAAAGAGAAGGAAGAAAAACAAAAGTCAGGAAGAAAAAGAGTAAAAAACAAGGAAAGAAAAGTTTCCAGGTTGAAGCAGAAGGGAAATAAGGAATTGAGGTCAGTCTTCATCATATCATAGAGCTTCCTTCTCACAACGGACCAGCTCTCAAATTACAAGCTTTACAGAAAAAGACAGTTTTAGATGAAAGCAAAAGGAAGGCATTAAGTTGCCTGATGTCTTGGAGGGGAAGGATCATACTGTATTTATAAATAATGCTGTGGTATCTCAGTAAAAATTCTGGAAAGTTGATTATTTTTTTTAATTTATGACAAAAATGCCATTTTCTGTCTGCTTCTCTTAGAAGAAGGCCTCACCAGTTAAAGCCATTGTATCTTCTCTGTGCTAGGTATAACAAAAAATAAAGACTTTTCAGAGGATTATTTTCTATGGACATGCTCGGGATGTAATCATGAGCTAATAACTTACATCTTTGGTTGGTGAATTTGGTCTTCACATAGAATTATAATGTCACCTTCAAACTGTAATGTTGTTTTTAAAAGTTTTCCAGGAGAACTAACAAAAATTGACATCAGGGGTGTTTGCGACATTATCAATAAGTTGGCATTACAGTGGACTAAAAGCAGTATTTCCACTTCATGGGACATTTTAGATCTGAAAGAGGCCAAAGCAATTCAATATTCTTTTTTTTTTTTTTCTTCTGGAACATTAAAATTCAAAGAAAATTTGAGCTAGAAAAGCATACTATTTTCTAAATGAAGTGAGGTCTCTGAAGGCTTAAGTTCCCCAGTGAAACTGAATCTAGGCATATTTTGTTTGCCAATCAATCTCAATATCACAAAACTCAAATTTTCAAAAGAAGTGGCTAAAAATGGTAGTTATTCTCCTGAGTGCTTCAGTCTAAATTTAGAGACTTTCTGAACCTTTCCCATACAATTTTTTTTTGCTGTGATTGGCACTAAAAACTTGATTTCTTAAATAAAATTAAGATTCTCTGCTTCTTATTTGCTTCAAGGAGTTTGAATAATAAAAAATATCCCCAAAATTGTGATAATACTGTGTACTGAGCCATGCTGCAGGGTATAATGGATTTACCTTGAATGGGATAAGAAAGCAGAACTAATTTATTGAAGGCAAGGCAAGTCACAGTCCAGTAAAATTCAACACTCATGACGTCGGGGATATAACGGTGCAGATATTTTTTCACACAGGCTCACGATGCAGGCAAGCTTATATTGTGGGAGATTTTTAATGTGTGGCCTTCATAATCTGCCACGCAGAGCTGCTGTGGGGATTAACTAGTTAAGATTTGTAAAGTGCTTTGAAGATTATAAGGCATTAAGTTGCATAAGTGCTAAGCGCTATTATTTAATACTTAAGTATCATAACCAAGCTTTACAGGACAACGCGTGTTCACCTCCCTGGTACGAGTCCTTGTGATTTCAGTGTAGTTGCTGCAAGAGGTAAAGCAAGCACGACTGACCACAACAGAGTGGAATTCCTCTCTTGTTTCACTATCAGGGACTAAAGTGAGATAAAACTGTAATGGTGTTGGAGAAAAATTTAATTGAAAAATAATTATTATGAAATCCAATAGTAGATCCAAGAAATTCACATAAAAATGCAGGGATCCTTAAGGTGTCAGTTCTGCCATTTTTACTTAATATCTGTCCTACCTTACCCAAGCAGACCCACTGACTATCCTCCAAACCCCAAATCCATAAATGGACGAAATACATTAATTATATCAGCTGAAAATGTTGCCAAGTAACAGCAATGATGGGTAAAACCTGTACACTGCTAAGTTGTACTTCAAACACATTTTAGCTTTGACTTAAAATCAATTAAAAATTGTTTAAGGCAAAATTTTGCAAGAAAGATTAACACAGAGAGACTGTTGTCTTTATCAACCAGATTGAGAACACGTTGGTTTTTTTTTTGACACAGTTTCTTTGCTGAGTTTCACTTTGGTACCAATCTTCCTCTCCCTTGTTTTGGGAGTAGCAGAAGTAGTTGCTGGGTTTTTTTTTTTGGTAGCGAAGGGACAGAGTATTTGTTACTAAAATAACTATGTCAAACAGAAACACCATCACATAATTTTGTGCCTAACTGTGCTGGAGACGGAGGAACACAAGCGTTTCAGGACTGCTGACCTCCATGCACTGTAGATGTTAGGATGGCATATTGTCGGACCCTGAGCTGCGTCCCAGCATCCCTCCAGGCCATAAGACCCTATCTGGCACGCAGGGAAGGAGAGTTGGATTTATTTACCTTACAAGGACTAATCATTATTCAATGGCAGTCTCTTTGCAGGACAAAGCACTTAGTACTTAAATTTCTTGCCTCTGCAAAAGTGATGCAGACATTTCACAAGGGTATGCAAGGATATACTTTCCAAGTACATGCATTTCCTCTCTGTGGCTAAGAATAAAGATTACTTTTCTATAGAGTTTTGATATTTTGATCTGAATTGAAGCATATAATAAAAACGCACTTCGCTGAATGTCTCCGATAGGAAATGAAATTCAGTGTTAGAGACAGGAGTGAGTAGTGCACTTGTACAGTAAACACAGATACTTGTCCTTTCCTGGGCCAAGGAAGCTGCAGGCCTCTAATGCTCCTAATTCTCTTCGGAAAGCATAAATTTGGCTTCCTCCATTAAGTTATTAACAGTCATTGTGTCACAGGAGATCAAATTATTTGTCCCAAAGCACGAGTAAAGTCCATGAAAAAGCCAGAGCTCAATTTAGCTTTCAAGACGCTGATCCCTGTCCCTGATTCCTTTAGCCATTCACCTTAGAAACAGCTCAAAACAGACTCGAACAGCGCAGTGTACATCGTCCACAGGAAAGATCTGCCTACACATGGTGGCAAATGTGACTCAATGCACTTGGTTAACAGGGTCTTACCAGTCTTTTCACCAGCTACCCCAGGAGAAGTGGAAACCGGAGGCAGTATGCTTCATTCAGACTCGGCTCCTTTAGCTCCAAAGTGTTCATGCAGAGATTCAGGGCTTCTTCGCTCTCCTCAGGTTCTATAGGTTTTCCAATCCTTTATCTGAGGCTCCACTCACCTCCGCAGTTGCTCTCCCACCCCTGTGTCACAGCTAAAGCAAGAAAAACAACTCAGCTGAAAAGAACAACGTTCTTTTCTTTTGTCTTTCCAGGAACTCTTTTCTTGGATTCCCTTGCTGCCTTCTGTTCTGTTTAGAGAGTCTTAAATCATACAATGGCAGCTACTCATTATTCATTTTAGATTCAAATTATGGGTTACTTATGCTGTTGCTCATACCAACAGTAAACTACTTGACCTGCATTAGTGTTCTTAATGCTTGCTTTGGCAGAAGTGAAATTGTGTTTCTGAAAGGGCAGATATTTACCAGGTGCATTACAAATTTAGTTAGAATTTGAAAAAAGTGCAGCTGGGTCTTGTCATGCCTGAGTTACTGAGCTTGAAAGATACAGTGACTGCTATCAATTTCATGTACTGCACAGACCATGACACACACAGTTTGGAAATACGTGTACGTGGCTCAGTTTTCCTGTGATTTTAGTATATTGAGCAAGACCGAAACACTGTAAAAATAGAACCATCAACAAATGGTTTTGAATGTTGCTTACAACCAGCACCTGGTGTACAGGACGGAAAGAAATATAATAAGCGAGGATTCCATCAGTCCCTCCACGCAATGGATCACGCACCACTAAAGGTCAGTGCACGTGTGTCACGCTGGCAGTACCCACGCGTGGCTACACAGGGGACAGTATTGAAAGATGGCAACGTCCACATCCTCCCCATGTTCATAGCGGACCAAGATCCATTACAAGAAGACCATGTGCATCATCCTCAGCCTCATCTTTTTCTTTGTTCAGAGGGCAGATGAGTTCAGAATACACCAAGCCTTAAATATTGTCTCTCTCTGCTGAACTATGAACATGTGAATATGCTTGAATTCTGGTGCCCTGAGGTCCCAGCAGAAACCATTTTCCTGGGGCAGTAGAGTCCTCTGCCTTTTCTCCTTAGCCCCTGGGGCTCCTACTCTTCCCATACATACCCATGTCCATAAGTGTCAGGAGCAAATAAACAACTGCACTCCTCTCAACCCAGTGCATTGGGGTGTCTTCTCATCCATTAACTCATTTCATAGGTACGGGAGGGTGGCGGGAAGGTTAGTCTAATTTAATTCCTTCTGATCACCAAGGAGGAGAAAATAAATGCAGTGCACTCCAGTTAGATCCTCCTGCCCAAACTGCATCAGAGCTAGGAAAAGAGTCCCGTGTTAGCTGCATATAGTGGGAATTTCTATCCCAAGCAGAGAAAAAGGGTCTTTCTTGGCAAGAAAATTGTTAACGTCAAGGAGTCTGAATTTAAGTTCTTAATATTTTTAAACTTACTCCCATGGTATTCCTCCTGCATACTCCTGAAATGCTGAAAGTGTTTCTTCTGCTCCTCTGTATTTAAAAAAGGATTGATGGAAGGGAGGTTTTTTTTCTGAAGCGGCTCATAGATCCGTTATAACCCAGGATCTTTTTTCTGCTCCTTTACCTTTGCCCATTTTTAAATTAAAGGAACAGAGTGAAATGTCTTATGCTTCATTGCAAATATCAAACTGATTTTCTCTTTCTTCTTTGCAAGTTTAATTTAGTTTTATGAAAAGACATTTGGGAGAAAAAAAAATGAACAAAACAAATGAAAAGAACTTTACTGAAAATAAATCCAAGCAAAGAGCATGTGTTGAAAAATCCTCTCAGTCTGGAACAAGAGACCTAGTGAAAAATGTGCCTGTTTCTCACCCCCATAACAGTTAACCTAACATTAAGTAGGAGCTTCTTAAGATCTGGGAAAAAGCTTCTCTTACTGTTATGGGTCCCCCAACAGGGGGATGGGACAGGCAAATCTCTACCCATATATATCACCTTCTCACCAAAAACTTCTCCCTCAACTGCTTCATTCCAGAATCTACTTTCCTGCACCCTCCTGTGAGCAAGAGGAAACTCATATCCAGCAACGCAAGTGGAAATGCAAGTGAATGTTGAAGAACAATGTTGTGATGTTCTGAAGAGCACAGCTGATAGATCTTTCTCAAAGACCATCTTTAACTTCAGATAATATGTTGTTCACTAAAGAGGATCTCCACTCAGTGCTGTGATAGATGTCAGAAAGCAGAAAGCCTTCAAAATTTGTGGAACTAATGACTCTACTAGTTTTCCTAGACTAGGGATATTGCCTTTTAGAGCTTTGTGGGGGTAGAATAACAGACAGTATTTCATGTTCTACCCAAAATATACTCTCCTAAATCCCTGTCCCTCCTGCCCCATGTCTCCATCCCAGCCCACAGAATTGCAGATGTACAGGTGTATGAAAGCAGCCCTAGGCTGTGCTCTGGATAGGAATTCAGTCAATTACTCTCTTTCCATATCTGAAACTTTCCAATATGCTGTCCAGGAAGGAGACAAATCTTGGGGAAAATCCTGGCAAGCTGTTGAACTGCTATTCCAGCCCCTTGCGGGTTTAGACAGAAAAGAACACAGCCTTGCTCAGAAATTTCTCTTCTTCGTTCCAGGCAGCAGCTCCCTTACAGCCCTCCCGCCCAAGAAGCCCCACGCTGAACAGGGGGGTCACTGCCGTCGCAGGGGCTGTCAGCACTGAGTTGCCTTCCTGCTGGCCACAGCTTTCTTGGATGGTGGTTTTAGTACTGGGAGAGGGAATTATGCAACTAACTGGATTTTGAAGGGAGCTGCCTGTAATTTCCAGTAGGGTCTTTACTAGAGGTTTCCACCTCCTTGTTGAAAACATTTTTTTCCTCTTTTTAGAGCAAATAATCTTCCTGAATGTCACTTTTCATCTTGAAAATGTACTTTCTTTAGTTTACTAAAGCTGTAGGTGTCTCTGGAGTGAGATCCTAATACAGGTGAGATCACCCAAATATATATACACATACATACATATACATATAACAGAACTGTAATAGACTTTGAAATGGTAACTGTTTTAGACTTACCCATACAGCTCGCTTTCCAAGGACTTTCAGATTTCTCCTTTGTGAGAAAACTGTTGTTACACTCAACGCCAGCAATGGGGAGGAGAAGTTAACACATTTCTCTACTGATCTCACTTGGAGCTTTTAGGCCTTGAGAGAGTGACCACTTGCAGAAAAAGCACCTGACATGAGGAGCAGAAAGATGTGGTTAAAATGTAGTCCCCCCGAAAAATCTTTATGTCCAAAAGATGTGTAAAATTTCTTCTTGAGCATTAGTAGACTTCAGACTAGCATCTTTGTGTTTTCACAGGAATTGCAACAAAGATCTGAAGGGAAAGGGCTGATCTGTACCAGGATCTGTACTCAGACCTACTCAGCTGGAGCTCAGACAGCAGATCAGGTGGCAAAATATAGGGATGCTTGGATTTATGAGTCCTAAAATTTCCAAAAAAATATGTTGGTTTTGGCCGCTTCAGAGCAAGAATGACAAGACTAGACTCCATCCCCAAATTTGTACGTGCTACTAACGTGAGGTGCCCGTTGAGATTCTTGCACTGCTTTAATAAACATTTAGAAGCTGCCCAACTAGAAACTTGACTCGCTTTCTTCGGTGTACTACATACAGATTAACTGTACATATTTCTGGAAGCATGTAATTTGTTGGCTTCTAATACAATTTTAGCCATTTTTACTGCAGCACTAGTAGTTCTCTTGCATTACTGCACAGTTTGCTTCGTGTATGCATATGTGTATGCATACCATATTATAATAATAGAAACAAATATTCTTCAGAAATTTTCAGTGCTCTTCTCCAAGAGTCATGATATTTTGCCTAGTTTCTGTTTGGTATTGTTATAAATAAAAAGGTTTTGCTTTGCACATGTGTCTCACTTGTTCATTTCATTGTATTTTTCTGTTCTAAAGAGACTCTCACTCAACTCATACTCATCATCTAAGCATCTGAATCACTTTTCAGGCATATGAGTAGTACGAAGGGTATAACAACAGTCAACAGTCCCACAATCCTGCCTTGTCTATTTAGCGCTGCCCTTGCAGCCCAACTTCCTATCAGAGACTGGAGATGAGTTCAGTGGACACCTCAGCCCAAAAGGCCCGCTACCCCAGGAGTTAGCAGCTGAATTCAGCACTATGGCAGGAAGGTACGGTGTGTCACATCTTTTAAGCATAGCCTAAAGTCTCTAAAAGCTTTCCATGAGCATGGGTGACCTTATTCAGGAGGCTTGCAAGAAAATGGTTCTCTTGTGGAGGAAGATCGTGTGAACAAACCCTTCCACAACTTGTGCTGATATGCAGTCAGGACAGTGGTGGGCATGTTCTTCATGCAACACCCTCCACTCTTAGTGACCATTGTCCTGATAGGACATCCCTGATCTCCGGAGAGCAGACTGTACATTCTCAATCCAAAGCTGCCACTGCTGTAGGCCACTGAAAGATAAGGAGAGACAGGGACAAGATGTTCACCCATGGAGAGGCCCTTCTAATCAATTTCTTCATAAAGGAAGCCACAGCTAGCAAATTTTAATTCTAACTGCTGGGATGTTTTATCCACCTGGTCCCAGTTTGGTCAGTAGTATCCCACTGTTGTGCTGCTCCACTGATTACCCTTGCTTCCACAAAGGAAATGAAAGTGCAAGTGCTCATATCTAGCTGAGCTTCCTGTCAGAGATAACAAGGCTCCGTGGAAAGGAAGACAACATCAAAAAAGCACAAGATCATCAGTCAAGAGGAGAACTGCCATTCCCATGACAACCAGAGCATCTTCTCAGAGAACCAAGGTGCAATATCTGATACCTCCATCTATCTGCGGTTTCTTCTTATGCAAGCAACCCCTTATCTTAGCAGGAGATGCCTCAAATCAGCGTGCAGCCAAGGACAAGCCACGAGCTATAAAACTGTATTACAGAACTGGGGGCATTCCTTTCCACTTATGCACATACTTGTGATGATTATGTTCACTTCTACAACAAGGAGCAACTCTTTACCATCTGGAGTCAAGTAAACAATCAGCTAAAATATCTTTGAATATTTGATATTTTGTACAAAGTCTGGCAGAGAACATCTGAAATACAAACATTTATTTTACACTTATATCAGTTATTGCTTTCCCTCTCTTATGTAAGAAGGTTTTATTTGTAAATATTTTCATTTTCCTTTATCTCAGTTCTTTCAAAACTATAACACCTCTGTATTAGAAGACTCTCTCCCTAGAATTTCAAATTTAAATCCAATGAAGACAATGAGTTTTTCTCCATCCCACACGAATTCTCAAGCCTAATGTTTAAAGAGCTGTTCCTTTTGGCAGCTCTGAAGCATCTCAGTTTATTAGCCTTCTCAGTCCAGGAATTTCAGAGAAGTGATTTTAGCAAATTAAATCCCATAGCACAAATCAAAATATATTTGATTTGCCATCTTGGTAATAGTTTTAAATGATAAATGGAGCATTCTGTTTACTTCCACTGTCAATAATTTTAATTTGTTAAGAATTTAAGAGAATACTAGCAGACTCTTTCCTTAGCAGCTTATTTGCCAGTATTTTGTTATTATACAAAAGTAGGGCCTTACAGATTCCTATTTTATTTCTATTTATCCACTAAATTGCAGCAGATGTTTAATGTTCAGATGGCTATGGTCAAGTAAGATGAATATAACCTCCAAAAAGCTATGTGATTTGACTAAAAGAGACAATCAAGGGCAAGGCTACTGTTTTATACCTCTTCCAAACCCAGAAAGATAGCAAAGAGCTAATGTTGGGTCAGATGCCGCTATCACCACTCACATTCAGTAGCACTTTCTAGTTGAAGAAGTTGTTACTGGTTACCAATCCAAACCTGCCTAAAGAAATTAAGCTTAAGTTAAGCAAAATCAGGCTGTTTAAGAGCCAGCATATATTACTGGCATGTTCTCTTTGGATGATTAGAGGGAGAGGCCACAGTGTTTGTCCAAGGACCAAATTCAGACTGTTTGTCAATGAGAGATGGCTACATATTATGCCTGATGATCTGGACACAAGTCCCAAGTCTCCCTTGCTGTGTATAGTGCTATGTATCCGCCTGATTACAAGCCTGAAGAAGTGCTTCAGCTAGTTCAGATACTTAAATTTTAAATCTAATCTTCATATGAATTTTTAACATGCCATGAAAACTTGCGGTTCATAAATAATTTACAATAACTCATGAAGGCACTCTGCCATCTTTGACTGATTTGTCCCTCGGATCAAAATATAATCCTTTTAGAATTTTGAGATAAGCTAAAATATATGCCTTTGTAAAATATGCCTCTTCAGAGATCCAGAAGAGCTGGCTCTGCTCTGTAAGAAAAAATTACGCAGACTTCCAGCCAAGAAAGAAGGGGAAGTGGTATATATACATTTCTTAGGAAGGACCATATCAAAACAAGAAAACATAACAATCATAACCAAGGAAGTTATTTTCCTTGACCATAAGGATGCTTCTGTCTGACCTAAAGAGCAGTCTTTCCTGTCATTACTGTTGATGTGGCAAGTTTATTCGATTCTTTTGTTGGAAAGAAAAAAAATATGTGACCAACAAATTTGTGAAGAACAGAAAGATGGGGAAAGACTGCATTCTTTGGTCATTCAAAGTAGTTTAATCAGAAAGATGTCACCTACAAAGCCATCTACAGATGCATGAGTAATTTCATTGTAGACAGCTATGTCCACCAAGTATAAAGGCATCAGTGACAAACAAGAGAAACAGTGTGTGAGTTTTCTCATCTTCTAGCAAGTTCCCACATTTCTCTAGGAGTTTTCAGCAACATTTCTGGAGAGAGCAGCAACTTCAGTTGTAGCTACAAATAAAAATGCCTATTTTTAGGCTCTGACAGAACAGTTCTGTTGTAACTCCCCTTCTCTCTAGTGGTTTCTGAGGGACAACCTGTTGTCCTGCAGTCTCGGACTGCTTTTTTCAACCCTTGCTTCCTACCACAAACATGAAAGATTGCGTTTTCAGGAATGGCCTTTGCTCTTGGGATCCAAGTAATTTGGTTTTGGGTTCTCTGCCTGTCAATATATTTGCAAGTCCCTAATGGCTCTGACATAAGTATCTAAGCTTTTTTTTCACCATCTTGAGAAGAATGTCACACACAGGGCTTAATTTACCTACCAAAGACATGCACACTCATAGGAAGACCACATTCAACACTCAAGCAAGCTCACTTAAATCCCAGTCTAGGTAACCTTGAACTGAACCTCCGTAATATAGACGTAGCCACAGTGTTTTCTTTTTGGCTCTTTGTGAGAAAGAAGAGCATTGAAAATCAGCTTTATTGAATCCCTAAATCTGAGGCTGAATTTTTTAAATAAAGGGATTAGGCTTTTCCAGGAAATTAACTGTGGATAAAGAGACAAATAGTTCAAATTTGGAAATCTAATTCCTAGGAAAAGGTAGATTTTTTTCTAAAACCACACAACCCATTATGCCTGTCTTCTAGTAGCTAGCTGAGGACGAGATTCATGTGTTCTCTTCTATGAACGCCGTCCTTATGTGCTTAAATCTCACCATATGGATGAGCTTTGGCAGATGCCAAACTGCTAGTGCCATGAGACAGATGAATGTCTGAAAGAGCAGGGTTCTCAGTGGCCAGCCCTATGACACCTACATCTGCCTTAAGGAAGCAACCCCTCTGTATTCTTAGCCAAAGTCCCTTTATTAAGGGACATTGCCTTCTGTTTTGATTTCACACTGTTCCCTGCCAGAGTATTAGTCTAAATTTCCTGTCCCCCCATTACATAAGCTTCCTCTTAAAACTTAATTTAGCATGTTAATGAAAGATTCATCTTTTTATAATTGATATGCAGAAATTAAGAGTTTTACACTTCAGTCTCATTTTATCATTTCCGTAAAAGCATCTGAAAGGGTTAATAAGATTTAAATATTTTAAACAAAATATGAGGCATTAATTATCTGCCTTATTTCATGATAGAAATTACGCACCTAATTACAATGGAAAATAATCTACCAGTGTATCTGAGTCATTCTCCATGATGTTATCAGAGTTAGTAACAGCCTTACTGGGACTGTCCAGGGAATAAGAAATGCTAATTATATTGTCTGTTTCTGACTGGCCTGATAGTACTTTACAAAAATAAAAAGCTATTGTATGTAGCCTATTTAAATCTAACGTCATTGGGCTGCATGAACAGCAGCTTAGAAAAACCCTAATGTGGGGTTTGCTATTTAAAGAATCTTGCGGGCTAATTCAAACAAAGAATAATCTTTCTAAAATGCGTGTTTGATTATTTCTTCAAGCTTTTCTGATTGATTTGGCATGCAGGAGAGTAATAGAATTGTAACCACTGTGACAAGGTTGTCTTGAGCAGAAACTGACTCCTGACAAATCATTTTGCTTTTTCGTTTGGTCTTTTTTTTTTTTTTCCTAACGTCCCATAGATTTGAACGTAAGTATGTAATCTACTGCAGAACAAATTATAGTCCTTAGACCTTTTTATGAGACTAGCCTGGAACTGATGCACCGATGGGACTCTAAGATTTATATTTCCTTAAACAAAAGAAGAAATCATATCTTACACATCATCTGCCATTCAAGCAAATATTTCTTTGCCCTGTCTCAATCAAAGCAGACAGAATCGCTAATCTGCCCAATTTTCCTTGATAGCCTATCTATCTGCTGCATACACAGCATTTTTCACAGGCGAGAAGCAGTGAGGAGGTCTTTGCACATAAACAATGAGCAGGATAGCCTTTTTTAGAGACATCCAAAAACTCCTTGACAAGAAGTATGACAATTGCTAGATAAACGCAGCTGTTGTTTCTGAAAATGAGGGGAATGGCCTCAACAGGCCATTTATACCCCCAAAATCCTCTGGAACTGAGAGAGTTAGAGAGCAAAGAAGCAGAGGTTATAAATACAGGAGGCAACGAGTATGCTGCAGCTGACTGGTGGAAAACTGAACTCTACAGAGAGCTAGGTCTCAATATCTATACCACACCCCAGGTATGAGCCATATGGTCCTGTTTTCTGGCAGCTGAGGACCTGCTGAACTCCTGCTAGCGGTGGAGACTACAACAGGCTCCTTGCTTTCAAAGGTACAATAAAGGGCCAACTTTACATATTATATTCAATTAATGAAAATATGACATAGGAAGAAAGAAAGATGTCAGTTTGGTTGTGGTTTGTGTCATAAATTTCTTGGTAGTATTCCAAATGTGCTTTTTACAATATTTCATCCTGCTCTCTGTGCACTATTTTAATTTAATAAATCCTATGGTTCTCTTTCTGTGGATATGGTCTGGCAATTACTAACGGGTTCTGATAAAAGTTTTTATAACGTATACTAGGGGTTTATTGAAAGTCCTGAAAGCAACTTTGGCAGCGCTGAAGCTGAGCAGCAAGGCAAACACAGAACAGCTACATATTACATGCTCATCTAGTACCTTATCTAGTTTCCAAAAATGTAAGGAAACTCAATGGTAATGGGGTCTCAACAGCATCTAATGCCATTGATTTCAACAGCTAGATCCATGAGAAGAAAAGATCTCCTACACAAAATGCACAGAAGCCAACTTTGCATTCTCAGTCTTAGTACACTGTGCTAAAAAAGAATTAACATATTTATTCTAAAATACTTTAGTTGTAAAAATCTTTATCTTCTATCCTTATGCACAACCAATATAATCAGCAAACCCTTTACCTCTGTAGTATTATTGCCTCTTTAATAATCTTTTTCTTCTTACCTACATAGGAAATTGCCTGGATAGTTTGAGGAGGTCATGATGAGGCAGAGATCTGCATGAGTAACGCACAAAGCCAGTGCTGCAGAGTCACTTGGGCATCGCTGCTTCGTATTTCCCAGCACACCGACTGGGGCCACAGTGCTGCTTCAAGCTGTTCTGGGCATTAACATGTAACTCTCTAAGCTAAAAAGCAAAGAACAGAAAAAACAGATTGTCATCTCCCTTCCTTCCAAGGGCATGGGAACCACCACCACTTTGTTCTTGTCCCCCCTCTGAGCTTTGGGGCTGTCACCGTAGTACACAAGGGCCAGTCCTGAACTCTGGCTAGAACTCCAAGTTAGAGCCAGGATAAGGTTGCTCAGAGACATCTGGGGGTCGCTGTATTGCACCTCCCAGTATGCCTGGCTTTGAGAAGACGTTTGACCAGCAAGGAGGCAGCCAGCATCCAGCTGAGCCTGCCGGCTCAGGCTCTGCTCCAACTCAAAGCATCTGTTCTGCGCCAGATGAGCCGTCCCTCAAAGCAGAACATCTGTACCCCTGTGACAGCCATCTCAGCTGCAGCGCTTCCACAGACACACTGCACGCCAACCCGCTGCTGAGTTACGCGTCATTTCATCCCAACTCCCTGTTGTCACAGGTTTCTGACATATTTGTGCTTTAAAAAAAAAACCAACCTGGCCTCAGGCTACCTTACGGGATTCGGGTCCCATTTCAGGTTGTGTCTAGACTCACTATACACAAATCCGTAGGCTCTCTTGGCCTCTCTCAGAAATGTGAATGTCACAAAATGTCTGTTTCCTCCCACGGATCCAAGAAAAACCTCCCAGTCAAAGTGAGGGAACTCACAAATTGAAATGAAATACCGTACCGGGCTTCAGAACGCCTCCATTGAAGAAGTGGGCAGGAGGCAGCAGATTCCTTCCCGCTGCTTCTCCGAGATGTCACGCTACACTCCTGACAAACGTACTGCAATCCTACAGTATGGACACAAGGACACACTTAGTGATAAGAGGAAAATACTCTTATTTTTGGAAATATATTCCAAAGTCAAAACACATCAGCAAATATTTTGCCGGGTTTTATATCTGAAAGCATTAAGGAAGGAGTAGAATTAAACTGTGAAAGCTGAGATGTACTCTGTGTTCCTCTTCAAATCCCTTGAAGTAATAACTACCGAACTGAAGAAATAACTACCAACCTTAAAGGATCAAAAAGGATCAACAAGTTACGATCTTAGCTCTCTAACTGTTGAGCGACAGTCACTGTTCAAGTGAAGCAGCTCAAGCGCGCGAAGATTTTCATGTGTGTGCATTTGGCAGAATCACAATTTATTGAGCGAGACATCCTAGCAAATAAGCATCTGCCATTAAAATCTTTCTCAGCAGGTGTGGGAATGGTCGTTAACATGATTGGAGGACAACCCCTCCGTGAGTTATCTTCAATTGTCTGCAAAACAGAAATGATATTACAAGAAGACAATAAAGCATTGTGAAAATGAGTCATTAGACTCAAGAGTTGCAGGTGAGTTGCAACTCTGTTGCACTGAGAAATGTTTGGATGTATTTCTGGAGAGTGCATCACGATTACTAGCGCCTTCCAAGCGAAAAAGGTGATTCTTGCAGAATAATTAAAAACACAACAGTCTTAAAGTTACTGGTTCTTACATTACTGTGATTCTCCCACGCGAGTTTTGAAAATACTCAGTATTCTACTCAGTGATATAAAATTCCCATTTAGGGGGCAATCTTGAAGAGATTTCAAGGGAAGAGGGGGTTTTTGAAGTCTGTGCTGACAGACATGAAAAACGTTTTGCCTCATAGCTCTCCCTTAGCTGCGCTGCTTAGTTTCAGGGCTCGATGCTGCCATTATCAACTAAATTGCACGTTGTATCTACTTTGATAAAAACAAATAAATCCTCTGGAATAGAGACATTCAAGCACCTCAAAATTATCTAGGGTCTTTGTTCTCATTATACCAACATGGTTCCCTTAGGCTCCCAAATCCTGAGAAGAAATAAGGCCTGATGTCTGATATTCCCACGAGCCCATCCTGGGCATTCAGCACCTGTATCCCCACCTGTCCCACTGTCAGCCAGAGAGAACCGAGCTAGAATATGACCTTCCACTGCTGCTATTCCATCTGTGAGGTTAGGAATAGACCTTCCGATAAAAAAAGACTACATACGTGACCCGCAGGCGTTTTGCCTTTGTCATAATACCTAGTACAATTTACGCAAATACATGGTTTTGAGCTGTGGAGGAATAAAAGTTGCTGCTGCTGACCTGCTGGCACTTTAAAAGAGCCAGAGTTCCATGACCAAAAATGTCAAAAGAGTTATCCACTGCACACCAGTTTCTATATACTGCAGCTGACAGCACTTTAATTGTCTTCAGTTCCTCTGATGGCAAAATGATTCAGTTGTTATTTGCATTGACGTACATAAGAATCCTCAATAATCATAAAAAAATCCTTGAAACCCTCAAGCATTCTCTATTTTTATTTTTTTATACGTGAAAATATTGATGATATCAATAAATACAGAAATCATCAAGTAGAACCCAGAGTAAAGTCTAATTTTTGCAAACAGGTGAAAAAATGGGTTCATTTTCAAGAGACATCCAAGGAGACATCACAGAAATTGAACGAACAGAATACTTCCAAACACTGTAACCATTGGAAATAAATGTTAATTTAAATCACTCAGTCCTATGGTATCTCCTTGGCTGGTGGAGGTTGTGGTTCCATGACCGGGCAGGAATTTGGGGATCAGGTACTTTCTCAACACTTGTCAGGCTCACAAAATTTCTCTAAATCAACTTACATTTGGGTAAAATTACTCTCAGATTGCACAAATCTTACACTGGGGTCAAAAATATTTCAAAATGTGATCTGAACAACAACGCTGGAAATTGTTTCAACTATAAATAAGCACTGTAAATTATCTTAGTTTGGAAGCTTGCCATTATCTGGCGAAAGCAAAGCGTGCCTTCAGCGCAGATTTCCAGCACTGCATGAGGCAGAGCAACCACCGTTGTGTGGAAGCCAAAGACAAGCTGATTTGTCTCTGAAATCTTCTACCTGTAGTTTGCAGAGACTAAATTCTTTTACCCGGAAAAACTGTGATTGGTAAGAGACCGTGGATCAGCAGAAGAAATGGCTTTAAATACGTTAATATGAGAAAAAATTACTCAATAATTTTATTATTGCCACTTAATGCATCAGCCACAGCAGACATAGTATGTAATACTGACAGCTCATTGCGCATTATCTATCATCTTCTTGTTTAATATGCAATTTCTATGTCACATGGTTGTAAAGAAATTAAACAGCAATGATAATCTACCATTCTTTCACCCTAGCTGAGGAAGACTTGGTTCGATGTTTGAATCATTGTAGCTAGTGATATTTATTTTCTTCTGACAGGCCAAGATTCAACTAATTCTTTACATTCATTTAAATATATTGAATAATACTTGAACGAAATTACCATCAAGTGGAAATTTAAATCCATACAAGTCAAAGAATTAAAACCTAGCAGATCATAATGAAATAATCCCTTCTGCAAGTATTCAGGACTGTTCTACTGGGAACTCTGGCTTATTGAAGATTTCTGAAACTGTCCTTTCCCGTTACAAAACTAATCTCATGCCCCACACTATGTTGGGGTGACTCAGGTACTACTAATATAGAAAGCTTTTTCAGATTTTTGAGATTCTACATATCTTCTAAATATTTTACATAGATTCTCATTAGAAATCTACATGCTAACAGGAAGAGTCCAATTTCTTCTTTTATTTTAGATTATCGTGCAGTAATAGAGGAGAGAATTTTGCACTTTTAAATCCTAGTACCCACAACTTGTTTTATACTGGGAGCTTGTTCTGTCATATACTTTCCACTGCAGGTTTTTGAGGGGTCCTAGATGCCCAGGGAAAGCTAACTTTTAAATATTTAATTTTCAGTAATTAATGAATGAGATCCCACCTGCATTTAAGTAAAATGTAAACTTCTTTTGACTTCAAAGGAGATTTTAGCCCAACACAGAGGACATGGCAAGTAATTCCCCTCCAGTATAATTACATAACAGAAATATAATCTCCAATAATAATTAGAGAACACTTACACTCAAAGTCAATTTGGTCACATATAAAAATGCATTAGTGAGAATTTATCATTTAAAATAATCAAAGACAATAAATAACACTAGCTCTGAACATTCAACAATTTTTTTTCGGTTCTGCAGCAGTTTGTAAGAAGTGAATGAGAAAAAGAGAGGGAACGGGCTTAAAATGAGTATGGATGTAACACCCAAAAGGGAAGGGAAGACCAAATGAATCTAACAGTTAGATGCCTTAAAGTGACATCAAAGCAAAGAGGGAATTATGTCTTATTAGGTTCATTTAACATTTTGAAAATGGTCTAAAATGTACTAAAAACCACAGGATTTGCCTTTGGCATTACAACTACAAAACATGCTCAGCCTATAAGAACCGTAACAGTTGGAAAAATAATGAAGACACAAAATTGGAAAGGAAAAAGCTGAAAAAAGGAGATTGGTTGGGGGGGGGTGTTACCTAATATCCATTTAACATCAGAACATCATGGGTATTTTGTTATAGCATTACAAGTCCTGGGCTTCCATTCAAGTGTGAGAGTTGAGGATGGCTGAGCCAGCCAAGAGCCTGTACCAGCAACCTCGGATTAGATTGTTTCAAAAAGAGCATAATTTGTAACACTGTTCACAATTTGATTTCCTTTTCTCAACTTAAAAGCCCCCTGCCTACAAAGGAACAAGCTCAATTTCAAAACAAAATCCTTTGCAAGTCACTGTTAAGTCCATCGTCAACTCTTGTTCAAACATAAGAGTTTCATGTAAGCTTAGCTTTTTCAATCAGCTCTCCTAAATAAGTTCTCCTTCTGGAAGAACAAGGACATTTCTTGTTCTATTAAATGACGATTTGCCCTTAAGTTTCACAGTGGAGAGACTCTGAAGTTGAAGTTAAGGAAATTTAATTGTTATTATACTGTAATAAGTTAAGGAATGTAATTGTTATTAGACTCCTCATGTCTTCTGAAAACCTCCTGGGTTTCCAACTCTTGTGTAAGTGGTCACACAAAAGGTACATCCAAGCTTAGAACAGAGCACCATAGAAACAGAGCTGGTTGGTAGGCCCTGTAACATGGTGGCTGGATGGTTGAAGGAAAATAATACATCTGTTTAGGACCAAAAGTGGTTACGCTCATATTCGTCACGCCACAAAGAAATGCTGGATAGTAATCACATTAGATTCTCTGTAGGTCATAGTCCAGCTTCGTAACTGGATTTCATACCCAACCACCCCAGCCCTCCAAGGATATGGAAAATAATTCAGGAGAGTCCTGCGTCCTGTTTTATCCAGCAAACCGCATGACATCATTACAATAACGTCATTGTTATCTACCCAACTCCACCTGTTCCATCAAAGCCGTCAATCTCGCTGCTGTAGCAATCTTTGCCTTGAACTGGAAATTTCTAGGCTATAAGTCTCAGCTGGAGTAAGGCATTTTAATAAGAAGAATCACAGATTTCTTCTTTTTCATGGAGGAATAACCAACATGGTTACACTAGTTCAAAAATCACAAGCTGAAAAATCACAAGTCTATTAAAAATAGAAATTTAATGTTTTCTTATTTATTTTATTGTGTTTGAAATGCAAGACGCACCTCAGAACTTAAATAACTGCATAGTATTTAATGTCCAAAGTTACTGCATGGCACAACCTGCAAAGACATGTCAATTATTTATGAAAATTTTTATCATTTTTTAAGAGGGAAAATGTGGTTACTAGATTCAGACTTCAAGATTTTGAAGTTAAAATGGGTATTTTAGACTCTACATTAAAATGATGATATATAGACACAACTGTACTTTCTCATTTTTAATAAAAGATATTACTTCACCATGAACTTGGCCTTCTTCAGCATCCTGTCAGTTTTCATCCCTCCTGGATATGGAGAACATTGTAATTTTTCAACTGAAGCACAAAACACCTTTAAAAATCTATTATGACTTAGTGTTTAGAGACCACCAGAAGTAATCTGATCACACCCCTCTGGACATCCCAGGATAAATAATTCTATCTACTTCTCTGGCTATTACTTGTGTTTCACCAAATCTCATACTTCATAAAACATCCAGTTTCTTGCAATAGTTTATCATCCACACTGGTAAAAATCCAATTTTACATCTGATGATTACAGGTTTGCATGGGGTTAGTTCCCAGATATTGTTTTTTTGATGTTGCTACTTTTTTAGACTGAAAAAGAGTGTTACTACCTGATACCTTTCTGGAAATTATGTGCCATAATCAAGTCACCTGTCACCTTTCAGTTATCTTATATCCCTTAATTATACCATTATAAGACATTTTCTCTAATTTTCAAATAATTGTTGCAGTTCTTCTATGGGGCCTCACTATATTTTTCTGTCTAAACACTGTAATTCCATTATCAGTTTACAATCGCTTTAGCAGTCAGGTAGACTTGTTGACTTCACATACTTGAACTTTCTCAAGTACTGCATGGGTCTGTGACTGTGAAACTGTCCTGAACGAATCTGAAATAGCAAAAATTTGTGGCAGAGAAACAAAATTATGTATGTGCAGTTGATTGAGTGCAAAGGGATATTAGAAGTA
The DNA here is from genome assembly GCA_025774025.1 of Xenus cinereus. Classification (NCBI taxonomy): domain Eukaryota; kingdom Metazoa; phylum Chordata; class Aves; order Charadriiformes; family Scolopacidae; genus Xenus; species Xenus cinereus. The sequence goes on along the minus strand of JAOXJK010000032.1, from coordinate 70,528,726 downwards.
CACACAGGATAGCAACATTAAGGAGGTGGAAGACAGGCTAGATATGAGTGCTTAGGTATGAATGCTCCTCAGGTGGAAGCATTCATGACTAAGACTCATTATACAACATTCAAATTGCTCGCTCTTCTGTGGGAAGTAACAAATGTCACATGCAGGAGTCATAGGACCTTTCTATTCCTACTTACTAGTTTACTATTTCAAAACTTCCACTCATCTTTTTCACAGCATCAGAACTGGAGCACTCATTGTATTGCTCATCTACTACATCTTTTTAAGTGTTACTATTTTTCCCACTGCTGTGCTCTAGAGAAGGCCTTTACTATTTGTACCTAGACATAAGATTTTGCATTTTCTTGTATTAAACATTTATTTTTCTTGAATTGCCCACTTGAGAAAATAATTCAGACTCTTTTATATCAATTATTGTGATATCTGCTAGTTTCATCAGCACTGATTTCCGGATCATTGCTGATAATATTGAGTAGTCTATTACTTACCCTTAAGGAAACACAATAGGAAAAGACCCATTTAGAAATGATTGCTGTGAAACGTAGCTGAATCCAGCGAGTTTCACGATTCAGGGGATTTCTCCTGCCCCAGCCCAACAGATGTGAGGGTGATGCTGGAGTTCCATGTCCCAAAGTCCAGCTGCTAGCCAGGCTGAGCAGGTGTGCTCCCAGTAGGCACATACACAAACAAACTACACACACACAACTGACCCCAGAGAGCAGTGCCCTCACCAGCACCTACATAAGCACAGATGGTGCTCACGTAGATGTGGACAGCACAGGCAGCCTGATCCTCTTACTCCCCTGCTGGTGATCAGGATTGAAGCCGATTCTATGAAGTTCACCAGCACTTACATGCACAGTGCAAGTCTCTTCAGCCACCAGCTCTAGATGCTCACACTGTGCATCTGCTGGCCTTCAGGTTCCCAGTCTCCCCGGGTTGTTGGCATCTGGACTACAGACCCCAGAGACAATGAGACCCCTCCTTCTACTCACCGACTGGTCCGACTTGAAGCTCACTAGTGCCCACACACAAGGGCTCAGAATAGAGTGCACACACACAGGAGACAGTTAGAAATAAGATTAATAAGAAGTTAGGACAAACTGAGGTGATCAGGTCCAAGGCTCAGTCCGGTAAGTCCACCAAGCAGCCGCCCACTTGCCTGGACTCTTTTATCTCATTTTCCCCTCTCTTTTCCTAGGTTTCTTTGTCTCCAGCCTACCCCTATCACTCCGTCTGCTGCGTTCAGTCCTTCCCTTAAACAACTCTTAAGAAATTTGACACATTCCTACAACAGTCTTAAAACATTCATTTTACTTAACTCCTAAATTCTCACAGCAAGTCCCATACTTGAGCAATCGCTCTGTTCAGTCTGCGTGGTTTTCTAGGAAAAGAGTTTTTGATCAATTCCTCCGCATGGGCTCCATCATGGGCTGGGGTCAATGGGAAATTGCTCTCCTTTGATGGTCTTAAGGAATTAGCTGATGCAGGATGCTCTTTTTCCACTGATCAGTATTGCAGGGTTCCTCCACCCATCATCATTTCTCCCATCCTTATTGGGTTTTCCTGCTTAATGTGATTAGCCATTAGCCAGGCAACCTAAAAATCCCTACTTGTAAGTTATAGCTCCCACAATTATCACTGTATTTTGAGTTTTATGTCATGAAGATGCTTTTCCAGCTAACTCCCTTTCAGTGCAACAACCCCCAAGGCCACTGTTTTTCTGTCAAAATGGTCCTACTCCTTTTTGGGTTTTGCCAGAAACTCTACGAAATTTCCCATCAGAAGAACGTAGCAATGGCTGGAATTAAGAAAAAAATAAAAACCTGATTTTCACACCAATGAAGATTTGTTTCAGTCTATTCTACTGACTTATGGACTTGTCACAGCTGATAATGTTTTGATTCACAAGTCACAATGGATCCATTTCTGCCCCACGTTCAGGCTGAAAAGACAGTACGAAATTACATACTGCCAATTCCAAAAACCTTTTCTTTTGAACAAAAAAAAAAATTGTATCAGGATAGACTAGTAAGATTGGACAAAATAGCTTGGAGTGGGCATATTCTGAAAGGTATTTTGTAAAATATACAGCTTTGTCACATTGTATAAAAGCAGGAGCAGCATAAAAGGCAGACTACCTTTAGATTTTGTTGCCCCAGGCTTTTAGCAAACTTTAAGATAATGGGGTAAGGCTGAATTACAAGCTCTGCACTTTGCTAAGAGCATCGATACACAAAATGGAAAATACGGAGTGCAGATAAGCAGGAGGAGATGTTATTCTCTGTTCTGCAAAGCTCATAGGTAATTAAGGAAAGTAATGTTTTTGGACTTGTAATTCCATTTCAAAAGATAATTTTCCCCCTGTTCCACTACTCTCCACGTTCCTTGTCTCTTACTCTCCACTTTTTAAGCCCTTCTCCAGTTTCCATTTAGGACTCTTTTGCCTTTTTTTCTGCCACCACCTTCTTCTCCCATTATCCTCCCATTCTTTACCTCTTCCACCTCCTTCTCCTACCCTGCATAGCTAAATACAGCAGAGTCAGTAGGGACCCTCCCCTCCCATACATCTCATGATGGTGGCAAGGCTCAAGTCCATGAAATGTCATGCAATACATTGCAAGACAACCGCAAAAATGGTAAAAAACAATCACTGGTACCATCATCCAAGTGTCTGATGACATCTTTCTTTCACCTTTCCCGACAGTCCCTTCAAGAGTTGTTTTCTGAAGCACTTGTACTCTTGTAATTGTCTTTGTTTGCTTAGAGCTTGGGTTTTGCAGAGCAAAAAGTTTTTCCAGGTTATTCAAAATGCTGAATGGAAGCTGTATGATTCTCTACTGCCTAAACTTAGCAACCTGGTTTAGATTCCTTACCTGTGTACTATACTCAGGTTTTCTTAGGGCTGGGGACATTTTTTTCTTCAGAAATCCTGCTACACCGGGCAAATATCAATAGGAACACTGGATTGATAGTCTGGAAGGGCATTATTAGGCATCTTGGCAACTGACAGTAACTGATCTGTGCCTCAGTTTCCCCATCTGTAAAATCTGTATGAGAGCACTTCCTCTCTTTGGTGAACTTTTGGATTAAAAGCACCATACTTATAAAACAGTGACTTACATCTTCTCTAGATCCCCCTTCCTCTATGACCAATTTGCATACCAATCCAGAATGAAACAAAAGCAGATTAAAGAAAAGAAACACATGCCCACACAAGCAAACAATTTTGTTCATTTTCAGGGCTGCCATAAAATCCTGTCATTTTCTCACTCATCCTTAGAAACAGATAAGAAGGTATAGAATTGCTCTAAGAATAGATTAAGTACATACATTTTACAATATTTTTTCTATGTTTTTTTTTCAAGCAGAATGTCAAAATCATGCACCATCAAGGGCTGACCACGTGCTGACCTCTGCAGTCCACACGCCTGTTTCCCCATTTCCCCGAATTCTTCAACAATTGACAGATTTTCAGTTCAGATCAACCCCTATGATTATGTATCCCACCTCCACCCAGAAGAGCTCCAACAGTTTCTCGAGTGATTCCTGCCTCAAACCCTTGTCTTCCGTGCGTTTCCCACAACTCTGAATTTGAACACACAAGGATTCAGATTTGCAGCTATTCTGAAGAGAAATGCTTTGCACCAGTCAGCGCTGGCTTCAGAGATCCAGCTTCTTGTGTCTCCTGCTTCTACACTGCTCTGCTGCCATTTGCATTCCGAGGTGTCAGTACGGTTTTGTTTATGGACTTTAAGAGCATCAGTAAATGTTTAGTGAGCCAAAAGCCTTTAGCTACCATTTCTCATATTGTGAAATTAACGCCACACAGCTGAAGACTTGTCTTGAATTTGTCCTTGCAACATTTCATTGGGCTCCCTCTTATTTTAAGGTCATGACACATAGTTTTGGCAATCTGTCATTTGACATATGTACCAGCGTAGTTAGCAGATGGCCCAACCTAGATGAGCCTGCTGGAGCATTATTTTTATGCTGAGTATTTAACAGCACCCTAAGATTTTACTGTTCAGGATTTTGTTCTGCCAGCAAGAGACAATGCAGCAGCACACTTTGTTTATTCTCAGTAAGGTAGAGAAGTAAATCCTTTTAAAAGGCAAGCTTGTCACTATAGAGCATTAGATTTTACTCTGATCTAGAACGATGGCATTACTTGCTCGGAGGGCATTACCTTCCAAAATTAACTTATCGTCTCCTGGCAACCAAACTGCTCTCGCTAGAGTGCCAAAGAGCCTTCTGCAGTGACCTGACAGAGTAGGTGATGCTAATTCTCTTTATTTCCATCTTGAATTAAGGCCAGTGGAAATACTGTAACTACTTCCCCAATTGTTGAGTGTTTTTTTTCTTGCAAAAGAAACTGCTAAAAGTGTTGCACAGTTTCTACTGTATTATAACACAGAGGAAGACCTCTTCTTCCTCTGGCTCTGTATCAAATGTTGTGATGTAATATCTCTAATTGCATATATTTCTGACTGTATTAAGCTTATCAACACCTGCTACAGCACAGGATAAGCCTTGCTGTTTTCTGCCTCACTTGCCTTCAAACCGGAGTTCAATCTATGTCCAGGTTTTCTTTATTCAGTAGCCATGTATGTTGATACCACCCAACTGATCAGAATCTCCAATCAATTGGTAAGAAAGTACATCAGATCTCTAGTAGACCTGGATGGCCAGATAAAGTTGGTGGCGATGGCAGGCAGATGATCCCAGGAGAGAAGGAGGAGGGCAGAAAGGGAGAAGAAGCTTCGCTGCTGATTCTCTTAAGGATGCTTTTGAAACATTGCTGGATTTTTGGTTGGTCATTTTGGACAACCCTCTGTGTTGTGTTCTCCTGACCAGTAACAGCTGCCATAGCAAAGGATACTGAAGCCCTTCTGCCACTCTGCAAGGTCTTCGAGAACAAATCAAACCAATGACTATGTCAGGAGTGTTTAGTTACATAATTCTGTTTCATTGCCAAGAATAAGACTTGTGGCTTTTTAATAATCTTGCAGGGCTGCACCTTGAATATTTATCTTGTGTTGGTATAAAGAGGGGAATTGCAAAAGCTTTTCTACAACAAAAACTTTAAATATGCACACACATACATACATACACACACACACACAAAATGCACCAAAACCTAAGAACCAATATATCCTGGACAAAAGCCAGAATTACCGTAACTGAGCAAGCAGTTACACAATTTTCTGAGAACAGCTCTGTAGAGCTCATACCCTGAGGCTACGCCATATATCACAGCAGCCAGAGATAAGGTGCTACGGATCAGAATAAAATTCTCAGTATCAATATTAAACTTTTTGCTGTTTATCTCTCATGTATAAAAATAGCAGTAGCTCCCAGGGCTGACTTAATAGCTCTGTCAAAGGACTGTTCGCACTTTCCAGCAACGCTATTAATATAGAAGACATTAAATTGTATTGCTAAGTAACTGGATGTACATCAGCTGAAAACATAACGCCTCTGTGCTAGAGAAGATAAACATCAAAATACATATCAGAGTGTGACAGAAGTATAGAATTTAACAAATACTTTCCATAAAAGAAAATCTACTAGAAGGCCCAGAAGGATATTTGTATAACTTGCCATCACGAGTTCATTATCAAAACCCAATCACTATTGCTGAGCTTCCTTTGCTTTCACAGGAAACGAATGAACTGACAAAACACATGCAAACCCTGAGAATCTTTGAAAGCCCAGTTCTTTTTAGGGGCCTATATACTGACTATAAACTTCAGCATATCTATAAATACTAGTTTGAAGCATGAGTAGGAAATTGTAGTCTTGCTAACCTTGATGAATTCCCTGGGAATCTAATTTGGAGCACTGAGGACAGCTTCAAGGATCAGTTTGCACACAGAAAGTATGAAGCCTTACCATTAGATTTACTTCAACAGTGTCATCATTAAGCACAACCAAGAATATTTTTAAGACTCAGCCATTGTTACCTGATTAGTACCTCATACGTGGATCGCCCAAATTCCGGTTTAGAGACTCTCTCCACAGTGCATGAAGGCGTTATCCAGGTCTGGGTGAGGCTGCGCATCCACACAGGTCAGAAACACGCACAGGCTTGTATTCTAACTGCTGGGCTACGAGCCGGAGGAGGCAGTCAGTTGTTAGGGGAGCATGAAATGCCAAAATGGTCATTCCCAAGTTGGGGTTGTTCAGCCTGGAGAACAGAAGACTATGGGGAGACCTTATAGCAGCTATCAGTATCTGAAGGGGCCTGCAAGAAAGCTGGAGAAGGACTTTTTAGAAAGGCGTGTAGTGGTAGGAAGAGGGGAAATAGCTTCAAACTGGAAGAGGGGAGATTTAGAATAGATACGAGGAAGAAATTTTTAACTGTGAGAGTGGTGAGGCACTGGAACAGGTTGCTCAGAGATGTTGCGGATCCCCCATCCCTGGAAGTGTTCAGGGCCAGGTTGGATGGGGCTTTAAGCAACCTGGTCTAGTGGGAGGTGTCCCTGCCCAGGGCAGATAGGTTGGAACTAGATGATCTTTAAGGCCCCTTCCAACCCAAACCATCCTATGATTCTATCTCCTCAGAGGGAAAGGCAGCAGTTCACCAGCCAGACCATGCTGACCTAGAATAGCCAGTAAAAGTTATTGAGAGTGCCAACACTGAGGACAACATAGATTATGACACACTTCTTGGTGCACTGTTCACATGACTATGCTGCAAGATATATCTTCTGCTGCACTGCCATCTGAGGTTGCCCCCTTCCACCAGGGACCCCAGCCAGCATGGCCATGGAACGTTACCACCCTGCAGAATGGGGGACGCAATGAAATACCTGAGCAGACAGGCATGGCCAGAACACGTCCATACCACAAAGAGACACGTATGAGCACATCTGTGCTGGTGAGCTCACCAGCAGCCTGCCTGTGCTCAGATAATATGACATAAGGTGAGCCTGGGCTCAGACACAGCCTGAGGACCTGCATTTAAAATACAGTATAGAAACTCTGTGCTTTATTTCCCTAATATGAAGATTTTTCCACTAAGGCATCACAAAGTTAAATGACCTCACCTATAACTGTTTGTCTTTGCTATGTGTCAGGCTCCCCAAATTCACTTCTATTTGCAAAATTGCCACTCACAGAAACAGATTAATCACTTGAGCACCAAATCTTTGGAGAGCCACACGAAGCCATTTAAAAGACAAGCTGTTCTAATTTTTTATTAGTAGTTAGTTAAAAGTGAATCTGGAGAGATGAACACTACAGCCATCCATTACCTGCAGTCGTCAAGGTAACAGCTGCTTTAGGATTGATGCCCAAAAGAGAGTTTGTCTTTCATCACAAACACTCCAAACATTACACGTGTTAGTCAGCTGGCTCCTCGCCAGCCCTCTCTTTCTTGGTGCTCTTCCCAGGACAGTTATTCTTTTAGCTTTTCAAGAGCAATATAGTACTAGCCCCAAATCAGGAGGGATTGTTTTTTTAATTGCATGTTTATACATTATTTATTTATTTTTTTTCCTTCAGCAGGCAGGTAGCTATTGCCAATTCACCTCTCAGTTTCTTCAGCCAAAACGCTTCATTTCTCTTCCAAGAGAAATACATCACGTCTCTAATTTAATTCTGTGAAAATACATTGCTTCTCTCTACCTTGAGAAATTTTCACGAACTTTGTATTCCCAAAACATCTGTCTCTTTTTTTTTTTTTTATTTTAAACTTTGTACCCCTTAAAGAAAGCATGACATCTTTTCTTAAAGCAGGACAGATTTTGCCCAAGAAAGAATTTCTGGTACTAAGAAATTAGGCTTGCTCTTAGAATTTTCCAAGCATCATACAGGGCATAGCCCTGAAGACTGAAGAGAGATTTAGAGGAAATTGCCTTGGAAACAATGAACTCATTTCTGTATAAATATTAAAAGGACACCTCTGGTTCACAGACTTCAATGTGCATAATAGAAAATCATTCATCAGACATATTGACAGTTGGTGTGAACTCTGCTGACAAAAAAGCAGCCTCTAGGGACTTCAGAGCATTTGTTACAGGCATCTGAAAATATACTACTTTTCTTCTCTTTATTTCTCTGCTGTAAGGATCCTCTATTAGTCTTGAACAGCAGTGTCATTTTGTGCCTTAAAAATTGTCAGTGCTAATCAATGATGCAATCCAGCATCCCTGTGACCTCGCTTGTTGTTACACTGCCTCAGAAGAACTCACTAGATTTGATCTATAAACACTATCACACAATATCAGTCCCAAAGTAAAAGAACATCATCATTTTTTCTAAGAATACAGGCAGGAGAAATACATTAACTTCCGTAAGCCAAAACAAAAGGCGCTAAAGGAGTATTTTTGACAAGAAAATTCCAATCATGGGAAACACCAAACTTGGCACATATGGCATTTTTCCCTCTTCTAAGGAAGTATCGTGCAGTAATTGCTCCTTTCAACAGCCAGCTGAGAAAAGTATGTGTTCAGGAGATTCTGGCATTTAGTCTCAATGTCATTCCACACTTGGACCATCCCCTGTAAGTGAAATACTGCATTCACCTGGCAGTTGCTGGCTCTGTGTTTCAGAGTCAAAAATGCTATGACTAATGTCTGGTCTCTAGTTTAAGACCTTCCACTGAGTGCTTAGAAATATCTCATGTAGTCCCCCTAAATAATCATAGCAAAAACTAGGCTGTCACTCGTACCCTTAAGATAAGAAACAGTGCTCTGAAAGCTTCTTCTGTTTTCCTTCTCTTTATGAATGAAAACAAAAGCTGAACACACATGAATATTTTTTTTTAAAAATCTAATTGCTCAGATGAGTCCTAATAGATTGGGCAGAGCTTGCTTCTCTCTCCTGTCACCTGGGTTGCATCATGTTGACATGGTTTTACATAAAAGAAGGCAACAATTGCAATTTCCCTAAATTAATAAAATTAACCTTTTTTATCACTAATCATATTAACGTGATGTCTGAAACATCAGCCTAATGGGATGATGTTTGTCTCTCAGGATGTAAACCCCTTGTTTGTAAACAATGTTGAGTAAATCCTAGTGACATACTGACAACATTCTGAAAAACAGGCCAGATTCTTATGCATTAAATCTGAGGATGTGACATCAATACTTCTAATGGCTAGAGCTATTTCTGGAAGTAAGGTAATTAACGATCCATTTCTTTAAATTTGATGTTAATGAACGAATCTTGAGGAAGCTGGTTAGATCAGGAAAGTCACTGCACTAATTTCAGACTGCAGGAGGAAGGATGGGGAATGTGTTGGGTGTCCTAAAGGTCAACCTGCTTCAGAAGTTAACCTGCATATCCTAGTTCACCGTTCTGCTGTAACTCTTCCATGCGGATTACCTCAGAGTACACTAAATTGAGGAATGGCAATTTTTAGTATTTTTTTTTCCTCAGAGTTAACATTTTCTTTTACTTACTCTCAGGGTTAATATTCCAACAGGAACACAACCTGTGAATATAAGAGCACTGCAACATTCCCTCTAGCCTGCTGTGCCCGGGTATGCGCAGGCTTATAATGTTGGGGTTTGATTTTAACAAGAAACAACCCATTTATTACCTTGTAACTCATTAGAAGCAGATCGTCCATTTTCAAGACAGCCTTCATTGTTAAAGAGATATTCAGATGCTACGGTTATGAGCCCTGCCTAAACCTCTAGTTAAATAATATCTCATTCCTTTTATGTCAGCTTATCTTAAAGACAAAATTCTTCATTTCATGCATTAGAAATAAAAACAGCTGAGAGCACAGAGTTGTATCTGGAGCACTGAGGAGAAAAAAACCAGGCAATTCCTTATCATCAAACTTACATGACTTCTGAATATGCCTCCAGGTGACGCGTTTTACAAAACAAGGGCAAGAAGTGTGGTATTATTCTTCACAGGACACTCCTCATTAAGCTAGTCGAAATAAATCAAGTGCTGAGATGAGCTACATGGCACAAGACAGTGCCCCTTTCAAACTGGAAAACAGGTGCCTGGCCATTAATTTGGTCTGCATTGTATTAGCTTGCTGTCAAACAGGTCTAAGTCTGGAAGTTTCTTCCTATTGAACAGGTACACTAACTTCACGAGCTCCAGCTACCACAGAAAAGCAGTTATGCTGCCACCAGGCACAGCCACATACCATTGAAAGCAAAATAAGGAGAGAGGGGAGGAAATGAGGGCTGTGTGGTATCACATCACCTAGAAGTACACACAAAGAGCTCATTTTTCCCATAAATTCAGGTCTGCCTATAGTACCACATATTTACATTGTATTCCCCAACTAACTACATTTTCTCCTTACAAAAGGGAATAGTCAAAGTTTGGGGGGAAAAGGGGAATGCTTTAAAAAAGAAACAGAGTATTGGCTATTGAAAAAGAGAGCTCAGAGTGAGTTCCCACAAGAAGATATGATCCCTGGACAAGTGGTGCTTCAAGGAGAATTTGAGGGCAAAGAGATGCGAGAAAAACTTGGAAAGGAAGTTGGAGGAAAACCTCTTCTAAGGATCAAAGCCAGCACACCAGGAACTACAAAACCAAGAGCACACAAAAAATGAGATGGTATAAGCCCACCGACTATGAGGAAATTCAGCTCTGTGTGATGACCCTGATTAGAGTAAGGATTATGTCTACACCGCTGCGCACGCCTTCATCTGAGCCCCAGGATCTGCCTTCCCTGGAAACAGATTCCCCATTTTAAGTCCCCGTGCAAATAGCTGTAACCCTCACCGTTCCTGCGCTATGGGGAACTCCCATGGTCTTTTGCACTGCAGTGCTCGAGTGTCTTACCTGGGCAGTTAAGTCAGCAATATGAGAACTTATTTACCCAACTGGAAAAACAACTAGGAGGTTGTAGGAAGATTTATGAATTTTTAAGTAAGGCGAGCGAGTTTTAGCCTGAGCTCACAAACTGCTTTGGATAGCCCAGCTGGAGCCTTTTAAACAATATTGAGAGTATTTTAATGTAGACAAGAGCTTAAAATAGGGACACAGTCATAGAATCAACAGCTTGTGACAGTAAGGACACAGAATGACGTGTGTATACAACAATATTTGATTAACTGTTATTTGTAGACAATCTTTTTACCATTGTTGCTTATTTATTATCATTAGCTTTTAATTAATATACACTTGCTTCCTTTTTCTGATCTTTATGAATGCAGCGCTGCTTATCTCAAATTGAATTTCCCACCAGAGTGCCTATGATCTCGGAGATTTCCTGTGACTAAAGAAGAAGAAACAGAGCACGCAGGATGAGATCCCGACAGCACCGCATCTGGCTGCTCACTTCAGCAGAAGGACATCATCTTGCCTTTCTCTGATCGACAGTTCCTAAAACACAAGATACAACCTTAAAGAGCAGAGGGTGGGTGACGGCTCCGACTCTATCTGCTGTCAAGCCTCCCCAGGTTGGTTGACTCCATCCTGAGCTGCCAGCTGAAGGCTGGACAACGGCTACAGGAAACAAGCAGGGACCTCATGCAAACCTCACAGAATCTCTGTAGGTCAGTCTTGGTATGCAGTCTGAGAGTTGCACAAATATGGTATTTCCTTCCACTCTTCTCTGGACCAAAAAAAGGTCAATCATGTGGTGCAAAAGGCGCTAAAAACACTCAAGCAATTTCAGCGTTCACTTTCCTGCTACAAGTATCACCCTGGCCATTCTCAGCGCATGACTCTTCCTAGAAGAATTGTGATCGCATCCTATGTATTTATATTGAGATTGATTTTTATATAAGGCCACATTAAATCTCTAAACTGGAAGAGGAGGTAGTAACAAAAAGAAATAATTCTTTTTTTGTTATTATTAAGGAAATGAAATTTTGCTGACTTTCTGTTCTTTATAGTAAGAACCAGGCAGACTATTGCCATTCTCAACCCCATCAGAAATGTTACCACTTTGACAGCAAAAGAATGCTGAAATGTCTAAGGAAGCATCATTGTGATTCCATATAGCAGGAATTATTTCATTCTGAAATGTGAATCCCCTAAAGGATTATATGTTTGGAGTTTGCAGGTCACTGGTGATGGAAAGGATAAATAGAAGTGACATTAGACACCCACACACACTTCTACCAAGTCACTATCCAATATATTATCAGAAGAATCCAGGCTGTAAACTAGTAACTTGCTGTTATTAAAATCATAGCCCACAAAAGCAAAGTAAATTTTATAAGTTTAATAACAACTTGCTACTGCTGTTTTTGACTTCATAGTAATAATGGCCTTTCATATGATACATGAACATTAACTGACATTAATGACATTTTTAAATGTCCTCGCTGATACTCCTAACAGTCTCATGGGCTATTGTTCCCTGATAGATTAGATTACCATAGAAGCCAAAGGGCCCATTTAAGATCAAGAGCCCTTTTGTGCTTGCCACAGAACAAAGACAACCTGTTCTGTGAATTGTATGAGCTAAAAATTGAGAGATGCTTGAAGAGTGTTGACAAAAGAAATGTATAACCCAATGTTTACAAATTATTACTGTTACATTAAAAGATTGCAAAATATTCACATCTACACCTTTAGCTGCCACCATTTGTTAAAACAGAAACATTTGAAAACTGAATTTTCTTCTTTGTCCTATGTGATCTTAGTTCATTTTTCTGCAATTGGATCAAAAAACATAAGCAGTTTAATCACATTTTTGGTTTGGCGCGATGTTATTCTGTGTAAAGCACGACAGCAAAAAAATAAGTCAATTTAAGACAATTACATACAGAAAAGTGCAATGAAAAGTGACTACTTTGTGACATTAGTGTAAAGCAAAATGTTTTAAGTGTTTTGCTGAATCAGGACCTTAATTGTATTATACCAATAAATTAACAAATTAATCCACAAATGGGTGGGGCAGAAAGCAAAGCAGCAGTTTGGAAAGAGAAAGTGAGGAGTGCAGTCAATACGCTGGAAATTTTGGCTGCTTTTCAGAGGGATCTTGACAGGTTGGAGAAAGGGTCTGGCAATACCTCATGGAGTTCACCAAAGACAAACGGAAAGCTCCTCACCTGAAGAGGAGTATCTCATGCAGTAACACAGCTCTGGGGGCCAGTTGGCCAGAAGGCAGCTTTGCAGAAGAAGACCTGGGCATCCTGGTGGACAAGACGTTGAATAGAAATGAGCAGTGCGCCCTTGCAGCAATGAATGCTAATGGCATAACTGTGCTATAACAGCACGGCCAGCAAGTTAAGGAACGTAATTATTCTCCTCTCTTTGTCACTTGTAAGATTGAGCCTGAAGTCATGCACCCGATTTGGGATTCCTGGTAAGGACACCGACAACCTGGAGTGAGCCCAGTAAAAATAGTCAGGGGGCTGGAGCACATGGCATACCTGGGGAGAGAGAGAGAGCCGTGTTTGCTCAGCTTCAAGAAGAGACAGCTAAGGGGAGATCCCATTGCTCTACTCAACTACCTGATGGGGGTTTTAGAGAAGACGACAAACTTTTCTCAGAGATGCACAGTGAAAGGACAAAAGTCAGTGGGCGCAAGTTGCAGCAAGGGAAGTTGTGACTCGATACACAGGAAAAAAAATTCGTGATGAGGGCAATGAAACACTTGTGGATCTTTCCTTTTTCAGTTGTTCTCTGCTTCCTGCCCATCAGGTGCTGGGAAGATGGTAGGAAAAGGCTGTCACGAGCCTGATCTGGGATTAACTTGTGAAGTTAATCATCCTGAATGACAAACCTCAGTTACATAAAGACCAACCACAGGCTTGGTCTGCTGTCCAATGGCGATTTAAAAGTGCGAAGAAGTCAAAAGTGCGCTTAGGAAATAGGGGCCTCGTTGACAGCTGGTTTTTTGTTTCGTAATACCTGAATCCGGAATTCAATATTTATGTTAATTGGTAATAAGTTAAATTCCCCATGTCAAGTCTGTTTTGTCCGTGACAGCACTTGGTAAGCAATTTCCCTGTCTTTACTTCTACCCACAAGTCTTCTTGCTCCTATTCTTTCTATTTGCCCCCCACACTGGGGGGTGTGTGTGTGAGTAAGGGGCTGTGTGGGTGCTTGGCTACAAGCCAGGGCCAACTCCATAAATATCCATTTAGCAACAAACGGCAGGTTCCAGGCTACTGGGTTTCTGGCAAGGACTAACCAAATGGCTGGTCACAACTGTGAGACCTCAGCATATCTGCAAAACCACAGAGGAAATGCTGAACTAAAATAAATCAATTTAGCAAATTGCCAATTGTAGGCCATTAATAAAATACAGGAAAACATTGCGATAATGGTGCAGTTAAGACAGCCGTGGAGTGAGGGCAGAGGGATGGTTTCATGGAATCAGCACCGCAGAGAAACATTTGCAGGATGAGGACAAGTGACCAGAGGACACAGTGGCCACTTGTCTTTAGACTGAACTGACTCAACAGAAGTACTGAACAAGCTCTCTGAGGATGCACAGAAGTACATATTGAGAAGTACAGAAGGTCATTTTATACCCTTGAGGGTATAAAAAGACAACTTAAAGACTACCAAGGTAGGTTCTGCAGAAGAGGATCAGTGTTGAAGATCCCAGCATCCAAGAATCAATGGTTACAGGGATGAACAGCCACCTCTCAGCACACCAGGTGGGACATCCCAGGGAATCTTGTGCCAGGAGCATGGGCTCTGAGGGCTAAGAGAAGGGTATTGAGGACCTTAATGGATTGTGACAACTCAGGTACTTGCTCCCATAACACCATTCTGCTCATGGCTCAAAGACTAACGCTGCTAATGTTTGTTACAGCCGCCCACTTCCCTTTGCATAGCTATTTCATAAATTGCTACAGTTATCCAATGTCACTACCATAGTTATCTCACAGTTATCTCATTTGTTCTCCCTTAAGTATTGCATAGTTAAATATTGCTAAGACATAATTGTATCTGTTACTGCCATGCTTGAGTTCTCACACTTACACATTGCCATCTACATGAGCTGTTAGAAATCATTTTTTTTTATATATATATATATATATATATATATATATGTAGCACATAGTCACAGCCTCTTTCCTTGCTGGATATCACTGCTGCATGTTCCTGTTCTTCCCCAGTAACAAAGAAGCATCCCGTGGGTGAGAGAACATGAGCACTGGGTGCAGGTAATGATGTTTCCAGCTACACCGTGCACACCACGGAGCTAGATGCTCTAGGTGGAGGCATTTAAGCATGCAGATCAACAGTACCACACATATATGTAGGCCCTAGAAGGCACATTAAGGACTAGAAACACTTGAAGGACTATCAGGTGGGTGCTCTTACGGAAAAACTAAAGATGTTCATGTGATTAATAAGTTTGGAGAGCTGGGGAAACTTGGTTTTAAAAGCACTGACAAGGCTATATACCTAGAGAACAGGGTAGCTGAACACCTCATTTACTAGAAATAAATTCCATTCCTGAAAGTTTCCATCAGAGTAAATAATCACAAGAACCCTTTTGCTAGAAATAAGTTGTATTTTCACATTGTTGCTATTTCATGAAGGCTGTTCTTCCTTTATTTTCACGGATTTGCTTGTCCAGCATTCCTATTTTAGGGTCAGTTAATTCCCATGTATTATACTGCCAGTTATCTCAGACAGCTGCTTTTCCCCACACGCTGTGCAGCACGTGCCAACGCCGATAAAAAGGCAGCACGTGTGGGGAGGAAGGAGCAAAGGAACACTTCCGACGTCTGAGACTGCTAATGAGCCTAACGAACAGCGCACTTTACGTAGGCAGCTCAGCGAAGCAGACTTCTCCAAAAAACATTCGGTGGGGATCCAATTCTGGCGAAGAGCAACTAGAAGTTGCCGTCACCCAGTGGCTCTTCCGTAATCCAGGTAACTCACCCGAACTCCGTGCCTTGACGTATCTCCAAAGTGCAGGCATCCAATCCATGCAGAATGCTGCCACACTAGGCTAACCAGCCCCTCCTTTTTGGTCATCTCAGAGGAGAACTAGGAAAAACATCAGAAATGCATTCTAAAGTCTAAGCTGACTGACACAAGAGAGCTAAGACATGAAAAACAGGGGAAAGCTTTTTATGGGTTTCTAGCTCCTGGATCCGCCGTTCTTTAAGGTCATTTCACTGAATGGTACATGAGCCTTAATGACCTTTGTGTCATTTCTTTTTGCATGTTAAATACATTTTACTCTGAAAATTCCTGGCACTTCAATTTGTACCGACGAAAAAAAAAATCTATATTCTGCACTGGTAGAAAATCTGTTCATTTCTGAGAAACTCTTATTAAGCTGATAGAGAGTAACAGTTCCCAACAGCTCACTGCTCAAGGCTCTCACTGCCTTACTATTCCATGTAGCCTTACTATTACCTTAACGTGGAATAGCTGATTGTTTCTACAACTTATTAAAGAATGTTACGAGGGCCTCAGGAAGATGGAGACAGAATATATAAAGCTAATCCAGAGTTTTTCTTTGGAAAAATTGTCCCATGTTATCAGAAGTCAGCTGTGTCATTTCAAAGAAATTCTGCTTCAGAAACTGAAAGAATTATTCACATTTTCATTTTGGGTTAAATTTTAAAACTTTATAGGTTTGTCTCACTTCACCATGGCAAAATTTTGCCAAGTTCCCACATCTGCCATAATACATCAAATCTAAATTCTATCCAGCACCACAAATAAACATAAAACCAACTTTGCTGAATTCTTATTCTCTTTTTTTTTCTTTTCCCTAAAGAAACGGCAGTCTTTGTGGGATACCAGTTACAGAAAGTGGGAAGTCAGAGAGAGATTAAATAAGCAGCAGACTCTTCTCATCTTTTTTCATTTTAATAACTTCAATAGCTGTTAAGTCTTAATTTAGAGATTATTTTCAAAGACACAATTATGGAATAAAAATGATGAGTGGTACTGTAGTATCCAGGCAATAACCTGGATTCAAGTAGTACAAATCAAGTTCCCTTTCTATCAATCACAGAATTTCTTGTGTGATTGTGTGCGAGTTATTTGCCTTTCTTAGTACCCATAGTATAACAAAAACCTGGGATGAAGAAAATACATTAATGACTGTAAGACATTGAGGAAAAAGCCATACCAAAGCTGATGGCTGTGTGGCACGTACCTATCACTAATGTCTTTAAAATGCTCCTTTTGCAGATTAAATTTATGCTTTGAGCACAGTAACAAATATTACTAAACCTTATTATATAAAAGAAATATACTAATTAGCTGCATACAGACACTAATCAACTATGTATCCTAC
>JAOXJK010000032.1:70494909-70511453 GCA_025774025.1 Xenus cinereus | reverse complement strand
ATCCTACACAAGTCTGAATGAATGACATTATATACAAACTAAGTTTGTGACGTTAAACTATAGAACGGTAAATCGCCAATGATTTGCGAAGCGATCGCGAAGTGATAAAATTAGTCTCTATTAATCTGAAATTAGATAACGTTAGTCTCTATAGAGCTGCTTCTCTGCCCAAATTCATTTTTGTGAACTAACACAAACAGACCCGTGCAGCTTGTCCAACACTGAAACATGATAAATTCAGCCCTATTTCTGTCTCCTGTTGATCCAGTCCTTGTTTATGGAGCTCTGAAAAGGTGTGGATTGATTGTGGTTATTACGTGTCTGAGGGAAGAACACAGCCTCAGGTCTCAAACCCTGGGTGTATTTGGATTCTGTTGTAAAGCTACTTCTCTCTTCTTCAATAAGTATTCCTGACACCAGAAATATGTTACAAAAACTTATATATAAATTTACCAGCATTTTATTCAAGATAACATTATACAAGTATGAAAGGGGGCTTCTGTCACTGAATGCAGTTGACAACTAAATATCAATGATCATCTGAAAAGATGGTCTCTGGGTAAGTAGTTCTGTGCTTTTTGTAAGCCTGAGGAAACCGATCCATCCTGCAGCTTGTCAGAACACCACTGAATACTGATACGAGCATTTCTGTTCATTTAAACAGCATAAATGAATAAACATGTGAAGGGAATGAGCTGAGCTGAGGAAAATGATGCATTATTCATGCAGCTAACAACACTTACTCATGCCTAGTATAAATCGAAACCTAAAGTGCAAATCTAGGACACTGAGAAGATTTTCAATCATGCTGAGTTATATTTAAATTCAATCTATGCCAGAAATTCTGAGTTCATTTCATGTTTTCACATCAGCGTAGAAGCATTTCACGCTGTAAAGCTTCCTTTCATTGGCTACGCTTTGGGAAACATAAGTTATGAATGTAGCAGTTTTCGAGAATGAATAGTAATAAAGGCAGGGTGGCTTTAACTTGAGATGTAGTGGACATGAAATTAAGTGAAAAGTATAGCGCTGGTGACTCATTTATTTCCATCTGACATGCTCCTGAAGAAAAATATTTAAATCAAAACAAAACTGAAAAATGAGCAAGTTTGCCAAGCGAGAAAAAAGAAGGTTGCATTTGCAATTCTATTTTCTTTAATGAAACACTTGTATAACACCATTCCTGATATGCTCTGTCAACTCAAAGCTGTGAAGGGAAGACAATAATTTCTAGAACATGATACCTGGATTTTTGTAACCCATGTTGGTTCTAATCTCTCAGCAATACTTATTTCCAAAATATGGAAATCATGCTGAACTCCTACACTGAGCCACTGAAAAAGCTAATTGGCACTTGCAAAGAGGAAAAATCTTCTTTTCTGTTTTGCATAATCAGGCCTCTATAACAATATCTTTCCCAAAGATACCTAAAAACTTCATCCTCAAACTTCACTTAATAACCCAAGAAACACATAGTGGAAAAAATAAAGAGAACAGATACTACTGTCAGAAGTAGTCAGAAGCTACTGTCTTGAAAGAAGAGTTTAATTCAGTGGGAGAATCTGGATCTACAAATTAAGTAATTTCACCTCTAAATCTGCTTCTTTCTAACCCTATTAGATTTTCTTGTCTGCATGTTAAGATGGTTTGGAGGTGGAGGTGAGCTACTCTGGCACCTATGACAGTATAGCTCTCACTTCAGTGAGAGTCTACTGGCACAACTACAGAATAATTACCAAATCCAAGTAGTTCAGCCACTTCCTCTCCTATTTCAAGCCTATGAAACAACACTACCATGTAAGTAAGAAATCTGAAACAGCAATTCTTTTTCTTACTCTAAATGTACCACAGTTTGCAACCAACCTCAGGGGCCTTTGCTTTCCCTCATTCATCCCAGGACACATCTGCAGAGCAGACTGGAGCAGAGACACCCAGCTAAGCTTAGGCACAGCAGAAGGTTCTACCTGGACTAACTGTTTGCTGTCACATAAAATATCACTACTTCTGTAAGAAGAGGGACAATATGTATCTATGGTGTGGTTTTTTGGTTTTTTTTTCACTGAACAAGCCAATTAAGCTGTATGTAATTGCCATTAGGAAACGATCCCGCTTATAAAAACCTTCAGACAGATCCAGAAGGACTATTATCAGACTGGAAATTCTTTTTCTTTTGAAAAAGAAACTCCTTAGACAGGGAAGCAGTTGAAGCTGAGAAGTTCTTTACTACTATGTCTTTCTGAGGAGTGAACAAGAGCTCTGAAAGAGCATGAAGGAGACAGGGGCTCCTGAGGCTGGAAAGGACTCAGACCCTGCTCCAGAGGACTTTTGCACATGGAGCTGGTTACAGTTCGTCTCCAAAAGAGGAGTGTTCGGCAAAGGTCTGAGCCAGAAAACGTGTAATAGTTCCAGACCAGTGGAGTAGGGCAACAGCCAGATTCAAGCACTTTATAGCGGATTAGAGCCACTCACAGTTTGAGCGATGTCACCAGGCAACTCCCAATTTCTCTTGTATGGAGACAAGGCCTACACAACTGAGACCCGTTTCCGAACCTATCTCAGATCTGAAAGGATGTGGTGGAAATATCATGCCTTTTTTTTTTTTTTTTAATCTCTAAACAACTCCTGCAATGACTTTAGGCCCGGCCCAAGCCTGTTTGCAGCAGCGTATAGAATACTACCTGAGCCAAGGATTGAGGCTGGACGGCTTCCTCACCTCCAAAGAGAAGCACGTACCGGGGTAATACGATTACAGAACTTCCAGCAGCTCGCACAGCGTTCAGACAAGCGCATTATTGGCGGCAGCTGCTCAAACAAGTGCTCACCTCACTGTGCCGCCACAGCCCGGCAGCTGAAGGAGGGAGAAATTATGTCAATGAAATCAGCCTTTTCTGAAAACCCGCACAGCGTGCTTCCCTGTCTACCCAGCTACTTGCTGAGCAATTAAAGCTGCCAGCTTGACGAGCTATTTAAAGGTTACTTAAAATCTATCAAGGTTGTTTGATTATTGGGAAGGAAATATTTTAATAGTCTGAATATTACCAAGTGAGCAATTTAAGCCACTAGCCTGCCACATTACTAGGCATTTCACCAAGTTATCGTCCAACCTAAAATAGGTGAAGATTAGAGCTGTAAAAACGCTAAAATAAGGCTTTTATGATAATTAGCGTGACACAATTTAATTATGCATATACATATAAGTCTACTGTACGTACAGTCCAACAAAAAGGAGAGAACAAAGTCTAACAAAGCAGAGGCTCAGCAGCTTCTCTCAGGGAGTTTCTCTAAGGCTGTTCCTCTTTGTTTTGCTTGACTGGATATCTGTCTCATCGTCCAGCCTTAGAGAAGATCTATTCTTGGCCTGCTGTCCCGGCATGTGAAGGATTACAACCTAAAGCATCTCATGATTATCTAGATAAATTGCACAATAAAAATTAAATGTACTGGAATGGATTAGAACTTCCAGTAATAATAGCAAAACTCATTTGAAAGAGAACCACTTACAAGAAAAAAAGAAAGGGGGCCATAAAAATGCATCAAATTACGTGAAAATTTGGGTTAAGTTGGTAAAAAACCAGTTTTTTTGCCGCAGCTTTTTAAGACAAAAAGCTCTAAAACAATGCTCATTAAGAATACACAGATTATTACGTGTTAGTGAATTCTGCATACAGCACATTCATTTGCCATTTATTACCTCAACCAAGTCTAATTTGCAATTGACTTCTAGTCTGAGCTTTACGCGTGCCTGCACAAGAGGGAAAATATAAAATCACCATTTGTGATTTTCTTGGCGTAGGTTTCTCCCATAGACATATGGTAGAAAAACAAATACTTGAAAACTCTCATATTCTTCTACTTTTGCATATTCCTATTTTGCAATCACAACACATGTATAGCTGTATAATTTTTTATCATGATTTCCCTTTTACTCATAAGTATACTGACATATTCCAGTATTATTTTAAATCCTGATCTCAGTTTTGATGCAGCTTCTTTCCTTATTTTTGATGCTAAAATGAACCCTCAAACTACAATGGGATGAGAAATCTAAAAGAACAAAAAAACAAATCCCTCCCTCTTTCTTCTTTTTCTAAGTCTCAAAAATAGGCAATTGGATTAGTTCAATCAAAATTTTAAACTGAGAATTTCATCAGGTCTTCTGAATTTTGATCAGTTTTCATTATAATTTAAAAAAAAACAAACACTTTTCAAAACAGCAACATTGTAAAGAAACTGAAAATTAAACAAGTTGAGAAAACAACTTGGCAGAATCATCCTCTTCAGAAAAGCGCCTTTGGTTCTTATGATGAATATTATCTGATGATAAAGCATTTGCCGCGGAATTATATTTGACAGGAATTTTCTATAACACAGTTTTGCCATTGTGGATTAAAATCTGGAGTGACGGGAATACAAGCAGAAAATCTTCTAAGATGCCTTGTAAGATACCATGGGGATGAGTTTCTTTTTAATTGCCAGGTGATGATCTCCTACACGTTGGTTCTGTTAAAAGTAAGCACGTATGAATCACTTAAACATTTAGGTCTAAGATTCTCTGTTTATCTAGAAAAAGAATTAGCTGCCAGTATTGTAGTATGCTGGCTAGATATGCTGAGTGCATCCAACATTATCAACATTCTTCTGCTTCAGCAAATTACTTTATTAAATTTTCCTGGCAAGAGTTTGCTCTGTATGAAAAATGGATGTACTTGATGCACTTCCAAATTGTTAACTAACTGCCACGTTCTTTATGTTTCTCTAAAAGAACTCAAAGGACAAAGATAGAGTGCAGATCTGGAGACTGAAAAACTAGCAGAATTTTTCACTAGGCTGTCTTTGTTAAGTAGAACACACTTACCATAGATTATTTTAGAGCCTGAACACATCACTAGTTTGTAAGATGAAGACATAGGGTTGGCCTATGCAGCTTGGAGGAGAGGAAAAGTTGCAATTCCTCTGTTGGCAACATGTGACAGTTAATGAATCCTCAGCACACTAGCATTTTTTATAAAATACTGTGGAAGTACTTCCAAGTCCCAACTCCATTAGCTATAATTCATTCCGAGTCTCTTTGGGGGCTGTTGTTGCTTTTTCAGTGTAATAGCAATAAAAAGATCAGCGGAGGTGTGCTGATGAACTAATGCAAAGATGCCCAGAAGACATGCCTGGACTTCACTAGACTGAGATGCCGTTATCTTCTTATGCCACAGGCAGAGATAAATTATAACTTGAAATACCAGCTGGAAGTTTTGAGATTTACATTTCATTTAATCAGAATTTGAAACCATGTAAACACAAATCTCAACTCATTCTGACTGTCTATAACAAGGAAACTGCACAGTAGCAACTCTAACGATCTTTGTCAATGTAATTACCTAAGCTGAAGCTGAAAGGTCAAACCTTGAAAAATCGTGTGCAGGCTAATCAGGTAAATCAGTCAGAACAGAAGGTTTTAGTGGAATAATGCTCAGTTAATCATGTATACTCTTGTACATTACACAGACGTCCAAAGTAACTACAGCCTAATAGTTCAGGATTCTGACTTCCCCAAGAACCTCAGCTTTAGTGTGGTTTCTCCCGTACAGGTGGAGGTGCACAAGTAATAAGGAAAGCAATGTTTGCTATATCTATTATTTATGATTGGGGAAAAAAGATAATCAAAGACAAATTTACATATGCATACATACGATTGACTTAAGAGTAGATTAACTACCAAGACGTACAAACTGCATCACATCTACAGAAACTAATTCCAGGAACTCAAAGTGACAGCTTTCTTTTCTAGATTTTTGAAAACAAGATCTATTAATTAGTCTGAGTTCTAATCAGTTACAAAGTTCCCCTAAAAATAGAGCACTTCAGATTTCCACTTCACGGAGTTAGGTCCTGGTTTCTGTCGGGTTCTCACACATGGGAAACAAAGGCATTTCAAAATCTGACCTCATTCCAACTCAGAACAAATCTGAGTACTCTCAATATTTCCTATGAAATATAATTAAAATGCTGTGTTAAAAAACCTGTTTCTTTCATGCTTATATTTATTATTTTTATCTTATTTATTACAGGCACGTACTATATGTTATTGGATGCTGTCAATGCATAATATGATTTATATTATATCAAGTTGCCATATTACATCCTGACATACCAAATAGTCCAGCATTCTGTTTTTATATTATTTTTATATTATTTTCATCAAAAAGAAAAAGCAGTTGCTACATTGCTTATAATGAAACAGCTTATTTCCTAAATCAGGGCTGCCTAGCATTTTAAGAACTGTGGCTTGGTATGAGTTTTGTGACTCCTAAAAATCAAAATTACCATTTCCTGGAGTAGTTCGCAGAACTAGATGCTCAGCAGAAGCGTGTCAAAATTGTACAGACCTGAGAGTAATTCACCCTTCAGGCCAGGCAGTTCACAGGCCAGCAGTTCAGTAACCTTGCTGTAAGATTGGTTTTTATTCATGCTGCAATGAGACAGTGTGGTACTTTGATGCAAAATTTATTGTTTTACTTCCAGTGCCTCATAGCATTATGAAGAAAACAAGCTTTTGATCTTTCCGAATATTCCCTAGACACATTTTCCTTTGAATATCCTAGTCTTATCTGTTACTTTGTCAGATGTTCTTTTTAATCAGCCTTTGCACCCACAGATAAAGAAAAGACTAGAGATATTTCTCACGGCTGAAATATATGCATAATGGATAATTGGAGGTGTACATGGAATTAATTTATATCATCAAACGGTGCAAGCTCTGAGCTCTTCCCAAGATCTCAGTCCCTTGATTACACATACTCCACACATCTGAGCTCTGAAACGGTTGTCAAACATTGGACCACCATCCCTGGAGGTATTCCCATGTAGATGTGGTGCTGAGGGACATGGTTTAGTGGTGACTTGGCAGCGCCACGTTAATGGTTGGACTTGCTGATCTTAAAAGTCTCTTCCAACCAAAATGATGCTATGAGTCTATTCTAAGACAAAGCTTAGGTGCAGTCCAGAGGCAATTTTTTCCACGAACTTCAATCTAAATGTAGCACAGACAAGATGACACCGGGGCTGGCTCTTTCCTTCTTACACAGGCCCCCAGTAGACCAGTGCTCTCATACGCATCTCTACTACCCTTGTGTATCACGCTCCACGCACACAGTACATGGCCCTGGTATCACCTTATAAAAACGTCACTCCAAGTAGCCCCGACACAATCCTTACGTGACTGCAGACATTTTCAGCAAAAAAAGCACGGGGTGAATATTCTTCTACGTGGATGTAGATAGTCCTGTCTAAGGGAAACAACCATTAACAATATACTTCACTGGTTTTGACAAGGGGTTTCTTCCAGACAAAATAAACTTTACTCATTTGTCATCATGTTATCTATTCAAAACCTGAATTTTCCTCCTCTGATATGAAGAGCTTGATTTTGCAGGTAAAGGTGTAAATGAGAGACGCTCTGTTCTAGCCGATCAGAATTTGAACAATAGCTACTGGAAGACTGTAGTTCCTACTGGGAAATAGGGCATTTTCTGTGAAAGGCAATGGTAATTCTAGCATCAGCAGAGAAGAGCAGGTCTTGTATAGAAGAGATACAGGCAAATTACTTTATTATATATACAGAGATATAAATATAAAGATATTTAAATACATTAAATATCTTTAAAATAAGGGGGGCTTTTCTGGATACTGTTTCAATGAGAAGGAGGTAGAAAAAGAAGACCAAAACTTTAGGAGTATAAAGGAAAGGTGACACCAAAATGCAGTTATAAAAGCATTCGGGCTGTAATTCCATGCTAAAAGCATTCCTGCCTTGTTTCTGCTGCCCCCAGCTGCTCATTCCTATCTCTGTCTATGCACAGCACGGCCTCAAAAACAAAGCTTGAGAGTGTGGGCAATTATACAGAAGGGCAAGAACCTTTGAAAGGGCTTTCCCCCCAGTGATCCTGTAAAATCGTAATCTCATCTCATTCCATAAGAAACAAGGCTTTTTAAGTTTAAGGATTGACTGGAACTCTTGAAATCCTTAAAAAAAAATTTAAAAAATCTTCTTGTGAGTAAGGAAACAGTCGTAGGATTTTTTTGGGGGTATTTTTAATTCTTTGTCAATAAATGGGGGGGATTGCCCTCAAGATATGATTTCATGCTTTTCCTGACAGAGACAACCTGTGTGGACCGGAATTTTTCTTCAAAATAAGGTAACAGCTGATACTGTTTGATGCATAAACTTTTTATTTTCTTGCTTTTGCACATCTACATATGCTACACAAAGGAACTATATTTGTCCCACAGTGTAGTGTGTTTTAGGAATTAGAACCTATATCTAAATGCGCTTTAGCTATAATAGATGATCTTCAACATTTATTAATGCAAAAGCAGTTCTGCATCATCTTTAATTAATAGCTTTGTTGATTATAATTTTCAATATATTCTGTAAAATAACTTCATGCAGAGCATAATCAGTAAAGCTATATATATATAAAAAAAACAAAATACAAAAACTTCTTTTATGGATCATTTCAAATAGAATAAGAGAAGCAGCTCTGTTTTTTTCTAGGTATGTCCATATTTTTTATAAATATATATATATATGCTCCTGAGCTGGTTCAGTTCTATGTAACCATGCCAAAAATAGAAGGATAGTGCAGACATCTGAACTGAAGCTATATTTGCAATTCCAGAACTGGAAAAGTGATATGACTCTGTTCTAAGAGCAACACAGCCATTATTCACAGCCACAGTGTATTTATTCACTGTGAACGAACATTCACTTGGCTGTGAGCAGCCAGGTCTCCTAACCAAGAGAAGGTAAATGAAATCCAAAAGGCTCTTCCTTCTGTTAGAGCTCCTTTACACAGACTCCGGAAAGGACTGGGTAAATACGACAGTCATTTTATTCCTAGTAATGCCAGCATTAATAGGCCTTTTTATAAATAACCTAGACAGAGCTGAATAGAAATTAATAGTAAGGTATTTCAAGAAAGGTGTTCAACTGAAAAAGTGATTGTTCCTGTCATAAGAATTGTTTTTAATTGAAACAGGAAATAATCATGTACCAATAGCATCAGTGCTCCTGTTACAAGAGGTTTTGTATTTCAGTGGAATACCAATACAAGCTACAATAAACAAATGTGTTTGCTTTATCTCATACTATTTCCCATTGGATATACTTAATTAGTTGATTGGCTTAAACTCACCATGCCCTGATCCAACATGTACTTCCAAATAGCCTTCAAGGGGGAAAGTTACCTAGTACCAAATTATTTTGGGGACAACACAAGTAGTGGGTAAACAAATTAAGGTAATTACTAATGAAACATACCCTTTAATGGGAAATACATTTGCAGAAAGACAGAATACTCCAGGAATGTTTTGGTAGTGGTTCTGATCTAGTAGAGAAAACCTTTTGCTCTGACCATTCACATTAATTTAATCAATGTTAAAAATTTGCTGTTGATATTCTAATTTTTATGATTCTGAAGGAAAATGTTTGGGACGTGGTATATCCCTTGAATATGCACACAAAGATCAGCCACCCACAGTAATTTTGAAATTCTAAAAATGGCCTGCGGCACTGGATTGCTCGCAGTCATTGAAGCTCTGAAATACTGGATGGATTCCAAAGCAACTCAAGCGCCAAAAGACCAAGGGGAATTACTTTCAGATTATTATTAAACTCACAAAGCATTTACAGAATTTCTACTTTTTTATCAACAGCAATTTGGCCTGCCCTCTTAATGCAACAGCTGGAAGTACCGATCCAACGCGCTACGTGACCTAATTGGCTGAAAATCTAATTTACTAAAAAAGGCATTTACTTAAAAACAAAAAGCAAACAATAAATGACAAAAGCCCACAGCAGGTTAGACACTTCTGGGAACTAATACAAAAAAGCTGGAGAATGGCAGAGCATGAAGCAAAATATTGTTTTCTGTGACCAAAGAAGCCTGAAAATTTTGAAATTGCTTTAGTGGTCAAGCCACTTCCAAATATCCTAGAAGCAACCAGATCAGGAGCTAACCCATTCCTGGTACAGCAACTTTACTGAGCTCTGAAACAACAGAGATCACAAATCAAACATTTAAAGGCAATTTAAGAATAACAGCAGAAAGCAATAAAAATTGGCAACTATTGTTCTGCGGTATTCTGATAGTTGAGTTCATTTGAATTTTATGCTGAACACCAGATGCAGCTACAAGCGCTTGCTATTTTGGGCAGTAATACGTTTGTCAGCGATAGGACAGAGAAGAGTCAGTATTTTCATGTGATCTTAAAGACCTGCATGTTTTCATAGCTAAAAAAAGCGGTATGAATCAATCAGAAAGTAAGTCTGATAAAAATAAATAAATAAGATAAAATCCTTGGAAAACAGTTAACCTAGTAATATTTCTGGCTTATGCAAAGCTCCTAAATAATTTTAGACAAATAACTGTGGATAAGCTACACTTGCAACTTGCAATGTAGTTAGACTGCATTGTAATGCTACCAATAAAATTGAAGTGTCTACTGGCTGAAAGATAATCAATGAGACATATCTCATAAATCAAGTGAAGTTTTACCAGAAAGGCACTTCTGTTTTACAGGATCCAGTAATCATACTTGGATTGACCTCTAAATTAATTTTATTTTTCTCAGTAATACTCTTTTGAATTCCTGGAAGCAATATTCCATGCAATAAGCATGCTCTCAAAAGAAAAAAAAAAAAACAAAACTAATCTGGATACGTACAGAGGTTTCTAGAATCTGTTCGGAATACTGGTGTAATGCCCTGAGGACGTAATGTAAACTGAGGCAAACGTTTCAGTTATCCATCAGCCAAGATCTGGAAAGGAGGTAGGAAGGACTACAAACAAGTTATAAATCATTATGCGGACTAATACTGCTACTACTTTTTTCCAAGAAAATTTATGAGGTTGGATAAAAGATATTAGAGACAAGGGCAGTGGAGAGAAGGGAAAGCATATTGTACCACCCCAGCTAACTGCTCATGGTGTGTTCTACTTTTCTATGTCTTCTGGAAAGCTTATTTTCACCCACTAAAGTAGAAGTTCAATTATAATACACCAGCAGTCACTCTTCAAATTCTATTTGTTGCATGTATGGAAGGAAAAAAGTGTATTGTTCCTTACAAAGCTAAAAATAGTAATCCCTGTCAGCATTACCTAAATAACAGGAAGAATGTAAAGCAGCAGATAGATGCATTTCAGAACGAGGGAACTACTTATTCCTTGCTTTCAGCAGATTGGGCTGTGTAGGTATTATCGTTGTATTTGATACATTCAGAGAAACGTCAAGATTCAGTTTTCAGGAGTCACGTGTCTGAAATTTCGGCTTCAAGTTAATTTCTGCTCTTCATCTTAAAAAAGGATTTAAACAAATAGAAACCCATAGCGCTCTACTTTTACAACGGAGATGTGTGAGCTGCAACCCTTTTGTATGGCATGATAATTAACCAATATAAATTCACGCACATTCTTACTCATTCTTGCTGTTTAGAACACAACTTATTTTCCTTATTTTTAAAATACCAGGACAACTTCCACCTTGCTCAGTTCTGTCAATAAAACAACCCTAGCATACCAGCAAACAATAAAAAAACCCAACAACTAACATTTCAGTAAATGAATTTCAAAGCCTATGCGCTTTAAGAAGAAAGGAAAGCATTGGGGAAATATTAGGCAGTGGAAAACACGGAGAGTCATTTCTATCTGGAATGGAGCTTGTTCATGCTAAAAAAAGTTATTTAGGAAAGCAGCAAATCCATTTCCAGTACACTGTGAATGAAAGAAGTAACAATCCTTCACATTTCATATTTCAGAAATTTCTTTATTATTTGATGATAGCCAACAAAACAAATTATATAGCTGATTTCTGTAGTGAGCAATTCAGAGAAAATATACATAATCCCTATTCATATGTTTGCCTTAGGAATCATTGCATGTTCTTCTTAATTTGGAGTTGAAGAAAAACCCTAGTTTTATAAAAAGTTAATTATCAACAACTCAACAGCTCTCACCTGGAAGTGTCACAGGTGCACATCCAAAATAAAAAGTGATAATTTAGATATCTGGCATAATTTGAAATCTTGCTTCAACCATACTTTATCCTAACCAGAGTCTATGTTATTTGGACCAAAAGTGCAGAGGAATACCTTGTTATTCACTACTCATGATAAGTACTTAATGCTGACACTACACATATATATTTACCATAAATCTGAGTTCATAGTGATCTCTAACACAGAGTTTCAATCACTGAAAGCTGTAATGATATCTCACTGTTCCTGAAAAACAATACTAGTGTAATTCCCATGTGCTTAGAAAGGCTGTCTCCTCTCTGCAGACACAGAATTTATTCAAATAACTCACCCATGAGGCTTAAAAGATGGGGACAGCACCACAGTGTCCCCCCTGTGTGGATGGCAGCTTCTGACCGTGAACAAATGTCATTTTTGACACTGAGAGAATTCCTGTAAAGAGCTGTAAGGTCTTTGCCAAAATTCGGCCTTGAACTAGAACATAATATTGCTATTGGCTAAAAAAAAAAACAAACTTTCACATGTAGGGAATATATAGGGCCATATACAGGGAATAGAAATGTACATTTGTCTCCTATTATCAATTATCACATAACTAACCTTTCAGCCTGCTGCTGAAGTTACGTTTAGCTCAGTTCTGCTCAATACTAATATTTGTTTCTCCACTCTCTTAAACAGACCTGTGAAATTACCCTAAATTTAAAATCAGAAGAGTAGCATAAGGTATGTAAGGTAAAATCCCCATCATAGAATGGATTTTTTTTTTTTTTATTACAAAACTTTAGCAGATAGAGCAATCAAGTAAGCTGCTATTGCAGCAGAATAAACACCTAAACACCTGGGGTGGTAATCGCCAGCAAGGAGGTGACAATGCACAGCTGGGAGGGGGCCAGGGATGGCATCTGGATCAGCCACTGCCAAAATTATTTGTGAAGCCACATTCTTAGGCTGACAGAAACCAAGCAGTAAATCAAATAACAAAGAGCAGCCATTGAAAGGAAGAAGAGGAAACAAAACCAGAAAAAAACAAAATCATAAAGTGACAAAACTGTCACAAAGACTCCAGCCAGTATTCCACAACTTTTAAAAGTCATTCCTGTGCATCTAGATTTACTGATTTACTGCTTATACTGAAGTATATCGTTAACAAGAAAAAAACAACACACCAGTGTCCTGCCCCAGTTGCCGCCAGTGTCCTTTTCCCGAGGATGCGTAATGGAACGGAATAATCTGCTACTGAGAAGGAAAGCTCAAGTGAAAGAATGATTGAAGAGTTAATCCACTCATCCTATTTACAGCAAATCATTTCCTCGGTGTCTGATAACGCAGCCTATGAATAGGCCAAAAAACAGAGAAAGAAAGAAGCTGCGAAGCCTCTTCCCTCCCTCTCCCAGGATCTCACAGCAAGAAGCATCAACCCGCTCCTTGTTCCGAGGGAGACGATGCTCTCCTAAGGCTGGTCGAGGCTCAGAAACTCGGCAGGGACAGGGAGGACACCGCGGCCACCGCCGATTTGCAGCTTCCCTGAGCACCACGCCGCGGCAGAAATGCAATATTGCATCTTCCCACCGGCAAACAAGCATCAAACTATTAGCTTTTCCATCTTCCATGCGTTTACGTCTCTTTTCTACTCATTTTCTTGTGAGTGGCTTCTCCCACCGCTTTCTAACAACTACAAAAAAGACTATATTCAAAATATAGATTCAAAACACCCTTCTTACTCATCTCTGCCTTCCAACCACAGCATCCGTTACCCTCACCGGATGATCTGCAAGACCCACCACCCCCAGAACCATACCCAAACATAGGGGAGGACACCTTGGTTGCCTTTTTCCTCACCGTTGGCGCAGCCTGGTGTGACATGCACTCCCATGTGTTGTCCCTAAAGAAAGGTTTTTTCACACCGGGTGAAGAACCCATCAACCCACTGAGTCAAGATCTTTGTCTTTATTTCAATTCTGCAGAATCGGGTGCCGGGCATTTAATAACAGCCAGCACAGCACACACTTCTGACAGTCCAATATTGATGGTGATAAGATACAGCCAAAAGGTGAGCTACAGTTCTCTTGCCATCCCTCACCATACAGATAAATTCAAGTTAATGTTTTAAGTGTTTTGGGAGGTCCCCTTAATTAGCATGCTCATTATTCACAAGAGGGTGTGTGGTTTAATATTATGATCTCCTAAAGCTCCTCTCAGACACACTCTCATCTAGACCCCATTCCAAAGACTATACCTCTTGTCATCCCAAACTTAAATCAGAGACCAGGAGTGTCTCCATCCATCTCTCCCCATCCATGGACCTTGCTGGCCTTCAGTAAGCTCTCGATAGAGTAATCCTTCAACAGTTCAACTTATTTGATCTAAGTTTTGGTTAATTGTTTCTACATCTAGGCCAGGTGGACATGTAAGGACACAATTAAGTTGAGTTGTTCCTACATCTCGTCCAGGTGCAAAAGGCCCAATTAGGTTTTAAATTCAGGAGTTCAGCTGAAAGTTCAGTCCAAGTCCTATTACAATTTTATACAGATCACTTATGTTTAACTTTTTAAACGTATTCTTTTGACATCACACGTGTGACAATGTGCAGACTGGGATGCTGCAAAGCCTTCCTGTAGCCTCCCTATACCAGTCAGCCACCCTCGACACCCAGGACACGCTGTAGAACTGTGTAAGAAGTCCTGCTGATGGCAGTAGCACTCGCTGTGGTGATCAATCACAAAAGATCAAACCTTTTATACCAAGGTGTAACAGGTTACCACACCCAGAACCTGATCTATGTATTTTGGAGTTTATTAAGTCAACTCCCACCCCAGTTCCTGAACTCTCCTACTCACACGCTGAGAAAATTTTAAACCCTCCCTGTCTATGACAAACTGAAATGATGCCAAAAAGATCATTTCAGTAGAAATAGAAAATTTTATTTCCATTAAATGAAAAATTCAATAATTTGTTCACTGCCCTTCTCCTTTGCTTTAGTTAGCTGCCAGAAATGAAGATAAAGGAGAGTAACCTCAGTCTTACAGTGAGCTCCTTAAAGAATAAAATGATTCACTCAGAGATATCTATGCTGGATTCTATTGTCATTTTACTCTTTACCAGATCAAAGCTTCACAGAAAATAGACTCACTATGCAAGTAATTAGATTTCCCAATCTTTACCTGTAGAGAAATATTACTTCCTAGTTTCCGAAAAAATCTGCTGTCTATCTTCATACCTGTCTCCTCCCATAACAACTCATGCAACAAGAGAGATTCCTGGACGCTTGTAACCTAAGCCCACGCCTGGGGTAGAGGGTACGACTGTAAAATGTGAGAGAAACACCAAGACTGAGAAATTTGAGACAGTTGAAATATTTCATGCAATAAAGCATAAGATAGCTTAAGGTTGCTACTCAAAACCTAGCTGTTAATAATTATGATATCTAATACCTCATATTTGTGTCATCTCTATCCCAGTTTAGCAAACTTTTTTTCTAAAAAGCAATACCTTATGGGTTAGGCAAAGAAGCAGTGAAGAGCCACAAAGTTCATACACGCACTGAGGTTAAATAGATGTGCACCTTGGTATGAAACCACAGACATCCTAACAAAACATTCTAAAGAGCAATTAAGGCCTAAAATGTTTCTAAGTGACGCTGTGCTGCAGTGAGGCCAGTGCTCGGCCAAATCTTACTCAGCTCACAAATAACAGGAGATCCTGGCAGAATGCTCAATCAGGCCTTGATTTTGCAACACTTTTCACTGGAAAGATTCAAAACATGCTGACCTTCACAACATGCTTTCAAGCTCATCTGTTTGCTCTGGAGTTGAGAGGGATTGAGGCATCTGGGTGAACGGGACGGGAGAAGGCGGTCTCTGGAAGAGCTGAAATAATCTTCTCAGGTCTGACCGGTATTCTTTTCCTCTGGGGTGGGCGTCTTGCTACTGTTTAAACAGATATTAACTGATCGTCTTTGTATATAGACAAGTGGTATTTTATGTTTACACATAACTAAAATGGGCATATTTCAATAAGAAGCCGCCTGCAAACAAAATATCACTAGCCCTAATACATACCACTCTCTAAAATGCAGTCATTGCAATAACAAAAGGAACCAAAAAAAAAACCAAACCCCACTAAAAGAAACTAAAAACTAAAGAAAAAATATCAATCTAAACATTTCTTAGATCTGTATTAACGTGGCAGTTGTCGGACAAGACCGTCGATGTTAGTGTCCCAGAGTTCTTCAGACAAATTACGTTGATTCCCTGCACAACTCCAGAAAATATCCCCCTGCATCCCGATCATTTGGCTTTGCCTCCAGTCTGGAAAACACTTATCACCCCTCTTCATGTTAATCAAAAGCAGAAAAGGGTGGGTTGAAGAGGAGGGAACCAGACTCTTTTCAGCGGTTGCCAGTGAGAGGACGAGGGGCAACGGGCACAAGTTGGAACATGGGAGGTTCCACTCAAATATGAGAAAAAACTACTTCACAGTGAGGGTGCCAGAGCCCTGGAACAGGCTGCCCAGGGAG
>JAOXJK010000032.1:70477695-70494809 GCA_025774025.1 Xenus cinereus | reverse complement strand
AGTAACATGCTCTAGCTCTGGGCAATCCTGCTTCAGCAGGGGAGTTGGACTAGATGATCTCTGTGGTCCCTTCCAACCCTAAAAATTTCTGTGAAATTGGAAACGGGAATCGCCCTCCTGAGGAGATTTGCTGGTGCCGGGTGGGTCCGGGGACGGGAGCGGGGAGCGCGGGCACCCCCGTCCGGCGCCAGCAGGGGGCAGCACCTTCCTTCCCAGCCGGCGCCGAGACGGGAAGGCCTCAGCCCTCGCTCCTTCGGTAATTGCCGTAATTAACACCTATTAAGGTTCATTAGAAGCCTCCCTCCTTCCCTTTGATTATATCCTCTTGTTGCCGTCCCAACGGGAAACGCATAACGTGCATGAGTGTGCAGGCTGATTAATTGAAAGCTTTAATAATTTTAATAATAATTTTAAATTTTTAATATTTTTTTTTTACCCCCCTCGACACGATCAGGCACAACCATAAAGTACCGGTACACCGGGTACAGCCACCAAAGTCACGTTTTCAATTACAGGACAACATCTGCTGAGAGAAAGGACACGGCTCCAAAAAAAAAAAAAAAAAAAAAAAAAGAAAAAAGTCTTTAAATTTCATGAAAACTATCGTGAATTTCATGAAAGCTGCCCGCTCGGCAAACAAAATATACAAGTCGGGACTTCTCCACAAGAAATGGAGCCGGATTTGCCGAGAGGGCAGGCTCCAGGGAAGCTGGAGCAAGACACAGATTTCTCAGGAGGTTCGGCCGACTCGGTAACCATTATTTTAAATTTAATGGTATTAATTAAATACACAGCGTATCTTGTTTCAGTATAGAGACATAAAAAGCACAAAATGAAACATTTAATTGTTCAAACTCCAGGAAGCCCCTATATAAATATATATGCACATTTTTAATTTAGAATAATTTTAAAACAGACAAGAAACACGTGCCATTTGTACACATTTCTATGCATTTGTAATCCTTTAACCACTATCAAGCTTAACCACCTTAAAAGGAACTTTAATTTTCACTGTAAACCTGCTCTGGACCTTCTATAAATACCTGAATTGCTGAACTGATTTATTTTCAATCTGTGATTAAAGCTATTGTCTCCTCTATGCACTACAAATCCACTGCGGCAGACTAAAAACTGAGCAATTATATAAAAAAACTTAACTGGTAAGTTACATATTTGAATGTATGCCGGACTCACAGCCAAGACCCCTACTAACAAGTTCAGCAAAAGAAAAAAAACCCCAAAAAGCCAAGCTCTCTCACTCACACGCGGCACATTTATCCCCCCTCTGTCTTAGCTATCGATCCTCTTCCCAAACACTGTTTTTGATTCATTCCCCTAATTCTTAACCGAGCCTTCCCAGCCAAAAGAGGCAACAGGCACTCCAGAAAGCAGATCTTAATCCAAGTCCTCAAAACAGAAATAGGGCTCACCCACAAGAATAAAAGCCGCAGTCCTCTACAGGCTCACCCCGGCCACGGGGCTAACAAACAGGCAAAACTATTAATTAGGTGCAGGCTTTTGACCTTAAACACAAATAAGGTCCCAAATACCACTAGCGAAACACTTTGCTAGTAGAACTATCAGGAAGAACGTGAAGACTTGACCGGATACGACAGGGTTGGCAGACCAGGCAGGGGTTTGAGAGAAGACCTAAATGAACGCACTGAGACACGACACGGATAAGGAGGATAGAAAAGATGAGCCCAGCACGTTTCTGGGTCTTATGACATTCCTCTTTTGGAGGAACAGCCTGAGAAGGAAGAGAGGGCTACCTGCTTTGGCTATCCTTTGGACACATCGTGTTAGGAGACAAGGGCAGGAATACTCACCCCTCCACCTGACTGCTGTGTGTGTGTCCCGAAGTAAATAGGTTCCGTTCCCCAGGATGCCACGTCGGGATTGCACGCGTTCATCTTATGACTGTGATCTCCTGTGGGAGACCTGCATCCCCCATCTTCTTCTCAACTACCAGTTCTGTAGGGGATGTTAAATTAGCTTCTGCCTCTAAACCTTTCTTCAGGCTTACCCTTGTCTCCTCTATCCCTACTCCACCAAACTGTTGAGATAGCAACATCCTCCTGTCCCACTGCTGGGTGCTCAATGATGACTGGCTTACCATCCAACACCACAAAGAATCTGAACAGATGTTCAGTTGCTAAAAAGAGCTGATTTGTTCTCTTCAGAAGGGTTGGTTTTCCACAGAATCTCCATGATTCTCTTCAGCTGAGTGAGGATGACTCATCACAAACATATGTTTGACCCTTGATACTGCTCAGCAGATTAATCAAGTGCTTACTGCTTGTAGATGCGGTCAGCCCTTCTCTGCTTCCTGCAGTAAAGCTGTCTCCCTTAGCCCTGGTGGCAATGTCAGCTGGTGGGCAGAAGTTCCTGGGGAGAAGGAGCTGTTCCACCATAGCACCAGCTGTGAACGGAAAACCATCAGTGGTCCTACTTTCCCCTGAGCCCAGGGTAAGCTCAGGCTCATGCTCCGGCCGATTGCTCAGGGAGTGCTCACAGGCAGCAGTTATGAGGGAGCAGAGTCTCTCCACTTGAGGCATTGGGCTTTCTCTCCTCCAGTAGGAGGATGGATTGAATCCACTGACCTGGACCCTGGCCCGATCCTTACAACTCTTCTAAGAAGTCACAACACAGCCCACCAAGGGCAGTGGCTACAGAAGAGCTGTCAGGCATTAGAGTGAGGCTTCTGTTTCCTCAGTGACAAAAAAAAAAAGGGAAAAAAAGAAATAACCATCACAGAAAAGTGAATGGAAGAAGTATTTAGTTTGACAGCAAGAGCAGAAATGTCTTGAAGAGCCAAAGGACTTCCAGTGTTCGTGAGCAGCAGACAGAACTGTGGGTTCTTTCTCCTCCACACCAATTCCTTGAACCCGTCATCACTGGACTGCCAACAAACCCTTGCAACCAGGTTCTGCTGGTGGAGAACTCATCCACGTGAGCTTCCAGAGCACCTATGCACGTGGCAGAGGGCATGGAGGTGGAGAGATCCGGGTCGTACAGAACATACATTTCAGTGGAGGAAAAGTGTCTCTAAAAGAGGAGACCAGAACCATGATAAATAATGACTGCTGTCATTGACACAGCTTTTAAAGTCCAGAAGAAATAAAGGGCTTGAAGCTTCATCAGCCTCACTGGAGCAATTCAATGAGAAACTGATTTTATATTTGAAGATGGACCTTTCTGTTGGATGCAGTGGAAACTGTATACACATTGTTATAATTATCATTAAAATAACTTGGAATTTGTGAATATTTCATTGCTAATTGCTATGAAAAATCTAATTACTTCCATGCTGTAAAAGCTTAATCTGGCACCGATTTAATTATTTGTTTTCATTGTTTTTCAACCACACGTACATAACAAGGAGCCATCCTCTGTGATTACACCAATTTCACCAAATCTTTTGTAGACTATTTCTCCAAAACTCAAACTTGACTAACATTCACTGTTAATCACTTTCTGATTCCCTATTGTATTCATTTCATAGTGATGAAACTGCCAAATGTTCCAGATATCACACATTAACAGTTCTGACTTGTGAACAGAGCATTGGTAGTGGGAAAAAAAAAGCCCTGGGACTCATTTGCCTGTTACACCCTGAAAAGAAA
The DNA here is from genome assembly GCA_025774025.1 of Xenus cinereus. Lineage (NCBI taxonomy): Eukaryota > Metazoa > Chordata > Aves > Charadriiformes > Scolopacidae > Xenus > Xenus cinereus. The sequence continues at coordinate 70,491,183 of JAOXJK010000032.1, read as the reverse complement.
TTGTTCCATTTTCTTCATACTTGTTGCTATAGTTATAATCTGCTGGTAAATCTACAGATTTTCTGTTGACTAAGATAAACCATAAATATGTGTTATACTGAGAATCAATTAAACTATTTACATTACAAAAGTAAACCACTTGATTTGATCCTTCAGCTGTAGAACACCAAGTCTGCACAGGGCCTTACAGGTCTATGAATGTCTAATTAAACAGACAGTAAACTCATTAAACACTAACAACTGAAAGAGGAGGGGGAAAAGAACCAGAAATTCATGACTGATAGTGATGAGTTCCTCTTAAATGGAGGCACGATGAAAAGGATTTGGCTGGAAGTTGATCACGTCATTTACCGTCAAGTTTATGACACACGAAGAAATGGAAATGCAGATGTGATGGAACGGGCAATGCTGGTCCAAATGTTCTGCTCTTGGGCAAACCAGAGATGCTGATGACCATTTTTTACTATTTTTCCCCAAATGCCTGAGAGACATGACAATCTATGCAAAATATACCACTGAAGTTCAAACTCCTTTTAATAAAAAGGAGTAAAAATTACTCCAGTTTGGGTGAACTGCAGCCTTGTTTCTGAACAAAGCAGATTATGGGTAAAAAGTATTTTTGAATACTGATTTCTAATTCTTACAGTTCTGGCTTCTAAGGACAAAGACATGACTACAAAATTGTTAGCCCAGAAATCCCTGTACATGCTTGTACTGGCAGATGCATTAGCTTCTCAAGAAGGAATTAGCAATAACGTGAGGAAAAAATGACACAACTGTATAATTACATGATATTTAAGAATACATAGAATACAGCTTGGCCTTTCTGTCTCACTCACAACATATCTAATGATGGGTACCCTGATAGCAATTTGGGACTCGATTTCGAAACCTCCATGAGGCTGGGCCACTGCTCATTTCACATACTCATCCAGTGGTTTTAAACCGGATTTTCTAGTGTTTGCATGCAATAAGAGAGGGACGTGAGGATATGGAAGAAGTGCAAGAGCAGAGGGAAATACTTTATTGGCAAGCCTCCTTTTCATCATGGGGCAATCTGAAGGGCCCCTCAAGAAAAGGCTTTGTGGGTTTCTTTGCCAAGTTTGATGGCAGCTCATTACAGCTACATGGAAACCTTCATGTAAAGAACACATTTTTAACTGGTTAACAGTAAGTAAACATTTTCATTTTAAAATATTAATTTTAAAATATGTACTTTTTAAGAGGAAGACCACCTTTTCAAAATACCTAACATACCTTAAATTTCTAATGTTTTGTCTTTGTGTATGTAGGACTTTGCTTGAAGTTCTTTATTGGGATTCAACAAAGACTCTCAAGAAAATCTCTGTCACAAACAATATTCTTATTCCCGCAGTTAGTATTTCTGTCTTCTCTTCAGAAAAGACCTTCCTTCTCAGGAGTCTCTGAAAAATTTCATGGATGCCAAGTCCTTTCTTTAGGGCACAGACACTAAAAAAAGGACAGCCCATTCTTTTTGTTTCGAATTCTACCCAAACAAATGTCTGTAAATGACAGTGGTGTGATAATACAGGATGAAAAACCAGAAAGCTCTTCTTGTCCTTCCCTGTACCACATGAAAGCATCACAGAATTCTCTTCATCATGACCTTGCAAACTTATGTTGACTTTTTGCTGGTGATGATTTAAAGGGAATATTTAAATACAGTTTAATGCATTTTAACCGTTTTTCTTGTTAAATACTACACCATGCATTCTAGAAAGTATATCTGCTAAACTATGATAAATAGAGATTAACTATGACAATATGAGAGGACATGGAACCTTCCAAAAAGATTTGGCAGTGCAAAAAAGCTTCTGTCAGTTTTGAGAGATCTTCACAATGCTTGGCAGAATACAGGCTCATAAAATCCATCTGACCTCTTCCTTATGACAAGCATTACGAAAGATGAATGTGTTTTAGGATCGATCCTGTTTCCAATATATTGTGCAGTAGTACCAGACAAAGCAATGCATGACCTTACAGCAAGGCTCATGATTCACTTTTGCACTGTAGGAGAATATTTAACCTTTCCATATATCCATACTGGATATAAATGACTGCATAATGGTGGATCATTTCTAGCAAGCTCTTCAATTGCTAACACATTAAACTTCAGATTCTGCAGACAGCTTTGGACTAACAGTTTGCAGAAAACTGAACCTGTCTATCAAATAGCTTCTTCCATATCTATCAGCAGAAATGAACTCCTCATCACCCAAGGGTTTATTTTTCTCCTAAGCATTCTACCACAGTGACAGACATACTCTGTCACAGCCAGAAAGCCACCTGAACCTTTGTCAGACACACGAACTGAGCGTGGAATCGGTGCTGGAAACTGCTAAACAGAGATGAGGTTTGGACACCGCACATGAAAGGCACATCCATCACTGGAAATGTTCTACTAGAGACACTTTCATATCCCTCTCTACGGCTCCTGAGAGCATTCCCCTTCCCAGAGGTTTGGCTGCCTGGGCTTGGGGCCAGCTTAGAGATAGCACAACAGAGGGAGGTCCCCCCTCCTGCTGCAGACCTTTGGGACAGAACCCTGCAGACAGCGTGGTGGGGCGGCCTCCGCCAGGGCTGACCCTGCTTTCCCACGCGGACTGCTTTCAAGCTGAGCCGCTACCACTTGTCTCCCGCAGGAGCCATGAATCCCACCGCATTGCAGCCGTGCCCGGGCCAGGCCGTCACCCCTCTTGACTCGGGCGCAGAGCCTGACCTGCAGGATGACTTTCTGCCCTGGCCTCAGCCCTGCCTTGTCCCTGTGGACTCACCTGGTGACTGCTGGGCTGTGCCTTACCCCGGGTGCCCCGGCCAGCCCTGCCCTACCCGTTGTCTCCGGTCACCAGAAAGAACTGAAGGGAACAACAAACGGTGCTATTACTCTACAAGTTGTCCGCATAGCTTGAGTTTAGACCTTTCTTTATCTCCTTCCCCCTTCACACTTTATTCTCTGATTCTATTAGCTAGTCAACTTTTGCACTTGTTGGTGTGTGGAAAAGATTATATGCATAAACCAATTAGAGGATTGGAAGCGCTTTCCTCCTATAAGCTAGAAAACTGGTTTACTCGTGGGGAATGAGCTAATGAGCACTCGCAAGGTGGCGAGCTTTTTATATACCACCAGAGACAACAAGAATAGTTGGGCAGAGAATCTAATCTATTACTTAAGCATTACGCAAGGACATTAACTGGCTCTTTCCTGCAGCAATGCCAAATTTAATTCAGATATTCTCCGGGTTCCACTACATCACATCCTGTGTTGGAAGTTAATATGCAAGATATAACCAACACGGGTTATATGTTACGTGCTTATGCCAAAAAAAGCATCTTTCTGAAGAAGCTGTCAAGGTACTAAAAGCTCATGTAGTTCAACTACACTTTGCCTGAGGCCAAAAAAAAAAAAAAAAAAAAAAGACTGTGAAGACTGGACTTCTTCCATTAAATCTTTATCAGTGTAAGTATTTACTCACTTCAAAAGCAGTAAATACTGTTCTAGAAAGTGATGAACCTTGAAAGATAGAGAGATCTAGTTTGGATTGGAGCTTATCACCAGAGATCAGCTGATGTATCCTGCCCGAAGTGAATCTTCCTGTGAGACGTCACTAATATATTAACAAGTAGCACTTGTACAAATGTTCCCCCTTAACCTCTGCTAAATCCTGCTTATCCCTGGAGCGTGTCCCTGGTGACAAGGTTGAGCAGCTGGACACACGATGCATCTGGTTTTCCATTTAAATGGAAAGGTTTTCAAAGAAATAATCAGATGGTAAGGCAAACTGCACTTGCTGAACATATTTTTTCTGAAATCTATGGGATAAAATCGTAACTTTACCAATGTCAAAGGCAGGGCTCCCTTGACAAAAACCCACAGCAGTGGCCATGGCAGATTCAAAGGCAGATTAAAAGGAGATAGAAGAGGAAACAGCCTCCAAACATGGGTGTGATATCAATGAAATGGACACATTTTCCACCATCTGCACATTGGCTTTGCAAGGTCCTAGTTCCTTCAGAGTTCTACTGAGTAAGTTGTGTACTCATGCTTTAAGAGAGAAAAAAAATCCAGAATGGGAGCAGGAATGGTAATTGGAATCTGCATTTGCCTTTCTTCCTTTCTGTCATATGTGTTTTTAATCAAAGTTGTTTAGTGCTCAGGCTTCCAAAGAAAAATTAAATACATTAATCGTGTAGACTTCACTGTCCAGAGTGAACGTTAGAGAGCATTAATGAGGGGAAAATGCTCTTGTATTCATGCTAACTCCAGTAAATTGAGTCTCTAATCTTCATTTGGTGTTAGAAATCAGATCAGATAAGGATCTAAGATCCACAAGACTTTCTAGCAAAAGGAAATGAGAGAAAAAGCAGGCAAGCCAGAGCTCCAACTCAGCTACCATAGCCCTAGAACTTACACAGTAATAGAAGCACAACAACCCTAAAAACACAGAAAGCTGAAAGAAAAAGCGCTGTAGCGGCTCAAGGATGCAACAAGCAGTGAGCACAGGCATGCTCTTAAGGCCAGACTCAGCAGAAAGCATCAGTCCAATTCCTTGAAGAGTGACAACAGTTTGGCCAAAGGCGGCAACAACAGAAATGGCCACATGTTAGCTAACCTCTCTCTTCAGTGATGATCATGCTGGATAAGCAGATCCTACGGATTATATCTGGTTTAGATCAACAACAAGAGACAAAGGAATACCCTGGTGTATCTAATGGGGTGCACATGAGAGGACATAATCCATTCCAGAAGGCTTACAGCTGCTTACATAAAACTATTCAATAAAAAAGTTTCATGCCACACCGCAGTGTGATTTTTGAGAAGGCACAATCTCCCTCACACAGCAAAATAAAGGTGAATCAGCAAATACTTTCAGAACAGCCCTGTACAGCCTAATCCTGCACTGTAATTATGGGAAGATAAAAAAAGTATTAACAGAAACAAGACAGCACATGGGGCTGAGTAATAAGCAATTACTAGAAAAATTCCTAAATGATCCAGCATGCTAGAGATAGTTAGGAACACGGTTCTCCAGGCACTATATAAAGAAACACCATCTTCTGAGGATGCCCAGATGCAGGAGGAAAAGTATTCCAGAATGCCCAGAAACAGTATCTCCCTGTCATGGTTTCAGCTGAGATAGAGCTGATTTTCTTTCTAGTGTTTGCTGTGTTTTCAGATTTCGTGTGAAAAGATGTTCAATGAGGCATATTATTTTAGTTGTTGCTAAGTGATGTTTATACTAGTCAAGGACATTTTTTAAGCTTCCCATAGGAGCTGAGAAGGAGCACAGACAGAACAATGGAATGGCCAATGGAATATTCTGTACCGTAGACGTCATGCTCAGTATATAAATGGGGGTTGGCCGTGGGGGCATCAGCAATCTCGGCTCAAGCTCTGCAACCCAAGAAAGTCAGCTTCATGGCAGCCAAAACCACGACACTCCCTAAACCAGTACAAACACAATGAGATCCAGAAAGGAGACTATAACATGTAATGAAGAAAATAAATAAAAGAAGAACAAAACAATCCCAATAGTATTACAAACAGCAACAGCTAACGGTTTTGTCATACCAGATACCTTTAAAAAAAGGGTATGCTGCAGTCTGCCTATGTAAACACCCCACAGAAGCTGCTTTTCAGGAAAAAGTCTCTAAATGTACATTGCATCTTCCTTCAGCCATGAGGCATGATCAACAACAACTAACTATGCCTCTTGGGAAAACAGGAACTAGATGCCAAAACAAAATTGATTGTAGGACTGTGAGATCAGAATCTTTCCACTGGAAAATAAAAGCACCAATTCTTCTAAGCTAAAGCAGACAATGAAACTGCTGACTGTATCCGTTAAGTCTGAAATTACAAATCTGGATGTTCTACATTGAAGAGAGAAGATTATATGCCAAGACATCACTATATACTGTGCTTTACCTGGATGTTAAACAATGAAAATGCTAAGCACTATTACAAAGAGAGAATCAGTGGAGTAACTCTTAAACCAGGAGATTTCCAAAATTACTCCTAGGTCTGCGGACAGCAGAGGAAGAATTAAAGCAACACCTTTTGTCCTGTCATCATGAGGCAATGATTCTTTCTTTTCTTTCTTCTACTGCTAGAATGAAAGCAGAAACTATACACATGAAAGAGACATACTAAAGTCTCTTAAGAGGTAAATTAAATTAAGGATACACAAGCATGGTAGTAATCACCACAGCAAATTGTAAGATGCAAGACTCTATTGAATCAAAGAGAGCCAGGCTTTCGGAAACATCAAGCAATTCCTGCACTTTATGCCAGTTCTGAATTTATTAAGAAAAAAAGAAATCCTCCAGTGCAATTTCATCTGATTCTTCACACCACAAATTTTGTATATTTTCTAGTTGGAGAGTGTCTAGTAGCATATGCCTTAACAACACTCTTCAAAACAGAGCAGCACTGAGCACAAAAAGAAAAAGCAGTTAAACCAGACTTACACATTTCAAGCATTTTCTGGTAGGCACTGAATTTCATACAGGGATTGACCTTGAACTACCAGTCACTCTTCCACATTCAAAATCCTAAATGACTCGTAACACGAGATAAACCATAAACTGGTAAGCTTTCACCTCTCAGTTATTTATTTGTCTCAAAAGAACCTCATCGTGGCTGATAAACTCTCCACCTCTGTGACTGCAGATGCTTTGCAGATGCTGTGCAAACACAATATATTCGTTACTTACATTATTTCCATAGTACAGACAAATGCCTACCAAAAAAAAATAAAATTAAAAAGTAAGACCAGATGGAATACTGAACCAAACTACTGTAAAAAAGGCAGGATGGTGATAATGATCAGAGAAGGATAAAGAAATTTCAGAACCAGATCTGAAAATACACGGGTCACTTCACTGACCAAATCCTAAACTGCAAGGAGGGGCCTAAATACTAAAAAAAGTAAAAAAGAACTAGGAAGTTTGATGTTTCTGCTCTCACAAGAGTCCGTGTAATCAGTGTAATGAATTCTTACTAGCATTCTCTCAGACAGACCACGGTAAGAAGTATAAATTAATTTTCTAGCTATCTGGCTAGCACAGCTAATTTTCCTAATTTTTTTTTTTTAATTGCTGCAGTAATCAAGCTTTCAACACTGCTGATAATGGGGTGCTGGTAATGAAATTCTTTTTTTTCTACTCTTCAATCATAAGAGCAAAAAGCTTTTCACAGTCTTCAATTTTTCTCTTAGACCTTTGATTTTACATATGCCGCATCCAATCACACAACTTCTCTGAGTACATTCAGTAGATAAAAACAATAAAACAAATCAGGATTATTTATAAAGCCTCCCATTTTCATTTTGCCTGGTTGCCTTTCCGCCTAGACTCTTGTCTGACTTCCCCACATCTAAAAAGAGAAGGAAGATTGACATTTGAGGGAAAGACTGGAGAAGAAAGCAACAGTGTCTGAGTTGCAGCAATGACTTTGTCCTCCTTGGTTAGCAAGCAAACGAAAATTAGCTATCAGAATACGCATTGCTTTGAGGCATCTTCAGACAGATTTCCAACTTCTCTCTCTCTCTGTCATGATTAGCTTGGTAGGCAACATCTCACCTGCCCACACAAAACAACCAGTATGTCCTGCAGATCCACCCCTGGTGAGGAGACGTCCAACTGAGGAGAACTGGCCTCACACACTCCTGTTGGTCTAGCCACAATCTTGAAAAGCCAAAATATAAGGAAATAATTTTGAAGGACAAAGTTTTATGCAATCTACCCAAAACTTTGTAAGGCCACTGGTTTTGTGGTTTAACTCTTCAGGGTTTCATTACGCTTTTATAAAAAAAACAACATATAGGCATTAACTGTGAATGTTTGACTTTTTTTTTTTTTAGTCAAGTCAATTGTGATGTAGCATTGCTCTAATAGGAGAGGACTATGAAAACAGGAAAATGAGGCAGTCTTGCACTCATTGCAAACACAGTGTCCTGTCCACACATCCCAAACTCTCCCCTCAGTCCCTCCAAGCCTCGCTGCCTGCAATGCTCTATAGGATTTCTACTCACTCCTCTTCTGCGCCTCCCCCAATTCACTGGCTGCAAGATAACGTTCAATTTAATCTCCAGGAGATAATTCAGAGGTATTTTGAAAAATCGAGACGATTTCAGAATTTAGGAGTCTCTAAAATAAAATGAATGGAACAGCTTTCCTATCAGATTTATTATCTGAGCTCTACAACAGCAGCCAAAAAACATGGCAACAATTTATATCCATGGGAAGGTGATGGAGAAAATCACCCTGCAAACCATTTCCAAACACATGAAGGGAAAGAAGGTGACTGGGGGCAGCCAGCGTGGGTTTGCAAAGGGGAAATCATGCTTTCCCAATCTGATAACCTTCTACAACAAGATGACAAGCCTGTTGGATGAAGGGAGAGGAGCTGATGCTGTTTACCTCAACTTTAGTAAGGTTGACTCCATAACATTGTCACAAACAAGCTGGAAAATTAAAGGCTAGATAATTACACAGTGAGATAGATTGAAAATTGAATGGCCAAGCTTGGAGGGTGGTGATCAGCAGCAGCACAAAGTCCAACTGGAGGCAAGTCACTAGTGGTGTAACCCAGGTAGTCGTTACTGGGGCTAGTATTATTTAACAGCTTCATTAATGACCTGGATGATGTGACAGAGTGCACCCCAGCAAGTTCACAGATGATACAAAACTGGGAGGAATGGCTGAAACACCACACGGTTGTGCTACCATTCAGTGGGACCTTGAAAAGTTGGAGAACTGGATCAAGAGGAACCTCATGAAGTTTAATAAGGGGAAACACAAAGTCCTGAAGAGGATTTCGGAGAGGAATAAACTCAGGCACCATATACACTAGGGGCCCACCTGCTGGAAAGCAGTTCTGCAGAGATGACTCTTGGGTCCTGGTGGACAACAAGCTGACCATGAACCAGTCATGGATCTTCACACCAAAGGCAATTAACACCATCCTGGGCTGTACTATGAAGAGCACTGCCCACAGGTCAAAGGAAGTAAACCTTCCCCTGTACTCAGCACTGGTGAGGCCACACTTGGAGTACTGTAGGACCAGGTCTGGACTTGCCACTACAACAGAGACATGAACTTAATGGAGTGAGTCCAGCACAAAATGATTGGACTGGAGTATCTTTCATATGAGGAGAGGCTGAGAGCTGGATCTCTTAAGGCTGGAGACAAGGCTCAGAGGGGATCTCATCAATGGGTATAAATACCTGATGGAAGGGAACAAGGATGAGGGAGCCAGACTTCCCAGTAGAGCCCAACAACAGGTCAAGAAACAACGGGCACAAATTAAAACACAGGAGAGTTCACCTGAACAAGAGATGACACTTTTTTTACTGTGAGGGTGGTAAAGCACTGAGACAGGTTGCCCAGAGGGGCTGTGGAGTCTTCGTCTGCGGAGATACTCAAAATCTGATGGCTATGGTCCTGGGCAATCAGCTCTAGTTGACCCTGCCTGAGCATGAGGGTTGGTCTAGATGATCTCAACAGTTCATAGAATCATAGAATGGTTTGGGTTGGAAGGGACCTTAAAGATCATCTAGTTCCAACCCCCCTGCCATGGGCAGGGACACCTCCCACTAAACCAGGTTGCTCAAAGTCCCATCCAGCCCAGCGTTGAACATCTCCAGGGATGGGGCATGCACAGCTTCTCTGGGCAACCTGGGCCAGTGTCTCACCACCCTCACAGTCAAGAATTTCTTCCCTACATCTAATCTAAATCTACCCTCTTTCAGTTTAAAACCATTACCCCTTGTCCTATTGTTCCACTCCCTCATAGAGTCCCTCCCCATCTTTCCTGTAGCCCCTTTAGATACTGGAAGGGGGAGTTTCCTTCCAAACTAAATGGTTCTGTGATTCTCTTGATATCCAATAAGACTTCTCTTGATACCTAATAAGACTAGAAACAGTTTTTTGCAAAGGCAAGGCAATGCAGTCCCTAGTACAAGGGGATCGGTTGCCACAATAAAGACTTTTCAACCCGCACATTTGACATACAGACGTGAATGAATAAGCAAAATTGATGAGCCAAGGATATCCTAAAAGCAGAATTTGTTTCTCAGATGTATTCAGATAAACCCTGGGACTATTGTGCTTGCCTATATGAGAAGGAGATTGGTAAGGACATGCTTTGGAGAGCTCTATTACAGTCCTTGTGGTGGATGATTATGTAAGTTGTATACTGTACTTCTGCATTTTTAATAGGGAACAGACTGTCACCACCATCTTTTTAGGCAGCAGACTGCAATCCCCAGGCAAGATAAAATCTGCTGTTTCCACCAAGTTTCTGCAGGCATTGTGGAGCAAGCTGACTTGGAAACTGCTGCCTAGCGCCTAGAGGAAGATAATTCTTACAGCTTGCTGCACAGGTCTGGTAGGAACACAGCTGAAACCTGGGAGGAGCCAGAAGCCGCTAATTTGCTGATTGGTATTACCTTGTCTCCTTGCTTTATGTTTATGCCTTGTCAGCAAGGCAGCAGGGTTTAAAATCATACCCAACTTCTTTTCCAAGCCTTTGAGAACTATGACTTTGATACGGTGGGTTTTGGCAAGACTGAAAAAAAAAAAAACCCAGACAAATGCATGATAGTTAACTCCAAAACGTTATTTCTGTGTAATCTAGAGTATGAATTTATAAAAGGCCAGCTGCTATATGTTATGCAACTCTTACCCCATATTTAAGAGAATGTAAGGAATTCTGCATCCAGTAAGGACGTATAAACTGAGACCTACCCCTACAGGTGGGCTTTACACCAGAGCAGCTCATGTATGATAAGCCCATAACCTACTTTATCACTTATAATTTAAGTAAACAAATAATTATTGCCAGAATATTGCAATACTTGCCTGATCATTCATCATCTGCTGTTTTATCAACAATGACGAAAAAATTAGCCAACAACCGCCATGACTTGCAGATGTTTAGGAGGAGGTTAATTTCGACCAGTCAAAAGGGATTTCATAATTAATATATTTAGAGATGTGAAGGAATCCTGACACTTGGAAAGTTCTAAAATTATGTATATGGGAAAGGTAAGAGATGTACAAGTGATGAGGTGCTCTCTTCCTACATAAAAATGGAGCTGAAAAGCTGAAGATTATGTAAGTGGATTAGCAAAGCTGTATATTCTTCTACCATCTGCTTTGTTTGCAGATTTTACAGTGCCTTGATGTTACAGCAATAAATCAGGATGACTGTATTTAGCCTAATTACCTTCTCTAGCAAGGACAAATCTTGGTTAACCATCTCAGCAAAGGGCAGAGCAGAGCAAAGGACCATTGCAGCAAAGTATCAACATAAGGGTTGGATAATTTAATACAAACTGTGTAGTCTGGCAGGAACTTCCAGTATCTGGAGCCACATTTTTCACTTTCAGCATGGGCAGAGAACATACTGCCCTGCTCTCAAATGCTCATTTAACTTTATTATGGAATGCCAATATCAGAACAAGCTGTCAACCACAGTTTTAAAACCACAGCATTTACAAAGTGATGTAACACGAATTCCACTTTGACTTCAGATTCACAAGATACAAGGTGTCTTCTTATGTTGTCTGCTTCTCAGGCAACAGAATATTTTAGGTCATGACAGTTCTCTACGTACACAACTCACGCCAGAAGAAACAGTATGGAACTTAATATATGCACTGAGTACTCTGCAACATGCTACTCCATACTCACATTACCTACTAAGAAATAGGCTATCATGGAAAAATACATGCTGTAAAATGGTGACAGAGAGAAGGTGACAAGAAACATGGAGTGAGAGGTTTTCTTCGTAATTGCTTTCACTTGAAAAGGTGCAAAGACATCAACAAAGTAATGTTGATTGCAGTATCACTAATTTCCCCATGGTTTTTACTCCCAAATCCATTCATGTTTTAACCTCCCAACCCAAAGGAGACAGTAGTGAAAAAAAATCATGAGAAGGAAATCAACAGGCCCTACACCCACATGGCTGGGTGCTAGGGAAGGGACACAGCGGCACAAGCCAGACAGTGGCAGCTCAACAAGTTATAAAATAGCCTATTTGGAAATATGATGTCACGATTTTGCTTCCAGATGACTGACTTACTCTTGGCTTTGCTTTCAAACTAATTGCTTTAGGTTCACCATTAAGAAACTCTGTTCAACACGGAATTTCCAATCATAAAACCTCTGGCCTTCCACACAAAGGTAAGATAAGACGCTGTCATTGAGTAACCCTTCACCATATCCCTCACCATATGTAACTGCTACTACACTTTGTGCAAAGGAATGTTTATGAGTTGAACAGAAATAGTTCAGCAGAGCTAGGCACCAGTGAGAAGATGAGACATTTTACTGGCAGCAATGTTTGGAAGAACACACAAACTCAGCTGCCCGTTTTACTCTATCGCCAACCTAAAGGCACGTCTACTGTGCCAGGAAGTGATGGGATCTGGGGGCATTACAGCCCACTCAGCCACCGCAGCTTATCTGTACTCAGATCTAGAAAGTTAAATTATAATGCCCAAGGGTCTCTCTATACATACTAAAGGTTATTTCTGGTAGGGCCAATTAAACTTCATAAGTACCTTCGCTGCCACAGCTGGAGGACTTCAGATCATGAACTGTTTTATTTCAAGCTAATTTAGGTACTACATACTACATTGCCTTCTGGCATAAGTTATAAAGCAGATAATAATAACAGTCATACATCAGCCTATGCACAGCACTTAGTGAAAATGTCAGCAGTTAGTTACTATAGATACAGAAAGCAAACCATTTCCACATGTGAAAAGTGCTCAAGTCACAGCCCACCGCAGTAGGGTTGCAAAGGGGCTCACCTACAGGAGATACCACCTACAGTGGCACCATTAAAATGGTGAAAATCACACACTGGTGTTAGCACAGGCTAATCCAACACAAACACATCCTCTCCTCACAGCAGAACCACCGCATTCCATTCCTTCGGAGCGCCTGATGGATGTCGGTGTTGCATCAACGCTAATAACTTATCACAACTAAACACATACCCAACATTCCTTCCTTTTCTTCTGCCGGTGGCTGATTCAAACTAAGGCCATCTACTGGCACCGAATGTGACGCGATGACATCACGCTGCCTTGCGTTATTTCTTTGCAAAGGTGTCTATATCCTTGGCCACCGTACAATACAGTGATCAAACGCTGCCCTGACAGGACTCCTGTTACTGTTCTGTGCAGCCTTAGATTCTTTAAAAAAGCATTTTTATATCATGTCATAGAATCATAAAATTGTTCACAGTGGAAGGGACCTTTAAGATCATCTAGTCCAACAATCAACCTAACTCTGATAAAAACATCACTAAACCACAATCCACTAAGCACTATGTCAACCCGTCTTTTGAACACCTCCAGGGATGGTGCCTCAGCCACTTCCCTGGGCAGCCCATTCCAATGCTTAATAACCCTTTCCGTGTAAAAATTTTTCCTAATATCCAATCTGAAC
>JAOXJK010000032.1:70420398-70437334 GCA_025774025.1 Xenus cinereus | reverse complement strand
TTTATTCCTACCCCCCCTTTCCCCTTGCATCAGACCTTGCTTAGCTCTGCCTGAGGGCCACTTGCTGGCTGGTTTATCAGATCAGATCTGCTCAACACCCTGCAGGACCAAATCCCATCAGGCTGGAAGCTCCGCGTTGCTGTGACAGACAACTTGAGTCTTCCCTGGGAAAAGCATCTGTTGAGGTTTTTGGCAACTTGTTTGCTGTACGAGTTTTCTATCAAGATATCCTCTTACTGGTGATGACAACTGTCTTCAGGAGGGGAGAGAGAAAGAAAAGCTGTTACGGTTAATTTTTTCACCAAGTTCCATGCAAATACATCTTAATTCCTTCTCCAAGAAGTTTTGAATTCTACCTTCCACGGGGAAGAACAAATCTTCTGTCTTCTCTGAGTCTAGGGTCTTTACACCCAGGGCACGCTCTTCAGGCAGTTAGTCCTGCAGAAAGCTCCCACTGTGGTTGAACTGCTGTTTCATGGCTCTTGGCGTTCCCAGACAGAGGGAAGACAGAGGGATGTTCCTTTCTGAGGCCACTACAAGGCCCCTGAGGCTGAAACCCAAAGCTCTGGAGGCAACTGCAGCATTGCCGTGGTCCCACCCCTGTCGCAGTTATTTAAGGAAACAAATTGAACCAGTGAGGGGGGAAAAAAAAAAGGGAAATAAAGATCTTCTCTTCCTGCAGATCTCCGCATGCCTGCAATTAAAGAATTCTAAAAAGTAAGGGAAAAGTTCTTATCCCTTTCTTCTAGTAGAGAGGGGATTAAATTGCTTATAACCCAGGTGAGTGTTCTGACCTGCAGGGTGTGTATCACGTTTTGAGTTAATAGGGTTGCTTTTTTTTTTTTAAATTGACCCTCTATGAAACTTTGAAGTTCTCCTCTTGTACATGCATTGGAACAAGTCTTGAGGTTTCAACCAACCTTAATTTTTGTCTGAGCCCGGAAATTGAGCATTCTCACGTGTAAGCTTGTGGAAGTTTTGAACAGGGAAGCACGCTCTGAAAACGCGTGCGACAAATGGGCTGCAACAGGCACCTCTGATTTTATTTTAAAACATGGCTCAAGATTTCCTTCTGACACTTTTTCACACTTGAGGCACGTTGCTAATGAAATCACTGGGGCTGTCAGAAAAGATTCAAATGACCACTCCAGTGAGGGAAGAGACGTGTTTTTTCTTTGAGTATGAAATACTTTAACATCTTTCAAAAAGAAAGGCTCCAAAAAGAGGGAGTGCCTTAATGCCACCCCCAAGAAGTCGAGATCACAGCCTCTCCTAGGCCTTCAGTTCACTTTTAAAGCTCTCCACAGGCAGAGGACATTAAAACTGTACCTCCAGCGTCCTGGACAGGTGCTTCAACCTTTGAACTGTGGCTGGAGGACGCACAACAACTTGAGTTTCCCCTCATTTTTACAGAATGGGGAGTTTGGGGTTGGCTTTTTTGGAAATGAAATGATGTTATAAAGGCTGAACATCAGGTGCCACTCACCTGTACCTGAAACAGCAGAGGATGTAAAACAAGTCCTGCCCTCAGCACTTCCCTTGGCTAAGTCTAAATGGCTCCTTACTGATATCTTTAAAGAATAGATACTCTTAAGTAGGTAACTCTGCTAATTAGGACATAATCTGACCTAGGGTTCTCGTTCCACAGCAGGTGCTTAAAAATTAGGTTCAGGTATTCCAACTCAATTTAAAAAATGCAAATAAATTTCAGTAACCACTCTATGTAGTAGTTTTTGTGAAGAGATAAGCACTTTTTTATTTAAAAATTTGTTGGAACGCCTTTTTTTTTTTTTTTTGGTCCAATTTTAAAAACTAAGGACTGCCAGAGCAATTTCTGGCTGAAGAAGTGCTCAGGGTACTGCATCAATGTAATAGCTGGAATGCTGAACCAAGGGAAAGTATTTTCATTTCGTAGCAAAAGCTCTGTGAAGAACTTCCAGCTAAACAATTAAACAGCTGATACACAGCACTTCAGCCCTTAGGACAACTATATGATGTCCTCGCAGGGTTCTTCTGCTGATCACAGCGACACATTTAACACTAACTGCTCTGTCTTGGTGCTTCTTTGCAAGGCAACTGCTCAAGCAAGGGTTTCCTTCTGAAAGTTCAGTACAGGCTGCACAAAAAAAAACCATCCCAAACAACCCACCCCATCCAAAAGCTGAAGAATGACCATCTCTATGGCAACCAAAGCACTTGGTGTGCTCATGCCCTACGTAAAGTGGCACGATTTTGCCAGTGGAGTTAGTGCAATCAGGGTGCAAGTAATTTAAGTATCTAGAGCCAGTACAGAATATTCCAGGTGTAACATCCAAACCATTGTCTGTTGCTAATTTTTATTGCAGGGGGAAGACAGTACAGAGGCAGCAATACTGGTAGGAAAAGACACACAAATGGCTAGCTGCAGTAGCCTGTCTCACCCATGGTGCTGGGGTAATCAGGTGACTAATAAGCTTGTCAGGTTGATTACCCATCAGAGATAAACACCCAATGTATGGGTGGGCAGGGAGGGACGAACAGGAGATGACACCTTCACCTCTTGTGTAACTTCCCCCTCAGGTGATGTGTTGTTGAACAGCTGAGCAGGAGGCTGCTGCCACCAGCAGAAAGGAAATTAATCTCTTTTCACTCACTAATTTTTCTGCTAGTTGAAGTTAATACTGCTATTTTATTAGGTGAGCTAGCTGACAGCAGGCTTTCAGATGTCCTAGCATAAGCATGCAGGTGAGAACAACCTTGGTAAATTGCTTGCTAAGAAACAGCCTTTAAAATTTTCACTTAAGTCAGTGCTTCCACAGAGATGGTGTGGCACCAAAGAATTTCCACCTCTTGTCATCGCCAGCCCTCACTATTATTAGTATTTCATTTAGAAATTAATTAGAAAAGCAACCACCCTCAACACTAAGGAAAGCATTCTAGTTATTTTGCTTTAGCATAAGCTCTGACCAGTTTAAAAGTCCCTGCACTTAGCTCCAGAAGACAGCACTGCTGAGAGCACTGTTTAGAGCTACACACAAGATGTGGACCCCTCCTGAGACGGAGGCGGCCATGCAGCAGCGTTTAATCCAGTTACTCACACCAAGGGGTAAACCTGACCTACCACCCGGCCGTAAAGCAGTACATCAGGAACAAAGCAACCGCACAGCTTCCTGCCACAGTGAGATGCTTTGTTAAGCGGCAGTGAGTCTTCTGGAAGACTCTCATCTCTCCACACAGGTTTTAGTGCGTAAGATTGTTACCCGATTTAAGGTCCTGAAGCTGGCTAGTTTGAGTGTACTTGTTCAATAAATCTCCATAGAGAAGCTGTGAATTCAATCGTTTATTTATAATTGTAAAAGCATGAATGTTACATACATTGAATAATTGCATATTTGTTAGAATCATACCTACTCAGATCTGTGTGTGCAAAGACAAGACAGTCATGCTTAGATTTCCCCCCAGTAGTCTGTTGCTTTACGCTTTATTCCCCTCTTGAGTTCAGTAGGATTTCCATAGAAACAGTGAGGAAATATAGATATATAATAGCTAGAGTTATTGAAGTGTATGAAGACAGTTTGACAACATCACACAGGCCCTTCAGAAGTACTGAAGGTAGAGCTCTGCCTCGTATTTAAAAGGGCAGAGACTGGAGATTAGGCAAGAGTTACAGCAGAAAGGCAACAAGCCTCGTTACAGTTCACTCAAACCATTAGGATTTATAGCTCGTTATGAGCAAGAGAATTAATGTCCACGTTATCACATCATCCCAGAAGGTATCAATGGGTTATGTATACACACACATTTAAAAAAACCCACACATGTATGTATATACGTTTTTTTAAATAAGGCAGGTATTTATTTCAGGCCTTTAAAACAGTTTTCCAACCCCCTTTCCTAGTAATACAGCATATGGTGCCATTTTATTGCTAAAGAAAGCATACCATCATTGCAAGCAGAACAGCATCAGCACTGGCTTTAGTCAGCAGTCCAGTTGCGTTAAGAAGGTTCAAGACGTACATTATTACTATGGAAGAATATTACTGTTACAGAAATACAGAAGACTAGTTGAATTCTATTTAGATCCCACCAAATCATTCTCTTGACATCATCTGTAGTTAACAGCGTACACTACAAAGCAGAACAGCACCATTTTGGAGCAACAGAAAGAGATACCTAAAATACTATTTCCCCATCTTTTGCTAAGTTGTTATATTAAAAAAATACACAAGGGAAGGATAGGGCAGAACAGACTTCATCTGCTGCTCTAACAATGCTTTCTTCTGTAAGAAAGGATGCAGGACTTTTGAGCTCATCCAAAAGTAAATCCTAATATGAATGAATATGCACGCCATTATCTTTGCTTAACTACTAAAAGTTACTTGTTAGCATGACTTACAAGGTGCACTCCCGAAGTTTTTTGTCAGCCTGCTTCAAGGAGATCCAGGTGTTCAACATGTTTGACCGCAGTTTGGCCCACACCAAGTGGTTCTTTAACCCAAATATCTGGGCAGCAAACTGGGCAGCTCCTTCGGGTGACAGAGTAGTAGGACAGCTGAGACCTGCGGAGAAGAGAGTGCCGCTTACCAAAGAGTATTTATTTTATAGCCAAACAAAACACTGCCTCTGAAGAACAATTTAAGACTACATTTGATTCAGCCTCCAGGAGCCATATGATCTAGTTTTAAAGCTACTGAACTGTCATGCATTCCACTGCTTCTAATGTGACTGCTCCATGGCACATTAAACCAGAAGCCAGCAAACTAATGTCCTTACACAGAGGTAAGAGCCTGCTGGGTCTCCTAGCTGCCAAGCATCCATTCAAGTCACTTCAAGTTAGAAGTCACACAGGTGGCAATGCACTGAAGTAGTAGCTAAGAGTTAAGCTCTTCCCTACACTAATTATGGAGAAAGATATTTTTTGATCATAAGGAAAATGCACCTCTATAACTGAACAAACTTCCAATTATTTAGATCCCCATTAATTCTAATTTCCAACTAGAATGTTCAGCAAGCATAAACCAAGGTTTCTGTCTTTCCTAAAGATTACACCTATGTAATCTTTGCTCTGTTTATTGGGCTTTTTTGCCAAAGTCAGAAGTACCATGCAAGATATTTCTATAGACTTTGTTCAGTACGGATCCAACTACTTCTCCAATGTTTTGCCATGTGTGTTTGTATACATTATGTACACTAGAACAACAAAACCAGAGCTAGGTCAGAAAAACAGCTTAAGTTGAAGATCATCTTACCGCTGGGTAGTCTGAGAGAGGACCACACATCCTGAGTACCCCAGTCAGCCGAGAGCGGAGGACAGTTGACCACTGGGTAAGCGGTGTTACCCGACATTACCGGCCCCAAACCGTTGCTTCTGCCAGCTACAGCAACAAACACTGTGGGGATCCCATCTCCTGGGAGGAAAAGAAAGACATTCAGAAATAAGCAATCCACCGTGTTCTATACCACTTGCTTTTGTGGGAACCTTTACCCGAGTCCACAATTCTGTTTGCAGTTATTTTGTCAATTCCATTACATAGCACTAGATATTTTTTTGTGTGTGTCTAACTACCCCTTTTACAGAAACATATTCTAAATCTTGCAACCTTAAGTCTCGGATACTGTTTACCACAACTGAAATTAGCGTGTCTTACTCTGCCTCTGAGAGGAAGTATTAGATGAATCTGTTCTGCTTAGCTTTGTAGGAAACAAGCCATTAAACCTCTGGCATCTTTAAGTGCTCCTCTCCTTAAATCTTATGGAGTTCACCTCAAAATAAGTGTTTCTCAACTATGGTTACCACATCTCTAGTTTCATCCAGTAGAAAGTATACTCCTACAAAAATAAATAGTCCTCTCTCTCCTTTGCTAGGCTATAAACCCTTCTGAAGGGATAAGAACTTAAATCAAGTATCTTTTTCTCATAGCATCTAAAATAATGAGGAAGAGTGTTTTCATGAAACAGGCAGGAAAACATGATGAGAGCAACATCTGCCTTGGAAATAACAAATAAGAATATTCAGAGTCAGCTACAGAAACTACCACTTCTGGTTTCAGAAGGGCCAGCATCCCCAGCAAGATGCTACAATAAGTGTATTAACATGACGACGGCTTGGACAAAGTAGTTCTAGTACAGGGATAGAAGCAGAGGTTAGACTTTGAGCAATGAAGTTGTGGCTGGGCAGCAGGACAATACATTACTCTCTAATTGCTTAGTGCAGTCTACAACACGAACATGACACTGTTTCAATGTGAATCAGTAGTTCTTTGGCATTTACCTTCATATTCTGCTTTGATCCTCAGGGTTTCGTCTGGCCCTTTGTGAGCAGAGGTCACTCTTAACTCACAAGGAATTCCAAAGGTTGCACATGCCTTTTTTATTTTTTCACAGTGACTGATGTCAGAAGTGGATCCCATCAACACCACAACTCTACCTTGGCTCTTTGTTTTCAGAAGCAACTAGGGAAAAGAGTGAAGGGTGAGCAAGAGAAAGAAAAGAAGTCAACAGACTATGTGCAATTATTAGAGTCTAGATACGTTGTTCATAAAAACAGATACCTCCACTCTTTCTGCAACCCATTCGAAGTTTCTCTTAACCATTTGCAAGGCTTCAGGAGTCACTTCCTTCAGGTCCCGGTAGGACTAAAAAGAAGAACAACAAAACAATACTGACATTCATGTGTTTTGGGTATACAAAGGACTCATTCTGCCTCCGTAATTGGTAGGAATACCCCAACTGAAATATTTATGCAGTTTCTAGCAATTACACAGAAAGGAGACCAAAGATTAGTACAGATATAGGAGAGAGCGGATATAGAAGCAAGGAAGAGCTACTTAATGAGGAACCATCTCAGTAGGTGTAAATAACCTTCTACACTAAAATTCATGGCCATTTGCAACACAAAAGGCTATTTTAGCCAGAAGGGTATCAAGGTTTTGGAAACTTCTCAAAGAATAAGTTTAAGGAAAGACATACAAATTCAGTTTTTAAAGTGTTATAATGCCATGATTGCCTGCAATAGCACTGCACTAGCCAGCCTAGGTTCTGCATGATGTTATCATGTACCTTATTTTAGGGAGATGAGCAATTCACTCAAGCATGCTGCTACACAATTCAGGTAAACAACAGAGCAGTTCTGCTTCCTAATTTAAAAGTAATACCCCTCCTCCCCCACACACACTTTAAGATCTTTCCCCTGTGGCTTACATCCACTTTCTCTCACAGGGTCTCTGTTACTAGTCTCAATGACTGTCACAGAAGCTCCATGGCAGCAGCATTCCCAAACCAGTTCTTTCATAACTACTTATCTGGTAATTCAGAGATACTTGACAAGTGTAGTTGCTACAAGTTTAAACGTAGGACAAGTTTTATTTCTTATAAAAACTTATGTTTGCTGCCCTCATATGTGGTCATGATCTGTTAGTAATGCTTAGAGACAATCAAATATTGAATTCAAGCTTAACCAAAATAAATAATGAAGAAAAGCATCCTTCCTGCAGATCCCTCTTATGTGTCACCAGATCTCTACTAGTAGAGGATACTAGTGTGAATAAACAGAAACCTGGGAGCCAAAGCTTCTATTCTTCCTACTGACTTGTCCAACTATTTATGATCTGCGCAAGTCAGAAGTTCTTACTACCCCTGTAAGCCCACGTTTCATTACAATAGCTGCAGTCAATAGTGCTGTTGGACATTCCTACTGAAGATACGCAGGCAGAAGATTTATTTCTACCATAAACCAGATAATTAACTACATGAGAACAGGACTGGGCACTAGGTACCCTACAAGCTACTCTGTAACAAGATAAGACTATCTAGAAAAAGCCACCTAGAAAGCAGATGTGTAACTGCGGGGTTTACTTTTTTTATTCTCCTTTCCAACTGACTTAGAAGGTAAAGAATAAAACAGTACCTGTTTGTCCTTCTGCTGGCTTCTGTCTCCTGATGGCCACAGTCTCCATGAATCATTATCAATAACATCAGCGAGAACAATTTCTTTTGTCAGAACATTAACACCGAATTCAATCTAAAAAGACAATCAGAATCCTATTTTAGGAACTATAGGGCGATATATATTTCCTGTCAGAATCAGGATCGTGAGAAATCAGATTCTTATACCTTCAGGTCTACCAGAGTGCAGTTTTGGGGCTGCCATGCTTTTTCCAGGATCTCAAAAATAGCTTGAGTAGAACGAGCCATAATATCTACTTCGGTCTGGCCAATACTAAGTCCACCAAAACAGAATTTTGCTTCAATTAGCTGCTCCTCAGACCACTGTGGATCATTATTAGCATCATCCTGTGAAGAAAACCAAAATCATGTAATTGATGCTTGCTATAAGAAGAAAATAACAATGAAAAGATCATACTAGGTTTTGGGTTGTTTTCAAAAAACAAGTACAGGCTTCAAACCAGGATTTTTTTGATTAACACTAAGAAAAGTGACAGCAACATTGAAAACACTTGCTGTAACACCTGAACATCTTTAAAAGCACTTCAGAGAGTGCCACAACAGTGACAGGGCACACTACAAACACACGTCATAATTGACAAAACACGTGTTTTGGTGCCCATTCCCAAAGGAGCTCAGAATCTTAAGTGACTGGCTAACTACTTACCCTCACTATGCACATACTGTTTATTTCAATTTCTTCAAGTATATCAATACCTAAAAAGTCCTTATACCTTATAAATAAAACATTTTTATATTTTGTGTACAGTTTGGCTTGTTATTCTTTGCTGGCCCTGTAATCCAGTATTACATTATACACACTTTAGACAAAACAGCTGTTGGACAAGAATACAAGAAGACATTAGGATGGCAAAACTACCAATACTATGAAGATTGGCCAGCAACTAGTGCTACTTGCTTTTATTTGTCAGAATTTTAAAGGAGATAATACAGAGTTATAGCTCAGAGTCAACATCACAGGAAAGGAAACTTACCTTGTAGAACATCTCGATTTTGGGTGGGTAAAACTTATAACCTTCTTTGACACCAGGGTTTCTTTTGAGGAAGGAGCCAGTAGCAATTCTTCTGCACACCCATTCAATGGGGATCATTTCACAGTGAGCTGCTATGAACGCTGTGTCACTCTGTTTCCTGACAAAAGCTGTTTTGATTCCTAAACATAAAGATGGCAGCTTAGTTCCAGTACTCCACAGCTGACACAAGAGCTGAACATCTTGGATTTCAAGTACAACTGAATTTTGTTCTTCCCTGGACTTAAGGGACAAACTGAATCTCTTGAAGGTATTTTAAGCCCACTCTGGCCTTGCAGAAGGCAATCAATGCAGTTATCTTCCACAAGTCATTAGTTTTGTGAATTTTATCATACAATGCTTGCTTGTAGATCAGAACCTTATGCTCTGGTCAGAAATCCAGTTCTTGCTAATAATTTCTTACACTTTTTTTAAAAATAATAATCTATCCCTCATAATGGTATGTTTTTAAACAAGAGTTAGGAGTAACCAAGTACCAAACCATACTCTCTGGTGGAAGAGCCATTACACATGGAATAGTAATTGGAAGCTTCAAAGGAATTAGGGAACATGCCAGTCTTTACTACTTTGTTTAATAGAGGAGGATGGGATGGGGAAGAGAATGACTTGGTTCTTCCTTTTATTAAAAAAATAACCTTTATTTAGGGCACTACATCTTAGTGATTTGTTAGGCAAAATGCCTTAAGACTCAGAAGCGCATGCACACACACAAACCTGCTGCACAAGTCAAGCTTCTGATAAAATTCTAAAGCTGCCCCATATTAAACAGGAACAGCCAACACGTGCAGGTAGGCTCTCTAAGTGCAAAATGGCTTTTTTTTTTTTTTTCTTTTGCCCATTTCACTCTTGAGGAAAGTCCCATCTTCCCCCTGCCCCAGGGCAAAACAACTGCCAAATCCAATTGGCATCTGCCAGTAACAGAAGATAGAGGAGCTGCATCCAGTCCAACCAAGAAGTAGCTCTAACTCCGTTCCACTTCCAGAGCCACAAAGGAAGAATTAAAGGAAGAAGTCTTAAAACATAGTATTAACATTGACTCTTGAGATTTTGTTGCACTGCCCTCAAGGGCAGAATGACTTAAATAATCAACTGCCCATTAAGTCTTCTTCTAAATCCAGTCATTAAGGCCCCCTGCGTGGTTTACTACTACATTTTTTCTTCAGCCTAGATGCATGCTTTTGAGGGGCTGACATTAGCTCTATTATAAAAGAAAGAAATTTTAACAGGACTTCGTAAATGATCACCTTTCAAAGAGCAGGTTAAGAAGAGTTGCGCAAAGCAAACAACCTATGATAAGGCATTCCCGTTATCTGTAATTTATGCCAGTCAAATAGGCAAACCAGAGAAGAACCCAGAGAGTTCTTTTGTTGCTTTGAAATGCAGCTGCAGTTTACTCTGCATGTTTTTCCACAGCACCTGAAGTTACCGAATACAAGCCATTTAAGGATCTTTGAGGTCTACAGCATGGCTTCCTCACATTTGAAGTTCCTGTCTGTAGGATATTAAATATTTTGAGTGTTATCTTAACTATTGCCATTTAAGAATTAGGCAAAATAACTCATTAATTGTTCCTAAATGAAAACTGGTAGTTTTAATCAACTGCAAATATAATCAGAAAGACCTTGGAGACTTCTTTGTACTGTATGCACAATAGGCTTCCCAAGAAAGCCAGTGACTGAGGACTGTACTGAATGACTTGACATATTTTTGTCTCTGCTCATATTTTAACAGCCACTTGCACAGAAACATATGTAGGTACAGCTTTACCGAAACCATCTTTCTCTTCCCCACCTACGAGAAATACACCAGGACTTTACTGGTTGACTGACTGAGAACTATTACTACACCTTATAACAGATAACACAACTTTTAGAGTATCTCAGCTGTTATTTGAAGCAGTCTTTGTTTTGCAATTTGCAAACTTCTCAAAGACACTTCAAAACGAGGCTCCATTTTTGGAAGCACGGCGCAAAACTTACTTAAGTGACCCAAGTTAGTGATGTACTCTATGAAAGCTCACGTCTAGCACCAGAAATATTTTGAGTCTGTTAAAATAAGCATTAAGTACCAGACTCAATACAGACCCAAACACACATTTGCGATATAGTCCTCCTAAGTGTTTAAGTACAAAGGGTACAGAAATTTTAGATTGATTTGGTATATGAAACAGAGGGAAAAAAAAACAAGTAAAAGGACGCTCTAATTTTATCTTTTAACATTCATACACAAATTTCACACAACTTAGACACAGTCTGTTAGTGCCACTATCTCACAGTGATTTCTATGCAGGCAGATATAATAAAAAAGGGGAAATGGATCTAGTTCAGCAAAGAGGGTGCATAGGGTAGGGAAGAAGGGCATAAGAGCAGAGGGGAGGATGAGGAGTCTGTCCAAACAGCCAGAAGAAACGACTGCAGTGTTATCTGCGATGAGGAGATTACTTCAGAGAGTCTCATGTCCCAAATGAGCAAGTCGCCCGCCCAGCTCTGGAGTACCAGAGAGGAAAGCCTAACTAAAAACTACTAGAAGAGACACACCAGAGCCTCCAGACAGGATAAACCAATACACAGAAGCAATACTGCTTTGTTACAAGATCTGCGAGACACGGGCGAGTCCTTGTGCCACACACAAAACCCGTGACACACCTCCGAGGTACTCACCCGCCTCCTGAAGGAGCTGAAACACGCAGCTGGTGGTGGTGTTGGAAATGGCAGCCTTCCCCTCCATGCGGTCCTTCCTGGCCGCGTTCCCCGCCGTTATTTGGTCTTTCGACTGCATGAGGACGCACCCCGGCATATCCGGCAGCTCGTACACTTCCTTCGTCTTACCTTCATTAACTTTCTTACCGAGTTTCAGGTCTGCAGAAGTTTAAAAACACAGAAGTTTTAGCTTGAACTAAGTTTTGTTTTTTGTTTGTTTGCTTTGGTTTCTTTTCACTTCAGCCCCTAAATCCGCATGCTTTATGCCCAGCCGCGTACAAAGCGATACTCGGGGAACCCCCCCCCTCAGACGCAGTCAGGGACCACGAAGCGCGCGCGCTAATTCTCCCCCCCCCACCTCCAACGACCGTTACCGGCCTCCCCTCAGCGCCCAACGGCCGCGGCGCGCGGGCCGCCCCCTCACCCGCCCGGCGTTACCTGATGCTACGGGGGCCATGGCGGCGGCGGGAGCGGCGGGAACGGCGGTTGGAGCGGCAGGAATCCAGCGAGCCGGAGCCACCGCGGCACGACGGGAAGGGCGGCGGGTGAGCACGGGGACGGGGGGACACCCGGAGTCACCGGTGTCACCAGCGGGTGGCCGGGACTGAGGTGAGACCTCCCCCCCTCCCCTTCTTCCCCCCAAATCTCTGCCGATAGCAAAGCCACCTTGGCCGACATCGTGGAGCAGCTGCAGGAGAAGGAGGCTGGTGGCCCCTTGCCGGCTACGGTGAGTCCTCTTGGTGTCCCCTCGGTGTCTCCTCAGTGTCTCTTTGGTGTCCCTTTGGTGTCTCCTTGCTGTTCCTTTGGTGTCCCCTTCGGTGTCACCTTCACTTCCCCTTGGTGTCCCCCTGGCTTCCACTTGGTGTCTTGTTGGCTCCCCCTTGGTGTCCCCTTTGAAACCTCTTGGTGTCCCTTCGGTGTCCCCTTGGCTTCCCCTTGGTGTCTCCTTGGTGTCCCCTTGGTGTCTGCTTGATGTCCCTTTGGTGTCCCCTTCACTTCCCTTTGGTGTCCCCTTGGCTTCCACTTTGTGTCTCATTGGCTTCCCCTTTGTGTCCTCTTGGTGTCTCCTTGGCTTCTCCTTGATGTCCCCCTTGGTGTCCTCTTGGTGTCTCCTTGGTGTCCCTTTGGTGTCTCCTTGGTGTCCCTTTGGTGCCCCCTTCAATTCCCCTTGGTGTCCCCCTGGCTTCCTCTTGATGTCCCCCTGATATCCCCCTTGGTGTCCTCTTGGTGTCTCCTTGGTGTCCCTTTGGTGTCCCCTTTTATTTCCCCTTGGTGTCCCCTTGACTTCCCCTTGGTGTCCCCTTGGTGTCCACTTGTCCCTTTGGTGTCCCCTTGGCTTCTTCTTGGTGTCTCCTTGGAGTCTTCTTGCCTTCAACTTCGTGTCCCCTTGGCGTCCCCTTGACATCTCCTGGGTGTCCCCTTGGTGTCCCCACCTCGGGGGGGGCCACCAGGAGCCACACCCTGACTCCCATCTCCCCCACCACCACCAGCCCCGGGAGCGGGAGTCCCCTGCCCGCTTGCCCACGGGCCCGGAGGGGCTACCGGAGCGGATGCCGCGACCCGACCGTCCTCGCGCCCGTGACCGTCCCAAACCCCGCCGACGTCCACGACCCAAAGACACCTCCCAGGGCCCGGGGGAGACCCGAAGGTCAAGGTCGGCCCCGGCGCAGGGCAGCGCCCCCCCGCCCCCCCCACCCCCTACCCACACGGTGCAGCACGAGGGCTTCCTCTTCCGCAAGCACGAGCTCGACGGACCCAACAAGAAGGCGTCCAACAGGTTGGGGGGGACAAGGGGGGAGCAAAAGGGGGGGGCCAGGGCACGGGGAAGGGGGGCGAGCGGCGCTTAGAATGGGGGGTGATCCATGTCGTCCAGCCAGGAGGCCGGGCTGGTGGGAAAGTCTGGGTACCCGACGCTGCTCCCCGTGGAGATGTCAGAGGTGGGGCCCCCCCCGGCCATGGCCCGCAGCGTCTGACTCACCCCCTGCGCCCCGTGGGCCACCAGCCCCAGGCTGCCATCCATGGCGTAGTCCAGCCCGTTGAGCAAGGGCGGGTGGGACGGCAGGGAGGAGATGGAGGACGGCGACTGGGGGAGGCCGTAGGGACTGCCGTCCCGCAAGTCCTGGTACGACTGTCCCGTCCCCTCCATGGGGAAGCTGCCGTTCAGCAACTGTCCGCCCGCCACGTCCCCCACGGCGCCGTAAACCCTGTTGGTGTGGCCGAGCTCGGAGAGGATCTGGTCTTCTGCCGGGGAGAGGAGGGAGAGCAGAGGTGGGGGGTCAGTGCTGGGGGAGGCCCCGCGTCCCCCCCGCCCCACACCAGCACCCCGCTCACCACGGAAGCTGAGCTCGCTGTCGCTGACACCACAGTCCTCGGCCGAGCTCTCCTTCTCCAGCTTGCCACCCCCGCGGCTCCGCTTGACGCTCTTGTAGAACTGTCCCCAGCGGTGCCGCCCCGCGTCCTTCTTCAGCCGCTTCTCCTTGGCCCGCCGGTTCTGGAACCACACCTGGGGAGAGATGGGGGTATCGCTGGCACCACGGCACCCCTGCACGCCAGCGTCTCTGCCACCCAAGCATACCAGCACCCCTGCATCCTGGCAGCCCAGCACCCTGGCACCCCTACGTCCCGGCCTACCAGCATCCCTGCACCTCTGCCACCCAGCACCCCTGTAACCCAGCACACCAGCACCCCAGCTCCCACACACCCATGCAAACCAGCACCCCTGCAGCCCAGCACCCAGGTACCCCTCCATCCCACCACCCTGGCACCCTCACGTGCCAGCATAACAGCATCCCTGCACCTCTGCCACCCAGCACCCCTGCAACACCACATGCCAGAGCCTGTGCAAACCAGCACCCCTGTAACCCCCCATGCCAGCACCCCTGCAACCCAGCAGGCCAGCACCCTGGCACACCAACCCCCCGGCACCCCTGCATCCCATTTCCCACACACCCATGCAAACCAGCACCCCTGCAACCCAGCTCCCGAGCACACGGGCACCCCTGCACCCCTGTGGGACCCCTGTCCCCCCCTTCACTAGGGGCAGGGTGGAGAGGGGCATCCCCACGCTCTCACCTGCACCACCCTCATGTCAAGCCCAGTCTCGGAGGAGAGCTGCTCCCGCACATGTCGGGCAGGCTTGGGGGAGTTTTTGTAGGCGTTCTTCAGTGTCTCCAGCTGCTTGGCCGTGATGGTGGTCCGGGGCCTCTTAGCACCCGCCTCAGAGTCATCTGCAAGGGAAGGAGTCCGTACCAGCCCTGAGCACAGCACCATGAGCAATCCTGAACTTCCAGCCCACCCTGCTGGGGAGAAGCTCCTCAAAACCAGCTGCCCCAGAGCCCTCAGCGACCCCTTCCCGGAGCTACAATGCCAGTGACATGACCCGTGGCCACCCCTCAGTACTGCCTTATAGCCCCATCGGGCTGCCTACCGTTCTGCTTGGCGGTCTCGTAGTCCTCCTTGCAGACCAGCCGCCCATCTTCCATCAGGTAGAACTCGTCGCCTGTGGCCAGCTGCCGGCTGCAGATGATGCAGGCAAAGCAATGGAGGTGGTAAACAAAGTCCTGGGCTTTGCGGACCACCTGGGTGGGAGGGATGCCTTGCTGGCACGCCGTGCATTTGGTCCCAAAACGCCTGCAAGGAGAAGAGGGGCAACGCTGAGCTCCCCGATGAGGTGGGCTTAGCCGGAGGCTGGGTGGGGACCA
This sequence comes from Xenus cinereus, assembly GCA_025774025.1. Lineage (NCBI taxonomy): Eukaryota > Metazoa > Chordata > Aves > Charadriiformes > Scolopacidae > Xenus > Xenus cinereus. The sequence goes on along the minus strand of JAOXJK010000032.1, from coordinate 70,421,959 downwards.
GGAGACAGGGCAGAGTTTAAACCAGCAATCAACCTAATTATGCATGACACTTCACACGGCAGGGGTTTATCTTCTTCAGTGTGAGAGACCAGCCTAATGGAGCTGAGGAAGGTTTGATTTTAATGGTTCTTTTAACTAATGCTTATAGGCTGCCTGATTTTCCCCTGCAAGGACAGTACATATTTCATCCACATTAATACCAAATAAATTAATTACGCCGCCCCGCCAACATGATGAATCCCAGATTAATGCAGAATGATGGGGCTCTTACACCATAATGACAGCCCGACGGGTGCGTCGGGTGGGCCAGCTTGGGGTAGGCATGGGCCCAAGCAAGCTCACCAGCACAGCTGCAAGGAGCGTGCAAGGAGCGTGTAAGAATTGTGCAAGAAGTGTGAAGTAAGCATGCAGGGAGCACGCAAGAATGGGACAAAAAACACGGGAGGAGCATGCAAGAATGGGGCAAGGGGTGTGCAAGGTCCATGCAAGAATGGTGCAAGAAGTGTACAAGGCACATGCAAGGACCATGCAAGAATGGTGCAAGAAGTGTGCAAGGAACCTACAAGGAGTGTGCAAGGCACATTCAAGGAGCGTACAAGAAGCACGCAAGGAATATGCAAGAATGGTGCGACAAGGAGCACGGAAGGAGTGTGCAAGGAGCATGTAAGAATGGTGCAAGCAGCAGCGTGCGCCTGTGTGGGGGCAGCCCGGCTGTGGTGGGGTGCGGTTGCCCTATGTAGACACGACACCCACATAACACCCAGACAACACCTGGTAACACCCGGCGCCAACGGAATTAACAGCACGAGGGCAACAGGAGCCACGAGGTGGTGGCAGCGCAGGAGAAAGTCAAAAATAAACGGGCATTCCACTGGTGTTTTCAGCAACGGATGCGGGGGGGTGGGATTGACACGGGGCAGATCCCCACCTCCCATCGGCACCAGAGCAAGGGCTCTGCTGGGTGTCCCCTGCTCCCCCCAGCACCCCATCAGCGGGGTCCTGGGACCCCATGGAGCCACCCAGGCGTTGCAGCAGCAGCCCAGGCAGCAAAGCTATCGGAATAAATCTGTCCCCTACGCCTTAAACAGAGCCATCAGCTTCGAAGAAGGCAGCCCAGGAAAACCCAAGCCTTTCAGCCCCAAGGCTGCAGGGACAGGCGGTGACATTCAGGGGTGCCCAGGGGGTACAGTTGTCCCCCTCCCCTCAGGCACCTCTCGCTGCCCCGCCGAGGGCAGAACATCCCCCTAATCGTGCAAAATCACCCTGTGAGCCCTGCGGCTGCCTGTGCCCTCGTGCTGTCTGGAAAGCCGGGGCACAGCCACCACCAAAACCGGGTCCCTGAGACCGTCCCCGAGTCTCACAGGTGTCACCCAGGGACCAGGTGGCAGGCACTGAGCGCGAGCGGAGCCGGCGCAATTTCGGCAGCTGCACAAAGGGGTGTTGGGAAGTAGAAGGCGAGGAGGGAAAAACCTGCATTGTCTCATTTTCTGGGCTTGTATCCTAAAGAGAGTCCCCAGACATCTGCTGGGGAGACCTCAGCTCTCCTGGAGTCAGCTGGGAG
>JAOXJK010000032.1:70352196-70420298 GCA_025774025.1 Xenus cinereus | reverse complement strand
GGGGCCGCCCGCCGCCACGTGCCGCCGGCGCCATGGAGCTAGAGGAACTGGGCATCCGTGAGGAGTGCGGCGTGTTCGGCTGCATCGCCTCCGGCGTGTGGCCCACCGAGCTGGACGTGCCCCATGTCATCACCCTGGGGCTGGTGGGGCTGCAGCACAGGTAAGGGCGGGGGGGGTCGGGATGAACCCTCTGAAGACCGGCGTCTCGGTGGCGGGCCCGGGCCGCGGTGGTGGCTCCGGGGTGGGGGGGAAGAAGCGGGCGGTGAAGCGCAAGGAACGCCCCGCCGTCTTCCCGCCGGCCCGGCCCGGCCCGGCCGGAGGAGCAGCTCCGACCCGCTGTGGACCTCGGCTGCATCTCGCTTGAGTCGCATCCGCCCCTGCTGCCGGCCGCCATCACCGCGATAGAGTGAAACTTCTTGTCTACCTGACATGTCTATGGCCGTGTAAAAACTGACTTAGGTTCGCTGTGTGGATGCTGAGCTGCAAAATGAAGTTTGGGCTCGGCTTCCGCTTTGGTATCTCAAAGTTATAATGTTATGCGCTGACATATACTAACCATTTTTTTCATCGGTGCCAGAAAGGTATCTCCTCCTTGTGGTAACACATGCACAGCCAAACACGCACATGCTACTCATGCTGAGCTCCCGTACTGCAAACACCACCTACATGCTACGCTTAACTTTTCATTGGCAAAAAGTGGGCTAAATAATCACACTCCTCACAGTCTGGGGAGGTGGGCTTCTGTAAGTACACATACACTGAATAGATAAAATGGTGTGTTCTTTGTATTTTTGAGGTCACAGACGTATAAAGGTTGCTCTGAAATTGTTTTGGACCAAGAGAAGATTGTTGACATTGAGACTTTCTGTTTATTACAGCTGAGTTTCATATACTTTTACTGGTAAAATGCTGCATCCCTACATGACTCTCATATACTAACAATTTTCTTTGGGTTGCAGGCATATCTTTCGTAAACTTATATATATTTGCCAGTGTCCATCAAAAACGTTTTTATTGGAGCAATAGTGCTGCAGAATCCAAGGAACAAAGCCATGTAATCAATAGTCCAAACTTAGGTTACGCCATTTTTCTGTGAAGGGGACAAAAAAAAATCTTACCTGTTTTGTGCTTATACAGTTAACCTGGAGTTTCTTAGTTGGGAATGAGTGATGTGTTTTCATCACTTTGTAGCTTACTATCTCGATTTTCATTGCAACCTTATTTCATGATTTTTCAATACAATTTTTTTTCTTTTTTTTCTTTTTTTTCTTTTTTTTCTTTTTTTTCTTTTTCTGATGGGCACTTGACAAGTATATTTGATTTCCATGAGCTCTTTAATATCAAATATCCCCTGTAGAGAACACAACTGTAGACAGCAATACTAATGCTGTGATTGAAATCATGAGCAATTCACAAGTTCTACAGGAAGATATACACCTTAAGGCATACATGCACTACCTCCAATTCTGATCTTCTACTCAATAACTGTCAAAATGTTTAAGGGATGCTTTCTTAGAGGCATAAACGTTATCGCATCTATAAAGTGAAACAGTCTGTTCAATTAGGTATACCTTTGCAAGTACTCAATAAAATTCTATTAAATAGCTGAGATGTTAATGTTCCCATTTCCTTCTTTAATGTTTCTGTCTAACCCCTGCATTTTTCCTACTGTGAGCTGTAGAAGAGGTGGCCTTCCTCGCAGGAGGTAATAGGACAGCAGCTATTTTTCTCCTTCTTTTTGGAATGTCTCTTGAAAACCAGAGTAAACAGAAATAACAGTCCTTAGAGCTCACCTTCAAATTAGTAATGATGTTTAGGTAGTGACTACTGGCTTTAGATACTCATAGGCATGTTCTCTTATATGCAAATTAGTCCTGTGCAATAAATCAAATTCTAGAATTTGGCCCTTAATTTAGTTTAGATTTTAAAAATCAGACTATTCAACCACGGCATTGTATCAAACTGCATTTTTGAGATGGCTGATCCACAAGGAAGAGGCAGCTGTTGGCAACATGTTATAATAATTTCTAATATTTCAAATCTTATCTGTACACAGAAAGTCCAGAGTATTTGTTACATGCCACAAAAACGTGGGGCATGAATTCTATGTACTTTATGTTCTGATATAGCTGGTTGCAGTGATGTGAAGGACTTCGCTGTTTCTGATAAATTGCCTAAAATGAGTTGATAGTTTGTATTACAGTGTTAAAAAGATGCTAAGGCACTGGAGAGATTTACTGTAGTGAGAATGTTTGTAACTGAAAACTTGAAAGGCCCTATGCTGGGTGAGCCACCAAAATATTTAGGCAGTATTGAACAGCATGTGTTTGAGTGGTGCTTATTGTTACACCAAAACTATTCTGCATGAAAAATCCCAGTGTATTTGTAAGCAAGGTTCTGGAGCAGGCCCACTCAGTAGGCACATCATGAAAGATAAAAGACAGGCTTGGAATGTTACTATCTTGACATAAGCAAGAACTTTAAAGCATTTTTTAATTAAAAAGCAGCTGCTAGATTGTTGAGGCTTAAATTTGCACTCCTTTATAGCAGAAGTTAGAACATGGCTTTCTGTTTTATAATGGTGAACTGCGAATTAAAATGAAAACCAGTATATTCCTACTCACAGGGTAATCAAGGCCTTACACACACTAAGAACATTGTACCAATTTAACTTGAGACCATTTAAAAGTGATTTTCATCTCTTTGTAACATATTTTACAGCTATTTTAGCAGTGAATTCTCATTATGTTTGAAACTTTTAAGCTGCTAAAGCTAAACGGCTTCAATATTAACAAGGCTGAAAAGAGGATGTTCTAAATCATCTTTACAATTTGTAAGCCAGGGAACAAAGTTACTCTAAAATCCACTGACAGCGTGCCAAAATAAAGTCAGAAGATATTGGTAAGGAGAGGACTTTCTTGGGGGCGGTGAGAGAGGGAGGAGGAGTACTTTGAGTTACAAATCTATTAAACGTCATTTGAGTCCTTGACCAGGGCAAATTTGCGAAGTTCATCTTGGAACGAGTGTGATTTGTGTTAACATTTTGCAAAATTCCCTGGAAAATATTTCTGGCAGTAATACTGTGTACTGAAACCTGAGTGTATCCAGCTTTGTACTGATTTTTAGAAAAGGTCTCTAAAAAGCCTCTTCTGTGCAGGTGGAAGTCCTGTTAAGTCAGTGAATCTTCCTTCCAACTCAGCTGGGTCTATGTATGGAATTTGTTATGGGAATCAAAGTAAATGGAGAGTGGAGGCTTGGCCAGCATGCTTTTTTGATACCTTCCCTGTTACTGTCCACTGTGTAACCCCATGCAACAAAACCCAAATAATCACCAGTGTAAGTTAATAATTTTTACTTCTCTTTCAATTTAGTAAAATCACTGGTTGCTTCCCATTAGCCATCCTACCTACACTCAATATAGCACAATGAAAGCGCTTATCTCCGTTTTATATACAACCTCTTGGCTACAAGATAGGTTTTTTTTAAAAGGCCAGTTAGCAAGCTATTGGCATCCTGTCTTACACTGTCAATCTTTCAAGCAAAAAACTTGAAATTGTGATAGTATTTGGATGGGAATTTTTTGAGGAACATGGATATGTTATGGGTGATGATCCTGATAATTTGGTACACAACGTATTTACCTCATTCATTTCATTTTAAGAACCCATTATGGGTTCAGCAGATCCCCCATCCCCAGATGCAAGAGCAAGAACTGCAGAGTTAGATTTTTTAATTGTCTAAATGCTAAGGTGTTTGTATAACTAGTGATTGGGTCTGTATGCTGTTGTACTAGCATACAGCTGGTATGTGCTGGTAAAACATTCATGAGTACTTCCAGAGACACTTATTGAATGTGGATATGGTAACACTTGATCTTTTAGTTCTATCTTTTTTTATATTTGTAGGGTATTCTGTGCTGCTAGATGCTGACAGCCCAGTTCAATTACATGCCACAAAGCTTACTCCCACAGGAAAAGAGGAAGAGCGAGACCTTTTTGCTGGGTTGAGCTGTTAGATAGCTCCGTTGTTTTATGTAACTTCCTGTGGGACGCAGGTTCCTGCACGCAGGGAAAGTGAAGATAAGCCAGATTTCCATTCTAACCAAGTTCAAATCTCTTAGATGTGCACATCACCAAATGCAGTTTAGTCTCAGCTATTATCTCTGGATGTGGAGTAAGCAACTGGAATGAGATAACATAAGAAGGAGCGGAAAAACCAGGAGGGAAGTGGTGCTAAAATGTATATACAAGAGGACGGTTCAGAGAGAGACAGTACGTTTATTGTGCCCAACAGACTTTCCATTACATTAACCTACCCATAGAGCTGGGGTGAGACTGTTCGTTTTTCTTCCCATTGACTGTAGTTAAGTCATCTAAGGTATATCACATGAAGGCATGAAACAGCTCTCCAGTAATTTTCACAGGATTACTCTGTTGGCTTGTCTGCCTATACCTCACACCTGAGCCTAATGCATGGAGGGAGGGTTGTACGCAGCTCAGGAGGTTCATACCAGGTAGCTGAGTTCAAATAAGCAGTCCTGGCTGCTCTGCCGTTTCTTACGCTACTTTCCTTTAACTTAAAAAAAAGGCAGGGTTGTTTGGAGGGGCTTTTAATTAGGTTAGTTTTAATTTACATCAGTTCTGTGGGTTGGTTAACCACTTGGCCACCTGACTGCTGTGCTAGCACAAAGGAGACCTTGCTGCAGGAGAAGGAACAAAGGGTGAGAATCTGGAGGGGAGAGTCTTTTAAGTCGACAGTGATACTGATCGTGCTTGTGGATCCACCAACAATGCAAGCATCTCTGCTTCCTGAAGCTCATTCTCCATGCATTTGCCCCAAATATAATTTGGTTTACCAGGAAATAATTTAAATGGGGCATTCAGAGGACTTTCCAGGATAACAGCCTTATCAAAGATGTGTAAAGTGACCCATTCATCTCAGTGAATGAGTGTGCTTTAGAGAAGAATAGAACTTTTTAATACAGGTCGGAGAAGTGATTGCTCCATTTATCTGCCACATCTCAGAAATTTCACTATCTTCATTTGTGAATTGGGGAGGAGACAGATTTGAGGAGGGAGAAGAGCAAAGATCTCAATTTTTTATAGGTTTGCTGCATCATTGCTTGGTGTTGATTTTGATTTTTAAGCGTGATCATTTTCATGATGTAATTTATATTAAAATTCCCAGGAGCAGTTACATGGAAACAACTTGGTCTGGCCTTTCTGATAACAAGGAGCCATATTGTGGATCTATGTCTAGGAGGGCCTTTTCTGTCCTTTGGTAATGCTCTTACACATAATCATTTAGTGTGTGTCAGATGGTGTCCCAAGTTCCACTTAACTTGTCCATAAGTGTGCCTAGACTAAATATCATGTGACTGTAATAAATGTAAAGCTGTGATCAGAGCAGGGCCACAGCACAAGCTCAAGTGGATATAAAAATGCACTGGGAGGGTGAGTTGGATTAACTAATGCTATTTTTGAAGGGACTTTTTTTGAGAAATCCTTCACTCTAGCAACATTCGATTTAGGCCGTTGTCACTACCCTGAGAGGTGCTGTCAAAAGGAGACAGACCATAGCTCTAGACAACTGGAATTCTAAATGTGGAACATTTATGTTATTCTGTCTCTAAGCAAAAAGTGATATGGAATTATAACTACAACTGCAGTGAAGAAAGGTTGTCTTGATGCCACTTTCATTTATCTGTCTCAGCATCCTACATATTCAAGTAAATTAATTGTTACCTGTGTAAATGGGAGTAGCACATAAATATTAGATGATGCCAAATACCCCATGCAGTGGTGCGTCTTACCATCTTTGACCAAAAATAAACGTGAGCAGCAGGAAAGAAGGGGATGGCTTTCTGACAAAACAATTACAAAAAGCAAGCTATATGCTTTGCAGCCATAAAGAATAATAGAAGTGGAATCCCACACAAAGGAAAGTCACCTTATTTGGACATTTGTTTGTCAGGTAAATCCTGCTCTCTGGAAAGTTTTCTGAGAAAAAAAAAACAACCCCATTTATTTGTAAAGCCACTTGTGTTTTTTTTTTTAAATGTCAGTTCTTGCTTCATGTCTACCCTCTAGTGTTGATATGAACAGTTTCCAAGTAGAGATTGCAAGTGTGCTCTGCAATTCTCTGCTCTGACCTACTAAGAAGTTAGACAGTCCTTTGCCTCAGTGCTTTTGTGCAGTTCTCTTCTGAATAACAGCATTTAAAGCCAGATACACATTTCTTGAAATATCTACTTATTTTAACGACTATAATAAGTCTTTATTTTTTATTTTCTGGAAGAGAAGAAAGGTTTTTTGGGGACATTGTACTGAATGACAGGAAAGTTTTCCATCATTCATAATTTTAACTGCGGTTTGTCTTCTTTGCAGTGCTAACTGCCTCAGGTTCGCCTTTCTTCTGCAAGGGCAGTTGCTCTGCAACAAATACAACCTTTGAGCTGCTCAAAGTTAGGGAGCTAGAACTTGCTGGGCTGCTTCAACTCACACAGAAAACCATTTCCTTTTTTTTCCTCAAGTGGACTAGTCTTGTGTCAGGTTATTGACCTGAACTGGTTTATAGGGGATCCAGCAAGCATCAGACTGCTCAGAGGAGCATGGAGAAAAGGGGATCTTCTTGTTGCGGTGGGTTACCAAATCAGCTTCAGCTGCTTTACGCAACTTAAGCCTTGCACTCATGGAACAGAGCAGGTAGAGCAGAACATGCAAGTGATCCATATTCTTTTCAGTACAGTTACTTTAAAAAGTGAATTTAAATCTAAATGCAACTAAACTGTTGAAATGTACTAGAGTGAATTAGGGTTGGATCACACATTTTTCTGGTTCACATATGGAAGGAGTATGCTAGGAATGGCGAGGTCTTCAGCTGTCTCAGCATGTTCTAGAAGGATACCTAACTATGCCATGATGGCAGGGGCAGATCCCTTGTTCTCCTACCAAAGACAGAAATTCTGTGTGCAATTAATGTAACAGATGCAAGTTCAAGGATGTATTTTTGAACCAACTCATTGCAAAGAGAGAAGAAATATTTTTAAACCAATGATGGTAATAGTATTACAAGCCAAAGAAGGTTGATACTGAGAAACCAATGTCAAATGTGAGAAGTGGTAGATAAGCATACACTGGAACAACTATATGTCCATGTCACTCTAAAAGTGAATATGATCAGAAAAAAATGTGATTTTCTAGGAATCTTTTTCTGACATCTCAGAATTGTTTTAAAAATGCTAGTCAAATGGCAGGTAAAGTCTACCCTGGTGGAAATTATTTAACTTTGTAATGTCTTTCATAAAAGAATTAACAAGAAAATAATTAATCATAGAGCAGGAAACAAAGCACTATATCCAGTAATATTTTTGTGTAAGATTTTGTGAAGAGGGACTTGAGTGGAATTTAGGCCTCTCTGTGTAAATAAAACGGGCAGGTTTTGCTGCTGCAGTAAGGACTTGACTACTTGACTTCAGGGGTGCCCTTGTGTGTGCCCAGAACTGCCCCAGCTTTGGCAGGGCTGCGCAGGTCTATGCCCAGGCATGACTGAGATCCAGAAAAGAGCTGTTCTGCTTGAATACGATGAAAGGAAAGCCCTGGAAATGCATGCCTTGCAGGCAGCATAGGCTGTAGAGTACTTAATCACAAAATGAAGTAGTGGCTAGTGGGATTTTGCAGAGTAACAGTTAGTTATGGCATGGCATTTGTCACGTCACCATTCCCTGCACTGTTTCTATGTTTTCTGTACTTCATGTGGTTACTGGACAAGGCAGACTCTTGCCAAGTACACAACAGGGACCAGAACCTGTGCCTGCCCCTTCTAGGTGGGCATCAATTTTGTGTCCTTCCTTTCTGGCTCACTGACTTCTCCAGTTCATTGCTGCCCAGCACCATTGCTGCCCAGCACCATTGCTGCCCTGACACCAAAGCAGGCAGGGATGGTCCACCACCCCAGCACAGGCAGGTGACAGGGCTACAAGGAGGGTAAATGCAGATAAAGGAATGAAATGTTGTGTTTTCTCCACCAGCCTTGCCTAACCAAAAAGAAGGGTTCAACTGCTTGGTTAATTGCAGAGGACTAACTTGCTAGGAAGGTCATAGAGACGGTAATTAGAAATGATGGGATGAAATTTTAACTGTACATATTTTCTTTGATCAGTTAAAGTATTATTTTCTTTCAATTAAGCCTGTTAATTGTGGTATGTAGGTGAGCCAAGGCATGTAGGCAGAGGTTATATCTTTCGTTAGACCAACTGGTGTCACTGCTAAAAAGCTCATAGTTAAGGATTATGATGGGAATTCATACCTAGTTTTAGTTTAAATGATTGAAAGTGAATATATTAAAGGGAGCGACTGTGTATGCATGTAGGTGACCTACACTCATAAATAAGTCAATTTCTTACTATCTGAGAGAATCTCTTTGCATGCATTTCATAGAAAGTTCATTAAACCAACCTGTTGTATGGCTGATGGATCAGCATACATCTGTGTTCTGTTCAGGTCTTGTATTTCTTCCTGCTTACAAAGCTTTTCTAACAGTAACTTTTTGCCTTCTGTTACTGTGTGCACTCTGTCTGTTAATAGTTTTTGGAAGTGGAGTATGGTGTTTTCAGAAGCACTTTTCTTAAGTGGAACAGGTGACACCTCTGTGGACAAAAGCAAAGTATGTAGTTAGAGTGCACAAGTCAATGAACTGCTGACGCCGAAGTTTAGCACATGCTAGATTTTCCTAATGCTGTCCTTCTGTTACACTCTTTTGGCAGGCGTTGCCTGGTGTTGTGTAAGGGGTCATTGTATAACAGCGGGTAGGAATGAAGCAGCCCTTGTAAAAATCACTCATATTTGAAACTTTCAGCTTTGCCTAACTACTGCCTTCTGCAAGGCATACTTATCTAATAAGCAATAGATGAAAGTATATTTAATCACATAGAGTTAGTTCTGGTAGTACAGTTTGTGATGGGTTACTGTGCAGGTTGAATTCAGAAATGTTGTGGTGTTCAGATCTGTTTGTGTTCATCTGTCTGTAGACAAGGCATCATTTTAGTATTAAAAATAGAAGCCTCCTAAAAACTAAGTTTGTCATCTCTCATTGTTAGACTTTTTGATTATTTAGGGCATGAATTCTGCCAGGAAGAAAAATAAGCTCCTGATCTTTCTTATATCAGATTGCATGCTGCATATTTCTATCCATCCCTTAATTTTTCTCTCTTAGTGATTCTATACCATATCTTCTTTTTGGATTAGCTGTCTTAACCTGTTCTCTCTTGTACAACATGCTAGACATTACATGTTAGACATTACATGTCAAAACATGTGATTTCTCCTTTCATTTACTGACACAGTATAATATGAGGAAACCACAGCCATGACTATGATATTGTCCCTATTTTCCTCTGAGCAAGACAGGTAATTATGGCATGTCTTTTAAAAATATTTTTATCTTTTCCTTGCACTTGATTCTTATAAATCAAAGTATTTCCTGATGTTTACCTCATTTATACCAAGGATGAGGATTAAAACAAAGAAATTTCAGTTTTTCTTAGACCCACATTTTTATCAGGACTCTGGCAGATTGTTGAGGGCGAGAGAAGAATGTTGTTTTGGAGCTTGGTGTTAAGTTGTAGGGGTTTTTTTTAAAACTGTTTGAGTACTGGAAACTAGAATCTGGCATCCCATTCAACAGGAGCGTATAGATGCTTTAAAAAGTATGGGGTTCTTACCATCATTCCATGTTTTCCTCTTGATACCCAAGGATCCTGTGTTTGCTGTAACATCTCCCACTGAAACTTAGAAGAGAAAAGTAAAGTGACTAAGTATTTTGCAGAGACTGTCACAGCACAGTCAGTCACACACCGAAAAGCTTTATACTACAAAAGCAAATGCATTGGGACAAGTCACTTGGAGCAATGAGAATCTTCTAGAAAAGTTAGGTGCTGAGTTGGCACACAAAATCAGGGTGGAGACACATTTATTCGGCAGATGCCTTGAACAGCTTAATAACTAAAGCTTCTTTTCTGAAAGGTTATTGTTTTACTATCTCCTAGATCAGCATTCACAGCACAGATTACACAGTCCTTTTCCAGCATGCTAAAATGTAAAACAGCCAGGTTGGCTCAAATATTCCTGGTGTTGACAAATTCCATTCATGGGGAGCAGAAATGAGTGGTAGTATCTTCAATTTCTGAATTTGAAATGTCTGTCTTTAAAGTGTGATTGAACAGAAGAAAGAGGCAGGTGAGGAGCACTGGTGTCACTCCGTGACTGTGTGCATGTCATTCCAGCCTCAACTAATGGCACTGCCATATGGTGCCCTGGGGTACTGCACTAGGGCTCTGGTTCATGAGTGAGGACAACTGGATTAAGGATGGCTCCAGCACTTTCTGCTTAAGCTGTCCACCTGGCCTCTGCTGCAGAAATGGTTCAAGTCCACAACTAACATTTGTGATGTTGCAAATTATTATCTAACATTTTGAGCAAAATCAGAATTAGTTCTGGTTTACCACAACACACTGAGCTCTAAGCTGCAGTGGTTGAGTTGCTTCTACAAGAGCATCTGATCTGCCTGGAGCAGGGGCAGGTGCCCCTCAGAGCTGAAGCAGTCGCCCACTCCTGAGAACCCTTACGTCAGACACAAGGTTAGCTGTGCGGTTCCTAGATCAGAGTTCTGTTGATACTAAAATAGAAGCAAACTCTATTTAGAAAACTGATTCTGCTTTAGCAAAATTAATATAATAATTACAGGTGCTTACATAAACATCACTGCCCTGGATTTTTCTGTCTCTTGACTGTGGTGTGAACTGAATTAATGAAGTTTGATTTTTTGGAGTCTTTACACTTGACTTGATTAACAGATTTCTGCAGTTCTAACTGGTGTGGGCTTGCAACTCTCTATCAATAATACTTTACATGCCGGCTTGATCACCTCTAAAACCTGTGATGTTTTCTAGCACCATTTCACCCTATCTAACTTAAGTTTCCAAAAGCACAAAGAGTCTTCAATGACACCGAACACTTCAGGTGTTTTCACTTTTTGTTAATGTTCTCACTTCTCAACTCTTTCAAAGACCATCTGTTTGCTGAGCATTGCCTACTTGACCTACTTAACCATGCAGGTACAGGTTCTTCGATTGTTTTCCCTCCCCATTCTGGCCACATATTTCACCCCTACAGCATGCGTCAACAGGGAACTTTAAGTTTCATTTTAAGTGCTTTGTCTCATCACTGAAGTTTTTAGTACCTGATAGGAGACTTGAACTTTCACATCCCCAGCCTGAGGGACCCAGAGGCTGTCGTCTTAAGATACAGTCAACTTCATCATAAAATCTCATTTTTCTCCTGGGATTACCAAGGTGCTCATTTTCCTTCTGCAGTGCGCGGTATTCGTATTTTAGGTTCTTGTACTTTGTGCGACATTGTTTCCAGTCTCTGTCTATACCACGTTTCATTAACCTTCTGGCAATTTCCTCAAATATTTCTTTATTTCTTGTGGCCCCTTCAAGCATTTGTTGTATCTTTTCATCTGACCATATGTTTATCAGAGCTCTGACTTCATTATCACTCCAGTGTTTTCCTGCTCCAGTATCATTAACTGTAATAACTTTAAAGTGGTTCTGTGTTTCTTCCGAGGGAATGTGATTGTCTGAAAATATAAATAAAACAACAACTGAATATTGCTGAATATACATACATTAAAGTGTAATTGTAGCTAATGATTTGGTAACAAGCTGAAGGATTAATTAATGTTTATAATAGTCTCTTGTTACGAAAATCTTTTAACTTTGCAATGTTAATATCCATACGAGATAGCATTTCAATTAAATATGCAAAATATGTAGCAAGTGAAACCTCTTGTTTCTCCAAGGCATCTAAAATTCCACATTTTGTCAGTGTAATTTTGTTGCTGCTGTTGTCAAATTAAAGACAGATGTATCCCAGTGCTATATGAGGGAAAGCAATAGGCCTTAAGCTTTAAAAGTGACAATGTATCAGCAGTGAAAGAAAATGGCTTTCCAGTAGGGTTTCAAATTAGAATGGCAAGGCAAAGTATCACACAAATGAAAACGCTACTGGGAATTCAATAGAAGAAAAAATCCTACTTACATATTCAGAAGTAGGCAGATGCTGCACATCAGATAAGTATAGAACACAAAGTAGAACTACAGTATTAATGCAAATTTTGCTCATGTCAAGGAATAGAGCTATGAAACTAATTTTTAAGTTTAGTGATAAAGCTAGACTGGAGCCAGAAGCAGAAAAGTAGAGCTGTGCTTACAGTAGGGATCTGGTTGCTCCAGTTTTGGTACTGAAATTACGATGTGATTTTGTTTCAGAATAAATCCATGGAAATTAATACTCACCCGTCCCGACTATCCGTTTTGCTACTGGCGTACAAGATCTGTCTTCTGAGGTAGTGCTTATAGAATCATCATCTATAGAAACACACAGTTTTAAATAAAATAGACTTGGTTTAGACAAATAAATTGCTAATATTATTGCCATCCTCTGCAGGTAATACCTATCTTCGACTAAAAATGTCATATCCCATTAGTCGAATCCATTAGTTATAACAAGTCTTCTGCAACATGCCTCCCTAATCAGATTATTTATTGGCATTTCCCGTAAGCCCTATCTCTCTTTCTGCCTCTGCATTCCCCAAAAGGTAGCTGTGGATGCAACACAAATTTAAAATACTTAATTAAACATGTAGGCGTATGTGGATGGTTTATATCTCACATATAAGTCGATTTGCATAACATGTTTGTACATCTCAGTTGGCACAGGTGTGCCATCCAGAAGTGGGTAGGACAGGCTTGGGGAGGCTCCGGTGCCATTTGTAAGGGCACACATCTGTGGATTCCCTCCCACCACACAGGGCTTGGACGGCAGCCCTTCCCTTTGTGGGGCCACACAAGCTCCTCCACTGCTGACACGGAATGAGCAGGGATTTGAGCTCTAGAAGGCCACTCTCCCCTCTCAAGTTTGGGAGCTGTGCAGGTGGTTTGAGTGTAATGAGGAGTGAGAGGCACAGGACGCCTGCGGCAGACCTGCACGCAGTGTGGCTTTGAAAGAAACTGAAAAGAGACCTTATTTCTACCCATTTTCCTTTTTTCTGGACTCCTTTTTAACACCAAAAAAAAAAGTGATTTAGAATCCATTTTAGTAAGCAACTATGGTGGGTTTCAAAGCTGAGCTCTGAGGCGTACCTTTCCCTGATCCCGGGAGTGAGGGCAGGATGGGATACCAGGCTTTGGGGGGAAGCTTGCATCCTTTTGCCTTTCTTTAGCAGCCAGCCATGTTAATTTACTTGTGGGCAAAAGGCTAATCTCTGATACAGAGCTTTTGTGATGGAGATAACATAAGCAGAAGAAAAATTGAAAGCAAACAATTCATTAATGCTTTTGTGGAAATCTTTAGCCTCAGCTTAAATTGCACTTTCTATATGTAGGGATGGCTCTACCCAAAACTATTCTGTGTTGCTTAAATGACATAACAGGGAAGACAGAAAATCTATTTTTTATTCTACCAGCATCTGTGTTCTCTTCAAAATTCCACCCCTAACAGGACAGAAACATCATTATATTATTTTTCTGCATGTCTACATGACAGGTTTTTTTTTCCCTTCAGCAGAGCTGAGGCTAATAGATTTTCACTCTTTCATACTATAAAAACTATTTAGAAGCAAAATTCAGAAGCCCTCAGAATTGTTGAAATCATGCACAGATATCAAAACCTAGCTCTGCTGACTCTGGGCTTATTGCCTCACGCTTGGACTTCTCTGAGGCTGAAAGTCCACTTTTGTGTGGAATTACTTTTTGGGTTGGGAGGGACAAAAAGACCAGCTCACATCATTTTGGTAGGGGGATGTCACGGACCAATTATCTGTATTACAGTTTTAGGTAAAGGGTAGAAGTAAGTATTGCTTATAAGTTTTGAAAAACTGTATGCAATATTTAGACTCTGTTAGAAATAAGAGATTGGTGGTAAATAAGCAGTGGTTCATTTGATGTGCTTTCTATAATGGTACTTGCTAACACATGCACAGAGTAGTACTTGGAATTCATATTTGCTTTATAACTTGCTTTCTCCTAAGTCATTTGGCAAATATTTGTTTTCATAAATCATATGCAGGAATAAATTTGATACCTGTGGAAAACTTTGAATCAGGAATTATAAGCACATGTGTGTGATTTACTTGGAGTACTAGAAAAAAAGTGTTTTCTCATAAATGTGCTACCCCATAACCCTTAAGAAAATTTTTGCATCTTCCTTTAACTCTTGGAGCTGTTGGAAATACAATTTTGGGCCAAAATGGAGCAGTAGTAGGTCTATTCCTGGGCTCTTAAGTGATTTTTTTTTTCTTAAACTCTTACCAAAAAAATGCATGGCTTTCATTTATGTGCTTATTCTCTCAACCAGCTGGTTCTCTAATCTCTTTCTGCCTTTGGCAGTGGCACTTGTGTACTGCTGACTTATGTGATTACTATCCTCAATTGGGTATTACATGACAGGAACAGGGAATTTGTGTGTATAAGGCAGTCAGTTGATTTGCGTGACATTTTATCCTATGTCATTGTGTATGAACTCTTCTCTTTGCGTTAGTGTGACCTCGCTATCTCTCTGAACTTTCTGGGGCACAGCTTTGCTTTATCCTCAGTGCAACTTGTGTTTCTGTGTGTCATTGCTGTGATGGCATTGCTCTGATGTTGCCCTCGGTACCGTACTCCTTACAGTTGTCTTTCATAATCAAGATCAGCCCATGTAAACAGTTGTAAAAGCTGTGTTGGTTAAGGTGTCTCAACACCCATACTCTGGGTAACATGATTGCCGAGAAGGAAACTCTTGCCTGGATCACAGAAATACTGATGCATACGAAAGAAATACTCTCATGGTAGAAACTTTCAGTGTAAAATGGCAAAGAATTGTTGTTCACAGAATCATTATAATAGATTTTTTTATTCTTTCCATTAACTTCTGGGTGTAAACAGCACTACTGTAAAGTATCCTTTGATCCAGGATGTCAGGTCAACAGATTTCAGTGTCATCATTATTTCCTCTGATGCCTTTTTTTCATGATCTTCCATGGTTTCTGTGCTCATTTGTCCAAAAGATTAATATCCCCACTGTATTATAATGTTAAATTTTAACATCTTTAATAAAACACATCTTTTCCTGAATACTTGATGGAATGTATGACTTCTACATATTGTTGAGGCTTCGATTTCAGTTTAACTTGTAAAATAATTCAGAATACTTAGGGCATTTGTTTGATAGTGAATAGTCTGAAATTAAATGCGCTATGATGAAGTAGTTTGAAAAACAGACAAGGCATAAAATGTTGAGTGTTTCTGAGAGAGCTATTTAGTTCCAGTTTATCATCTCTAGTAACTCCGTATGAAAAAGAACACAGTGTTTGTGTCACAATCAAATGCAGACTTATCATATCTAGCATAATAAGGAGTATGATGTCTGGGAAAAGATGATTTTGTTATTAATTGGGGGAAGGAAAAGAAGTGTTTATGCATTTTTGCACTACTTTTTGCAAACAAAAACCAGATTTTATCATAACTTAGAAGTAGAACAAGTATAAGGTGCGGGAGTAACACACAAACCTTAGAAATCTGCAGTTCCCAGTAAAGTAGAATGTGCTGTTATAACCATCTAGACAGTCTTGACCTACCTATGTCAATTGTCTCCTTTTTTATTTGTGTAGCTTCCAGAGCTGCTGGGGTGGAGCTGGTAAAGTCCCCGTCATCTTCAAGGATTTCTGAAAAAAAAAAAAAAAATTTTACAGAGTTCTTATTAACTAAACAGTCTTGAGTTTTTTCTTGAAGTTCACTGACTTCAGAATGCCATTCATGATAACTGTTGTTAAAGATCTGCTATCAAAGCTGCCCAAGGTGATAGGACAAGAGGTGATGGTTTTAAACTAAAAGAGGGTAAATTTAAGCTAGATAGAAGGAAGAAATTTTTTGCGCTGAGGGTGGTGAAACACTGGCCCAGGTTGCGCAGAGAGGTGGTAGGTGCCCCATCCCTGGAAACATTCAAGGTCAGGTTGGATGGGGCTCTGAGCAACCTGATCTAGTTGAAGATGTCCCTGTTCGTTGCAGGGAGGGTGGAGTAGATGACCTTTAAAGGTCCCTTCCAACCCAAACTATTCTATGATTTCTCTGCAGCAGTAGGCTTAAGAGCAGAGTGTATGCACTTACATATTAAAATAAATTCACAATACCACACAACAGCTGCAAAATATATGTTTATGGATTAAATATGCGAAGTCTTAAGTTATTATTGTAGAATGGTTTGTTGATTGTGTTTGTAAGATATGTAATAACTGATGAACCTTTATGCAGCAGAAGAGGCAAGATGGTGACTTTCACAAGGGGTGCTTCAATTCGTACTGAAAGATTCCCAAGTGACTGATGGCAAGAGTCACTGAATTAGCTCCAAAAGGGGCAAGGGTCCTTGACATTGCGTCAAGGTGCTGTGCCTGGACAATTGATCTGCAGGGCTGCCTGCCTGCGTGATAAAGACAAAGTACTAAATGCCTGTCCTCAAAGCCTCCCCCCTGCTGTGGCGTGGCGGGGTGGACACCAGAGAGCAGGGTGACAGAGGTGTCCCTGGGCTCTTCTCCACGGGGAGG
The DNA here is from genome assembly GCA_025774025.1 of Xenus cinereus. Classification (NCBI taxonomy): domain Eukaryota; kingdom Metazoa; phylum Chordata; class Aves; order Charadriiformes; family Scolopacidae; genus Xenus; species Xenus cinereus. Next base: position 70,403,657 of record JAOXJK010000032.1, on the reverse strand, counting down.
AGAGCTCCGCTCCTCTGCCATTGGCCCGCTGGTGTTTAAGGGAGAAATCCACCCCTCCGCGCTGGGATGGACAGGCGGATGATGCAAGTGGTCTTTCCGATCCCTGCTTCCAGGTGAGGACACTGCTGTACAGAGATTAAGTGGTGAAGGCCACTCTGCGGATCGATGACAGCAGTTTCTGGCTCCCAGCCTGTTCTCAGTCCATTCAAAAATATTGCCCCTAAACATTGAGCAATAAACCATAATCTAGAGCCATTTAATTAAAAATTACCCCCCAAATCAATATGGTCTTGTTTGCACTAGACATTCTTTATGATGTGACCAGCATCATGTGCCTTTTTATTTTTTTTTCCTTGGCGAGCCACGAATGTGGGTAGGGAGCCGGGCTTTTTATTCTAAGCCACCGTTGAGAGTTTTTGGAGGGAGGGCATGAGGAGAGCAAGACTCAGCCAAACAGAACAAACCATCGACAGTTTCTGGCATGGCTAAAACACAGTGGTTCCGTCCACATTGTTTAGTGAAGCTACAAACAGTTGCCAGCAAATATGTTTAATCTCTACTTTGTGTTTGAAGCGTTGCTCACAAGGCCACCAGAGCAATTCTGCTGCAGTCTTTCCTTTTACCCGCTCAGACTGATACAAGCTCTGTTCTCTTTTGGCACTCTGTCACTGCAACTGTTTATCCCGTTTTCTGGCTCACGAGGCAAGATTAGTAATTTGTCTCCTAATCCTTACACTTATGTGTGTTTTGTATAAAAGGGAAGTGGGGAATGTCAAAGTTAGGGAAAATTTTTCAGTGTGTGGCCTGTGTTTACTCTCCCAACAGCTTGCAGAGGTGCTGCTGTCTCCCCTGCACATCTGTGAGACTGGATGCAGTCAGCTCCAGATGCACAGATAGGAGTTGGTGTCCATGGCTTGAGTATGCCTTGGACTAAGCCGCTGAATAATCAAGAACTTTTGCTTTTGCACTTCTCTGAAACACCACTTCACACCAGCCTGGGGCATATGTATCTTTGGACTTTATATCTGTACATTTTAAAATTCCAAGCACACAGCAGTAAGTGTTCAAGCCAATATAAGTGCCTGAGTATGTACCAACTTAAAATCTTAACTTTAAACAACAGATGTTTAAAAGGCCCTTGCTTTGGAATGTATCTTGGTGGTGTCATGACTTATTCCAAATTTGTTTTGAGAGGGACATCTAGTAAAGTATGTGGAGCAACACAAAACCTAAAAAATAATGACAAGTCGTTTGTTTAATGCGAAAATACTTGCTGTTGAAAGAACATCAGGCTACTGGAACTCCTTAGAATCTTGTTTTCATCTCCACTGTTGTTTCCTGGCACTTCAAATTTAATCAAACACCTATAAACAGCCTGTGGTTGTTCTGCAGAGTCTGACACGTGGAATGTACACTTATATGGAGTTTGAATTGACTGACTGCTGCCTGTGCTAACTGAAGCAATTGGCTATTCTGAACAGATTTCTGGAATTAATTGTCCTTAAAAGTGATCCCATGAAATAGAAAACATCAGTGAAAATGGCTAAATTAAGGTTTTATTTCCAGATTGTTTTAATATGGGTATCTTTTACTAGAAAAGAGAAATATTTACAGTGATGATAGCTTCTCCTAGGCTGCTTTTGCTAAAAACGAAATGGGTTTGTGATAGCTATGATGCGCTTGCACCCTCTGCAGGCCAGTCTGCTGAGAAAGCTACTCCAGGGCAGAGAAATTCTAGTAAACTGTTACAGTCTGTAGATGAATATGGAAGGATTTATTAACCTCTGTCTTTTTCTTCTCCTTCTCGGGTGAGGTATTTGCTGCTCTTTGAGGAGAAAAACAATACCATGAAACATCAAATAACTAGATTTTTTTCTGAAACCGGTGCATTTGTCTTTTGGCAGTGGCGATGATGTTACTGTGGTTAGTAACTCCAATCCACATGTAAGATTGTGAGAAGGACATGGGCTTCTGAGGGAGCTTGTGCATCTCTGTGCATTTACACAGCTGCCAGACAGCAGATGTCTGCCCAGCCTAGCTACTAGATATCTAGACAAGTGTGTGCGTAATTCTGACTGCAGAGTACTTGAACTCCATGTACTAATTAAGAAGATACCCTGATACGAGGTGAACAGAATTTCTAAATTGTTCTTTATGTCAAAATTTTTTTGCATTATTTTTAAAGGCAAATGAGTATATATAAATTATAGTCACATGCTTTTTGAGAAACAATTTTCTACAGAAGTTCTGGTGAATATGGAGTAGTCCTTAAGAAGTTACATCCTAAAGGCTATTGATTGTCACACATCTACTGATATCAAAGAACCAATGTAATATAGTATCCCTGCCTGACTGTCTTTTTCGTTATTTATCAGCAAGTAAATTCATGAATACAGAGGTACATACAACCTCTTTACTTACCAGTCTCTCACTTTGAATTTATTTGAACTGTCTAGGAAAGGCATGTACCACAATTAGGGAATAAAGGGTCTCCATGATATTGTAACATAAAAAGCGTGCATCTTCTCTCTGCTCTATATAATGCCTAATTACATTACCATTAATAACATTAAAGTCTAGGTGTTTTTTACCACCTGTGATAAAATGACATGAGTCTGTATTGTTCATTAGGAAATGAGGGAAAAAATTTTGGAAACTGAAACTGCATCTCTTCATGATGCAGTGCTGTGGTTTTATCTTTTTCCCCCCATAGAAGTTTGAACAGTAGTCTTTAGAGTGGATAGGCTGAGCCAGAGACGCTTCCAAAAAACTTGCTACTTTAGTCTTTCCCCACAAAATCATACTGCAATTACAATTACCCAGAAACAAGCAAAATATGCAGTTAAAATACATATATATGACAAGGGAAGTGGTAACTAAGGTAAGCTGTAGATGTCTAACACTTAATGCTTATCCTAAAGGAATGTTAAAGTGTCAAAAATGAGTACTCAAACTTTACTAGAAGCATTCTGTTAACTTTATCTTAAATAACTCATTTGGAAAATTGCAATCCAAAAAGTTACAATATTCCGTAGCTACAAGCAGTTGCAAACTATGTCAGATGACAGTTTAGTGGCACTGCCGAATCTGTGTATTATTACAGTGTCTTATGACTGATCATGTATATGTAGTAATTTTTTTAATTGGTGGGGAAAAATGGAATTTGATGCATTTTACAAGTCGTTTTAATTGGATCCCACAAAGTACTAGTTGTGATTTCTTACGTATTTTTTATCTCTCAAAATGGGTCCCTATAGGCAATACACTTTTCATGACAATCTGTTTTTCTCTAATGAATGCCTCAAGTGCCTATGGTGATCTGGTAAAAGGCCAGTTACATGTTTCTTTGTTAATAAGTTTAAATTAATAAATGTAGTTGCTCTTGAATGGTAAACCAAGAATGCTACTGTCCATTATACCTCAAATTACCTCATGATCAACCATGGCTTTACTTACTTGTCATAGCTGTTTCTTTCGCTATATGCAGAGCTGCCAGATTCTCTGGTGAAGTATTTACAGTAATATCATCTGTCAGATTTTTAATTTGACATTAAAATCTTCCAAAGATTTTATATAAATAATAATTTTACTAAAAGATTACTCCATAGTGCCTAATTTAGGCCATATTCTGCCTCATGCTACTGAAAGACATTATGAGGTCCTCTGCTGCGGACAGTCAAGCCCATTAGCCTTCAAGACTTTCATGTGTCTCTAGCTGAATGTTAAAATCCCACTTCCCCTGACAGGCTTTTTTGTTTGTAAATAGTATATGATCTTCATATTCGGTGCTAGTAGTGATACTTTTAAATTTTTTATCCCCTGACATGAGAGTTTATACAATTATATTAAATACTGATCACATTCTATTGTGAAAGAATGCCGTACTAGTTTACGCACATGAGACTGAACAATTCTAATTCTTGGGAAGATATAGTTTAAGTAAAAGTAAAAGCAGTAATACATTGCCTTCATCTTGCTTGGACCAATAGTTTCTTGTTCTTCATATCTTGCATAATGAATCTTTGAAAAGATTACTTACTAGTCTGTTTTTATTAAATTTAGCAGAGCACTGTAAATGTGCTTTATTTATTGAAAGTATGGTTATCACTAAGATGTCATCTCCTGCTTAAAAGTTTTTAGGCCTCTGCATTTTCTAACCATTATTACAATGTGGGCTTATTTTAGAAATCCATCTTAGCTTACTAAATTTAGGGTTTTATATAAAATAGAAGACTTTTCAGTTTACCTGAGTCAGAAACTTTCTTTATATCTGCAACCCGTAGGTCTTCTGACATATTACTAACAGAGTCCTCTTCACCTGTGTCTCCAGGCATTTCTGCGTAAATAATGCTATGTTAATTAGGGCACCACATTTGTGTACTACATCAGAACAGCTGTGCTGTGACAAATCAAAAGGTCTGTCCAACCTAGGATGCTCCTTATGCCAGCAGGCAGTAAGTAGCAGATGCATTAGCAAAGAGCCTGTAAAGGGCAACTGAAGAGTAATTATTCCCCCAAAAAGCTCTCGTAGCTTTCAGCCAGAGACGGTCCCTGTGTTATATTTTTCTTGATTTCTTCCATTACTTTACTAACTTCTAGTCTTATATTTGGCCACCGTAATATCATCCCCTGTGTAGGATTCTTATTGTGAAATAAAAAGTTTTATGTTTAATTCTGTTCTTAAACAACAGGCCTGTTTCTGGTTGTACATAACAATAAAAAATGTTTTAACTCCTGGGTAGTGTAGGTTCATTGGTCTATTCTAATTCTGCATTAATCCCTCCATTACCAAGTTATCTGTCAATAATCATACAAAAACAAAGGCAAGCTCTGCCAGCATTCTTGATGCATTTACTTTTGCTATTTTAACAATATTTGTCTCACTAGTTTGTGAGACTTGATCCAAAGGCCAGTAAAAAGGGGCTACTGGGGACCGCAAGAGAAAGACAACTTAAATGTTAATTTTTTAACTAATGTCTGTAACTACAGACTTCTTTTGCTCAGTGTCTTCATTTTTCCAGGAACACAGTCTGACCATCTGTCTCATCCATTTTTTTTAGCTAAGCTGGAAAGTCTCTTCTACCGTGATTTTGACTGGAATGATCTTTCTGTATCGCTTTATCTTATCCTATGTCTTCATCTTTTTCTCCTCTTTTTGTTTCTCTATTTAAAAAAGAATCAATCTGAAAGATTAATTTATAATGTAAAGTGAACAACTGGACAAAATGGGGAATTTTCATTCCGTGTTTCCCCCCTGAAAATTGGTTAATTGAGCTGGTTGCTTTTTTTTTATTTTTTCTTGTTCTCTTAAGGTCTCTCTAGAGCTGGAAGACTAACAATTTTAAATTATATATGGGTATGAAGTACTTACCTATGGAGTCTTTTTCTGATTTTGCTTCTGTCCATTCTGGAGGCCTCTCACTTTCATCATTATCTGATTTACTTGCTTGTTCCATGGTGCTGTGCCCCAGAATAGCATCCAGTTCATTAAAAAATTTCATACTTTTACTTGTACTCCCTGAGTCTTGGGCACTTTTGACACTCTTGTATTCATGTTTCAGATTTTTATATTTTGTCCTGCACTGCTTCCAGTCCCTGTCAATTCCGAACTTTTGAAGTCTAGCAGCAACCTGTTCAAATATTCTTTTATTTCTCACTGTTCCCTCCAGTTGTTGCTGGATATTTTTGTCTGACCAAATGCGTATCAAAGCTCTGACTTCATTAACAGTCCAGTGTTTTCCTCCTTCATTTGCTACAGTTGGAATAAAAGCCGGTGTTTTGGAAGCCTCTATTGCTGCCGTTGGATGACCTGCATCGTGTGGGGTAGGGGAGAGACACAGACACGAGTTACCTGCATTGGGTGGTCGGGGTGGGAAAGGACAGAGAGAATGAGAATGAAGTATATGCTGTTTCCTCATGACTTGTCTCTCCAGAGAAAGACGAAGCAGAGGTGACAACATCAAGCTACTGGCTGTTAATTTGTCAGCATTTTTGTTAATTCTGATATCATTTTTGCCTTCACGTAAGAACTAAGATAGTACATGAACATTTAATTGACCTAAGAGGAACATTTCTTTCTCCTGTGCCCTAATACACTGAACCTTTACTTTTAACACCTTTGAGAATAACCGATGAGCTGTTCTGTCCTTCAGACACCAGAGAGGAGAAGAGTGCTCTTTGGAAGATACCACATGCTGCGTTAGCACAATGATAAGTTGAGCCCTGAGTCACTGACACGAGCATCAAGACTTAACTTTCTGCATTCATGCCATACTTTTGGTTTTACACACGTGGAGAGCTTTAAACTGGATAGGGATCTGAAAAATCTGATCCTTAACTCTTAACAAAGCTCCGTTTTATTGGGGAGCTTGAGGAATGGAGACTTTTGCCTTAAGTCACACAAGAGTATTTGTGTAATAACAAATCCATTCTCCCTGTCTCAGTGCAAGTCAATCAAAAATATTTGTGTTTTTTAAAGTAAAAATTAAAGTTTGAGTTGTCTTAACTCTGCAGAACTAATATATATATTTTTTTTTATTTTTTCCAGTCTTCAACTTTGTTTTTTAATATTAGGAGGTAAAGGATGCCATGCAATTACTTAAAACATTGAAATATGATCTCTTGCAGTTCTTTAATGTTTTCTTTTTTCTAATTATGTATTTGTTTTAAGACTTTATTTTGATTATCAAATTAGTTTGGAAGTGGTTTCTCATGCATTTTCTGAATCTTTGCTATTTAAATAAGCTATTTAAAAAAAAACATCACAATTCCAATGCTTCATCAAAGAGAGCAAACATGAAAGTCCACAGTTACTGACACAGTTCTTTGCAATCATACTGAAGTGATAAATGCCTTTGCCAGTGTCTTATTCTAAAAGGGGAAGCCAGGTTACAGGGGTTGGATACTTCATAGTCACTGAGGTTTGTGTGATGGCAAAAATATCTGGCCTTTGCTTGTGCATACAGCTTCAGTTGAGCGTGGTTGTATATAATAACCTATCTGGGGACAAACCTCTCTCCTAGATAGAGGCATTCTTTACTAGTCTCCATAATTTGTTCTAGTTGTGAAAAAAGATGTACTAACAGATACCCGTTTTTTCTCTGTTAGTCCTGTGTTAATTGGGACTCAGTGATGTGCTGTTGAGGAGGGTAATTTTCAGGTGACATCAATTATGCTTTCTTCATTTTTTCCTGAGGGAGTGAAAGAAAATGCTTGTTTACAGGTGAATGCAACTGTAGGAATTGCCATGGTTGACAACTACCAACATCAGATAGGCTTGATGTTGTCTCTGGTCAGTGTTACCAAGAGTGTTTCAACTATCTGTATTACCAGAGAGTGCCGCAGAGACCAGAGAGAGAAGGCCCAGGGGAAGAAGGATGCGGAAAGTGCTTCCTGCACTTCCCAGCCAAAGCCACAGAGTATGGGGCAGTCTGGGAGGGATAACATTATTTTAGTTCTTGTGTACACCAGTATTTCTCACTAGTAAGTTCATTTGCAACTGAGCTTACTTTCAGTTATGGATATTAGTTCAAATGAGTTCTAGTGCCTCTGCTTATCCATTCTGCTGTGTGCACAGTGGAAAACAGTAGCTTTGTTTGTTCCTCACTCCCTTTAAAAAAACATTGTGATTCAAAATATCTTACCCACAAGCACCGCTTTGAAACAAAGATGTTATGGTCCCTGTGAAAATTTTCCTTATGTCTGAAATGTATTTTACCTTCAATTTGTTTTTAAAAAGTTGTTAAAACAGGATATACATTATTTTTTGATACAAAAGATGTGTTTATGGCATATTTGATTTTTTTCTAAGCTTCCTCAAAATAAGAAGTCTGCTGAAATGAAATGAAAATATTAAGCAATGTAGATACAAAAGGCTCAACATTTTTCTTTCAGCGGTGTCTGAAATAGTGCCTGAAATCTAAAAACTAAGAAAGGCACTAGGGGAAGACATTTTAGTATCAGTGCATACTTGAGAGCCCATGCAATTGAAGTTATCTTGCCAGCTTTGTAGAAAGCTGCTTTCTCAGAATTGAAGACTTTTTTAGCGGGCCAAATGAATCTGCGTGAGAGTGTGTTGCAAGAGCACTAACACAGACATATTCCTGTAAAATTTGATTCGGATATTTAGTGCAATAGAAGTTTTGTTTCTATATATGTGTGTATAATTCCATGTGAGATTCTTGTCTTTTCCTTAATTTCCTGTTATGCTGGGCAAGAGGGGCATATTGTATAAAGTAAAAGCCATAAGTTTAGCTGGGGCCTTTTTTTCTCCCTAAATACAGCACCTTGGAGATTCTGTAGTGAAAGTTGTTATAACTGCACTGGAATGTGTGCTAGGGCATGGAGGGCATGTTAAAAAATGGAAAAAGCATGTAGCAAATTCAGGACAGTGCTCCTGTTCATCCAGGAATCAGCTCATCGGTTGCCTAATTCTGCCTAAAATGTGTTCATGTTTCTCCATTCCCTTTAGCAGCCCCTTGAAGGGATCCTTGAAGGATCCACCCAGGGTCTTCTTCCTCTTTCTGGCTTGCCAGATTGTGCTTTTGCTCTGTAATGACTTTCCTGAGCAAAACTACTATAGTCGAGTGGTTTCCAAATGAGTTGTTGTATGGTTGGTTGGACCAAAGCATTGCTGACCACCCCTCAGCTGGGGAGAGGATAAGGTTGCTTTGAAGACCACTGCAAATCTGGGTTGCGCAGTGAGACAGGTCTGACCTCTGCATAGCTCTCCTGGCTCAGGCCATCACTCATGCTGCTTTAAGCAGAAAATTACATGAGTAAGAGAAAATCCACAAGTTGACATGGGTATCACATACTACCATTTGGCATACTTTTCACTAGCATTTAACAAAATTAACGTGGTTAATGTGGTTGATATGATTAAGCTATAGCATGGGATGCATTTTGAATGTGAATGGTGGTCATGCACATGTTACATCATGTACAGTGCTCAGTAGCTAGTGGTGCATAGACTGCGGAGTGCTAAACCAGGAAGGAGATGGTGCAAAAGTGTCTGTTTTAAAGCTATGTCAATCAGAAACGGAGTAACAGCATATTCAAGGCATCAGAAAGTCCTCTGACAGCCATGCAGTTTTTTAGTTTTTGATCTCTCTGTGGCATCATACTATACCTAGTTGAACTGGTCTGACATGGGACATAAAAAGTAGTGGATCTCCTGGAGCATCCTCATCATCTTCTAAAGAAACTGTTATTTTACCTGGGAAGGAAAGAGTTTTTAGATGAAAAATAGGTATGGACTAAATTAACTTAAATTAGTTTAAGTGAAAACGTCCATACACAATGAGAAAATTATTAACTTTGTAATCTCCACACTTAATTTGTACATAAATTACACTTAAAATTAATTTGGCCTGTCACCATAAGGGGACACGAGTTATAGGAGGTAAATTAAATTATTTTGTATCTTGCATATGAAGTCTGTTCGAAATGTATTTTAAAATTCTTGTAGAAACCAACTTGTTTCTAGTGCCTTGTGTTCTTCTCTGACTCAGTGTTTGGGGCGGGGAGCACATTAAAGGTTCAGTTTGAAAGCAGATAATGAAAAGTAAGAGACATACAAGTAGAAGTGGACTTTGCACATGAATCCAGATAACCACAGATCCATTTATGTAACGAAAAAATCCAAGAAGGATGTTTAGAAGAGTATGAAAAAAACAAGAATGTTCTGCAGAGTTCTGGAAATCTATGGAATTTGTTAACAGATTAGGAAAAGTGGGAAAGTATTGTGACTAGACGTATTTGTAGCTGATGGGATTCAGTCTATCTTTTCACAGTATAGTGTTCCTACATCTGTTTAAAAAGCAGTATTATACCAATTGCTATGTAAGTTCAGAAAGCACCATATGTAAGTCAGATTCTGAATCAGCTTAATTTTCACAGAGGACAGACTTTTAAGTAAAATAACAGGGGTCTGTACTGGGACCAGTACGGTTCAATATCTTCATCAGTGACATAGACAGTGGGACTGAGTGCACCCTCAGCAAATTTGTGAATGACACCAAGCTGAGTGGTGCAGTTAACACCCCTGAGGGATGGGGTGCTGTCCAGAGGGACCTGGGCAAGCTCGAGAAATGAGCCCCTGTGAACCTCATGAGGCCAAGTGCAGGGTCCTGCACCTGGGTCAGGGCAACCCCTGGTATCAATAGAGGCTGGGGGATGAAGGGATTGAGATCAGCCCCGCCAAGAAGGACTTGGGGGTTATTGGTGGGTGAAAAGCTGGACATGAACAGTCGATGTGTGCTCACAGCCCAGAAAGCCAACCATATCCCAGGCTGCATCAAAAGCAGCATGGCCAGCAGGTCAAGGGAGGTGATTCTGCCCCTTTGCTCTGCTCTGATGAGACCCCACCTGCAGGGCCGCATCCAGCTCTAGAGCCCTCAGCACAAGAAAGACATAGACCTGTTGGAATGGGTCCAGAGGAAATTATCAGAGGGCTGGAGCACCTCTCCTATGAAGACAGGCTGAGAAAGTTGGGGTTCTTCAGCCTAGAGAAGAGAAGGTTCCAGGGAGACCTTACTGTGGCCTTCCCATACATACAGGGGGCCTTCAGGAAGGATAGGGACAGAGTTTTTAGCAGGGTCTGTTGCAATAGGACAAGCAGTAATGGTGGAACATTGGCCCATGTTGCCTAGAGAGGTGGTAGATGCCCCATCCCTGGAAACATTCAAAGTCAGGTTGGATGGGGCTCTAAGCAACCTGATCTAGTTGAAGATGTCCCTGCTCATTGCAGGGGGGGTGGGACTAGCTGACCTTTAAAGGTCCTTTCCAACCCAAACTATTCAATGATTCTATGATTCTAATATGCTATATTCAATGTACCATGTTGACAGGAGGTTTGAAATGTTGATTCACTGTGTGGGGAGTTGAGCTACAGCCAGCTCCAGCCAGGCAGGTCACACAGATCAAAGCTACCCCTTCACAGGTACTGCAGGAGTTCGTCATGAGGAAAAGTAACGAGGTGCGGTTAGGATGCAACCTGGTATCCCTGACGTAGGTGAAACTGAAAACCACGTTTGAAAACATTATCCTAAATCCTCCTGACTTTCAGCAAGGCTCAGAATGACTCATAGATGCGGTGGCCTGATCTCCGACTGCTCCCAGCTGTCCTCCTCCTCCTGTCCTCCCAGCTTCCCTGCCTGGAGCTGCTGCTGTGCTGCGGCCGGGCTGCGGGAAGGAGGGAGGGAAGGAAGATGTGCTCCTGCCTCTATCTCCCACCCCGGGATGGGCCTTCCAGCTGCAAAGCAAACTACAGAGAGGGGAAAGAACACCTCTCGTGGAAGGCTGCTGAATGTGCCATGAGTACTAGGATGAGCAAGTTTAATTACATTGTAATATTAGAAAGAAAAAAAAATATTATTTTAAGTAAATTAGAACAGTTAACACAAGAAGATGTTAGAATATTTGATCGGGGAAAAAAAGTTATTCAATAAGACATTTCTGGCTTGCACACTTATTAAAATAATATGGATATAAAATACTTGTCAATGACATGTCAAAAACTATGTATCAGTGGCATTTTCAAGTCAGCATTTCTGAAAGATCTTTCTGCATTTCTAGTAGCTGTCTATGAGTTTTGTACCTATGATAATATTGTCATTGCTGGTGCAATTCTGCTCAGACTTGATATTTCTCCTGCATTTTCTGTGGTAAAGTGAAAGGCAAGGAAAGTGGCTAGTGCATTAGTATTTAAACATTAAGACAGAAATACTAAAAAGCATTAAGTAACTACATGAATGACTAGGTAAGCTTTACTTTTTTAAATCATGTACTTGATTTATTACAAAATGGGAAGGTCATTCATTTGAACTCTAATGAATGATGCCATTTTTCATAGTGCACCCATACTCCACATGGATTTTCTTGGTTGTTGGTTACTGGGTTAATACACAAACTAAATTTCAAGAGAAGTGAACATGTTGAGTTGTATCCTTTTTAATGATTATTTAAGCTACAACTCTGTGTGTGCTTCTGAAAACATGTATTTTGGGAGGACAATAGGAACATTTCTGGCTTGCACTGCTGTGTGTGGTTATGCAAAAAGTGCCTTTCCATGAAGGCGCTGGGAACTGGTGTGTGTGTTGCTACCATGTTTGTCCCAAGACCCACTTCTCTTAGATTTGATTGTGATTTTCGGTATTAATTTCTTCAATTACACTTTCAAAAGAAAACTGATTTTACAAACTATGAAGAAAAAACTTAGGGAAACACTATAGAAATGTCCCATAAAAGTAGTCCCTTTTTTTCTTCCTTCCCCTTCCTCCCCCTACCCAGCAATCTCCCAGGAGCTGAAATAATCAAGCAAACCAAACACCAAGATGTGCTTTATAGCTTTCCCTTAAGGATGGATATGAATATTTAGACTGAGGCTAAGCAGAATGGTAAAAAACCAAAAAACCATTAAATCAAATTAGTATAGCTACTAGGTTGTTAAAATAAAGACGTGCATGGTGGACAGAATTATTTGGCACAGGTTTGAGTTTGCTGATAGGGTTTTGATTTGGTACCCAAGTCACAAGCCTAGACATTCTGGGCTCCTCCAGCTCTGTCAAAATGAGGGTTCTTGGTTTCCCTCGGTGAGAGCCACACCATCAGATCTGCCCCCACCACGGGACCTGTGAGCAACAGCCACAGAGATGCAGATGCCATTTTAGCCTTACAAGGGCCCTTTGAAGCACTGAACTGGGCAGACAGGGCAACTCCAACTGCAGTGGGCAAAGGACTGGGCCTCCGGCACAGCATGACTTGCTTGACTTGTATTCCTAACTAAAGAAAGTTGATGTTCTCCCAGCTGTTCTCTCTGCCCTTGATATGGATGTGTGCATTCTGCGTAGCTGCAGGACACGTTTTTATCCTGGTGGCTTTTCTTTGTGGCTGAATTGTGGTTGCTGTGGGAATCTTTGCATTTAAATTCTTACCATTAGAGATGCATTTAATTTTTGTTTATCCATAAAACTTTGTTGTTTTTTTTTTCTCTAAGGGATGAACAGAAATGCTTGTCCATGTAAGAGATATATTTAATTATATCACCTTTAAAAACAGGCTCTTCTAATGCTTCAAAATGAGATGTGTCTAACCCAGGGTAATTTTTTTTTTTAATTCTAGTTTGGGATTCACAACTGAAATTAACCTTTTCTCATTTAAACTTGCTAGAGGTCTAAGGCAGATGAAAATTAAGATTAACGGTTGGTGCAAACTGCATCAAAACACAGAGGGCAGATCCTCAGATGAAGGACACTATCTTAGTTTCATGTAGCCCTCAGAAGTGTCGCAGCTTGTATTAGCCTCAGTTCTGCAAGTTTAAAAATAAAAATGGATTGCAATACACAGTGCAGAGAGCACATCTTACAGTATTATAAAATTGCCTTTCTAATTTAAAGTGACTTTGACAGATTAGAGGCTTTCTGCTAGTGATGACAAATTAAGGTCAAGCTTTTCGTTAAGGTAAACAGTCACACAAAAAATGGCAATTCCTTTTCCTCAGACCTGTAAAATAGCACTGTAGAGGGAGATGTGGAGGGGTACAAGGGCAATCTGGATGTCCAGCTTCTTTCTGTGCCTTTGGCAGTCTCCCCTGATACTAAGGTTGAGTTTTTTGTTTTCTTTAAAAAGATTCACAGTCTTAATTAATGTAAATTGCCCCATATTGTGGGAACAAGTGGCTAAGCTTTGCATTTCTCTTTTTAGCCATCTTATTTTGGTACTTATAATTATTATTGGGGCTTATGCTTCAGTGACATTTAGGATGTGACAAGGAGATTTGAGTGATGTCAAATAGCAGATTGACCCTAATGAAATGTTAAGCACAGCTTAAATGCATATCTGGAGAGAGCTGAATAAAACAAGAGATGCAAATAATTTGGTAAAACCCCCTTCAGAATAAAAGCAGTTCTATTAATTTGGTTTGCCTCCAAATAGTCTGATAAACGTGATGATTTTTGCATTCCTCGCTACATTACAGTTTTTAATGTTATTAAACATCCCTCTGTTTCTCAAATATTTAAGTTGAATTGCTTACAAAATAATTTAATTTACCTTTAGTCATCATACCTAAATTTTCAGTTACAGAGAAATAAGAATAAAAATACTAAATTTCACTTGTATCACAAATAACAATTTAAAAAACAAAACCCACACATGACCATTTCAGCCTTTACTTTTTCTTTAAGTTTATATCTGAATTGGAGCTCTACAAAACCTGCTTCCAAAGTCCGAATGTCAAAGGGAAAGAAAACCAGCTTTTCTTAATGTAACATTTCGACCCAGTGCAGGAGCCTTGATGCCAGCGAGTACTCCCCGGGGCTGCGATAGAGGCAGTTAGCATAATTTTGCTAGAATTACGCTGTATTTACAGACTTCGACACTGGTGGGTGCTAACATTTTATTCCCCTGCGCGAGGAGCGCATCAAGTCAGTTCTAACAGCGCTGCTGGGGCTGCGCAACCTCCACTCCGGCTCCGGCAAACTCAGCCTTCGGCTTTTTGTTCCCTTTGGGTTTTTAAGCAAAGAGAGGGGGGAAAAAAAAAAAAAAGAAGAAGGAAAAACAGTTATTTTTTTTACCTTGCGTGCTCTCTGTTGTGGGGCTTGTGTTCGGCTGCGTCTCAGTCGCAGAACACCTGCCGTTTTCTTCTGCTGCTAATTGTGTGACAGGTTCATAGCGCAATATGGCATCCAGATCATGGAAAAACTTCATGGTTTTAGTGACATCCCCAGAGTTGTGGGCATATTTAACCGTTCTGTATTCATACTTCAGATTTTTATACTTTGCACGGCACTGTTTCCAATCCCTGCAAACTCCTAACTCCTGCAACCTTTTAGCAATGTAGATAAATATTCCTTTATTCCTCAGGGTGCCGTGGAGTTGCTTTCTGATATTTTTTTCTGACCAGACGCTTAACAAGGCTTTAACCTCCTCCTCAGTCCAATGCTTCCCTGCTCCACTCTCCATGTTGAAAGTGACCTGGAAATGATTCACTATTTCTAGCCAAGATTTTGTTTCCTAGGAAACCAGACGGCTGGTTGTCAGTAAGCTCCGCTGAGATGAAAGGATCTAGTTTTACTGGCTCAAGCTGCCTGAGGGGAGTAACTTGAGAAACTGCCAAATAAGCAGGCTGGGAATATACTGGGAGCTGGATGGGGAGGGAGGGGGGAGGCTTTAACCCTGCTGGGGAAAAAGGGACTACGGTATGAACGTTGGAGGGGAAGGAGAGAGGGGAAAAATGAGAGTCACACCATCTTGTTCCTTTAAAATAAAATAAAAAACCACGATTTCTATTCCTACCCCCCCTTCTTGCCTGGCCATGTCTGGGTGGGCATTGCAGCAGCTCCTGTCTCCCACAGATGGTGGGGGGACAGTCGGGGCTGAGCCCCCCCAAACAAGTTGCAGTATGATGGGAACGTGGACAGGATCATCCGGCTTCACATCTGCTTCTCCATGTGCTATTTGTTTTTGAATTGATGGTTATATATACACATTTTAAACTCTAATATTCATTGGTTATTAGTGATGTTTTAATAAAAGGATGGCATACTTAAAAACCTCACTAAATTGGTAAAATCGTATAAGCTTTGTGGCAATGAAACTGAGCTTCCTTTTCTTTCATTAGTGCTACACGAATGATGTAATCAAGCAACTTGCAAAGGCCTTTCTTCCCTTCAGGATGTTTGTTTCCCTCTTTCTGTCTATTGATTTTGTTGATGTTTAAAGGGACAGTGTCAGTATTTAAATGGAAATTGTCTGTAATATTAACATTTTAATTTCAAGTTGCTGAATGTAGTATATTAACCTTTAAGTTTTACTGCCAGTCTGTGTTTATAGATGGGACATCATCTTCCTGAGTGAAAATAAATGTGTTTAAGAATGTCCTCATCTCAATTTTTCTCTTGAAGATCTGTGTCAAAAACAGGGAAATTTGTTTAGATATGCATGAAGTTTGTTTGGTTTGGTTTTCCGTAAGCAAATATTCTTTAAAATTTTGCTTTACCTGCAGCTGGGACTAGTGACCAATGAAGGGATTTTAGGAAATGGAGAAAATTTGTAATGGGTATGGTCAGTTGTAGATTAGTATCCGTTCAGCAAAATTTTTTTTGTGCCTGATTTTGTTGTTGCATATATAGAATAATTCCAGTGGCTTCAGTTGAGTTAAACCAGTCTACTCATCCTAGCATCTTCATCTAGTATTCTAAAAATATTCTAAGTGTTTCCTTTGTCAAGAAAAACTTCTTTCCTTTTCAGTCATTATTATATATGAGTGTGTATGGGAGCTCACCAAAGTCCCTATGAGTGTTCCAGGTGCTGTGGGCATATGGCAACAGTTTTTGGTAAAGGTATTATTCCAGGAAGCTTTTTAAAGGAAGATCAAGCAGCCTGCACTGTTACCCACAAAATTCCAGACTGAATTATAAATGCTGGGCAGCTGTGCAGTGCTGTGCCTGCCTCTGGCCGGGCAGTGCCAGGGACCCAGCCCCTGTGCTGGGGAGAAAGGGAGCAGGTTCCCATTTCAGCTGATCCAGCTCTTCTGCTCAACACAGCACAACCGCCAGCCTGAGGCTGATCTGCTGTAAGAGAAGTATTGCCATTTGCAGGGACGCTTTACACCAGGCTTATTTTGCTTGAGTTCAGAAGCTGGGATGCCCGATATTAGTTTTATGTGCTCAAACAGTTTTATCAGAGGGTCCACATACCTTTTAGAGGTGCAAATGTTAGCTTGGCTGCTGAAGTGCAAGAATGCAAAAGCTTCTGCATAGGTGATCCCTGGAAGAGATATGAATTCCCTTAGGTAAAACCATCAGTTTCTTAACACCCCTCCTCAAACCAAAGCAGAAATAGAGTAGTGCTATAGAGCCTACTACTGCAGCCCAGACTATCACTGCAAAGTGGCTTTTCAGATTAAGCATCTGCTGTTATTTTATGCCCACACTGAAATAGGACTGCAGTAAGAGCCTGAGCCAGTGCTTATTAGTGGAAAGATTCCCAGTGAATTCAGTGGGCTTAGGCACAAACCTTATGTGACTGTTTTGAAATAAAGCATAACATGGGCAAGAAACCAGTTTTGATTACAAGCCTGTAAAATAAAACAACAAAGCTTACATTAAAATTTTGTGTTGCAAAGAACAGATGAAAACCCACCAATCCATTGTATGTTAATGCATTTCATTCTAAGCGTTTCAGTGCTTTATGTTGGTTATATTTTGTCCACAGGGGCCAAGAGAGTGCTGGAATAGTGACAAGTGATGGAGAGTCATCCCAGGCATTCAAAGTGCACAAGGTAAAGTGTAAATTAATGTTTTGTAGATGCCTAACTGAGATGCATGAAAGTTTGTTTCAGCTAGGAAATGGAATAATTAGAGGGAAAGTAACATGTTTTGGTGGACTGTTTTGATTTTGTTACTGATAGTATCTAATTCTGGTACTTGTGCAATTTCTGTCTTAAGTGTATGTTTAAAACAAATATGCCAGCCTTATGCTGCTGGGTGTGCCTGTGCACACAGTGGCAGACACACAGAAGTATCCAGATCAGGCTATTGATGTCACAAAAACTACTCACCAAAGTCACCCCGCACCTAAGGTGTTAACTCAGAGCACCAATGCAATTTGAGATGAAAAGAAATACTACAAGCTATGCACAAGCAAATGGATGACTAATTCTTGCCTTTGTGAGACTCAAGGAAGTGGCAGCTGCTTTACCCATAGGTAAAAATAAACAGAATAAAAGATTGAATGGAGGCCTGAGAAGGTCATGCAGTCTTTCGCTGGCTGAGAGAATCCCAGGGGATGTTAAAAGACATAAAATGGCCATAGCCAGGAGAATGCCCGTATGCTCTAAGGACATTTCAGCTCATTCTGAATTAAATAGTGATCAGAAAAAAAAATAAAAAATCATCAGCCTATTCCATCCTGGAAAAGCAGAGAAATAAAGACGAGCAGGAAGGAAGGAAATCAGGAAGAGCAGGAAATAAAGCTAGATCAGCAAAATAACCATGGGGCAATTCTTGACGTGTGCTCTCTGCAATCAGAAAGCAGTTTGTCTTCATGTTCAGAGGTCTCTGAGGAAGATTAATTAAGCTGTTCAAATGAGTCCAGAAGTAAGGACTGCTTTGCTGTGCAGCATCATGTATATCTGTGCATGACCGCTCAATGTCTCATGCAAAATCTTGTCTCATCAAGCATCATGTCTGTCACCTCTTCAGGCATTTCCCCCCTCCTATCTGTTACTTACAGCCTGATACACACAGACATGCTTTTAAGTGCAGCTTTTCTCAACTTCACCATATTATCTGTTCTTCATTCCTACTCCTGCTTGGGTTTCAGCTTTCCTTAAGATTTACAGGAACTCCAGTCTCCTTTAAAGGGGGCTGCTGCATATACCCCATAGTAAAAAGAGCTCCTCAGAATGAACTTCCAGCAGGTGATATCATAATTTGTAGTGCTTCCATGTTACTGAGCTGCAATACTCAGCTGTCACGCTAAGAATTTAATTGACTGTCTCATCATATCGGCTTTGATATTTTAAGAGTTGCAGAGCATGTGATGGTTTCTTTCATCCTTGAAATATGTTTCTCAGCTACAGCACTTTTAAAATCTGTAATCACCACAGTGTAATAAAGGGCCTGTGGAGTACAATTTATATGACTTGTTTAATCCTGAAATCGGTGCTAATGTAACAAACACGAGGGTCTGTTACGCTGGTGAAAATATATTTAGGACTCTGACTGGTAAACTAGTCCATAAAAATGTCAGCGGCTAAGACACTACTGCATTCATTTGGCCTCCAAACTCCAGTTGAGTGAAAAGGTGCCTGCTTCTCACTGTATGGATTTGCTATCCAATGCTTCCGTGCAAACTCACCTTTGTCAACAGTTTTAGGGCAATACGTGTATTAGAGTACAAACCGGAGCACCTATGGCAGGGCTATTTGTTCCCTTCTGGTTGTTGCCAGCCTTCAGCCATGGATTAATAGCCCTTGACAAAGGCTATTAAGCCTTTGTTTTTAACTCTCCCAGAAAGACTTGCCCAGATTTGTCTGTCAGAGCCTTTCAGCTAGATTTGTGTAACAAAACATTACTGTTGTAACTTTATTAGCTAAGGATATGGAAAAACTTAAATCTCTTGTATAGGCATAGCGATGACAGTAGGAGAACGACTTTAATTGTTTCACACTTGGATATGCAGAAAAATATGTTGAAGTAGCTATTCATCAAACCATTCTCATGTTCTGGCGTGTACCAGCCCCTGTATAATACAGACATAACATTGTCTTAATTGGGAACTTTTTACACTGGTGTAATTCACATTCACTACCCCACACCAGTGCAGTCTCAATCAGAGCAATATTTTGAACTTCAATTAAAAGATTCTGTACTCGTGTAATCAAATCTGGTTGAAAACAACATTGGTTGTTTAAGCTATTGCAATGCTTAACGCGGCGATAACATCCATTAATGCTGGACCTGTGAACTGCCGGATCTCCTGTTAGGATAAAGTTGGCCCAAGTAAAATAAGAGTGCACGTTTGCATTTCTGTACGTATATGAGCACATGACATAGACTCTAGACCACCTTTATGTCATCTGTGAGACATTAAAGCAAATTTATACCAGTCTAACAGTTTGAAGCAGTAACTTTTTAACTTGATAGTAAGTATCCTAAAACCACACGGTCCAGCACAACCTCTTGGTATTCTGACTCTATAGCAGTCACAGCAGAAAATACCCTAAAGCTGAGCTTTCTTTAAGCTCTCTGAGAACAGTTCAGCCAATTCTCATCCTTCCTTTCCCACCCCACTCTCCTGTTGTTGTACTTACAGCACAGGTAACGAACCATTCACTGCTTCAGACCTCTCCCATGTATCTTTGAAGGTCCTGGAGGAGTGTTATCATGTGTCCTATCGTGTATATCACAATTGCCACACGTGATAGGGAAATCGAGCATAGAGGAATGTAAATATTTTCCACAGGCAGTGGCAGAAGCAGGAGTTTGTAGGAGGGCCTGGAATCCAGTCTCAATTTCTGCTCTCTGTCCAGTTTTTTCAGACTAGTCTTGGTGCTAAAGTGTCTCCATGCAGTGCTTGTTGCCAAAAGAAGCTGCTAAGAGCTGATTAAAAAGTTTTGATGCATTTCTGCTTTAGATAGAAGGCAACTTTGCTATATGAAAAGTTTGTTTGAAGAAAACAATAAAACCTCTGAAAAAAAAGCTTTGCTTCTAACACTGGCAAGAATGACAGTGGAATATAATAAACTTTATCATGGACCCAGTACAAAAGTAAATCCAATACATTACTAACTTGTAAAAGGTATTCTTTACACAGAATTTTCTTCTTGCAACTTTTTTCTACTTTGCCTATCTTCTGGCAGTCTTTTTTCTGGTGCTTTTAACCACAACAGTTTGGTAGTGTTTTTCAGATGTTTTTTTAGTCAAGGAATAGATTATTCCATGAACATCCTCAGCACAAAAATGTGTATTGATTTATTTAAAAACAGGAGTTATGGGATCTGATATATCACTGTGACACCTACTCAGCTTCTTTCTTTCCTATATCTTTCAGGCCTTTCTCTTAAAGTTGCTTGCATTAATAAAGGAGAAATGAGGAAGTTGCTGGGAAAACAAAACCAAAGAGAACTTTTTTTTCTTTTTCTCCCAAAGGGAATGGGTCTTATAAATCATGTCTTCAACGCAGACAGCCTGAAGAAGCTGTACGTTTCAAACCTCGGGATTGGGCACACGAGGTACTCCACCTCGGGAATTTCTGAGCTGCAGAACTGCCAGCCTTTTGTTGTAGAGACTCTTCATGGGAAGATCGCTGTGGCGCACAACGGGGAGCTAACAAACGCTGTACGACTCAGGAGGAAGGTTCGTATCCCCTTGGGGCAGCTCCGGCATCGTTTCTTTATGAATCTGAGGCAGCAATTAGCAATAAGTTTGCTATGACTTTTCCTTAATATCAAACTATTTGGGGTAGTGAAAGAGTACCATAATCAAAAGGGATCATTTAGGGGGAAAAAAATCCTGGAGGGGGAGACATTTGTAACTGTCACTGTCACCAGCCCTCTAGACTGATGGTCACGTTCCTATTGATCCTATTGATAGTGAGAAAACCAACTCAGCCATTAAAAAAGGGAGGTTGGCTTGAAGCTCTGCTCCTTTGTGCCACCTTTGCTCCTGACAGAAGCAGTAAATGATATGCTTAGAGTTAGGAGAGGCATAATAAGGTGAGGTAATATGAAATGTCTGGTTTGGAATATTGTCTTTATTTGTATTTTGCAAAAATGAATCATGAGCACTGTCAGGACAAAATCAAAAAATGCCAAATTTATAGTGTGTTTGGCTAGAAGGGTATGTGTTAAAGAACCAAATTAAAATTTAGCAGAGGTTTCATTGTGAAATCTCTTCTATGATATGTTCCACCCAAAAGCAAGAGGACATACTCATGCATTGAAGCGAGGCAAATGTATGGCATGCCCAAAGGAACCTGCCTATCTTTAATCAGAGCTACAAGTATATGAATGGATGGGAGAAAAAAACAGCAGTGAGGAAATGTCCATGGAGAGTGGAGAATCAGAGTTACATGAGATGTAAAATGATTTCTAAAGATAAAAATTAGGAACTGTAATGAACAGCATTGAATGAGTTGTAATAGTTGGCTAGGTATGCTGCAGGTTCTCTTCTCCCTTAGAAGAATAAATACGCCAAGACAGAACAATTTGACTGACCAGTAACAAACTTTAAATTGCAGTGTTATGTGGATTTATTTTTAATTTTAAATGTTGATAACACTTTTTGTTTTGTGCCTTAAAAGCTTATGCGGCACGGCGTAGGGCTGTCCACCAGTTCTGACAGTGAACTGATCACCCAGCTGCTGGCTTTCACGCCTCCTCTAGAAAATGACGATACAGCCGACTGGGTAGCAAGGTGAGGAGGATGGGTTTCGGAATCGCGAACAGTAATCTAATCTCAGCATGATATGCAGCTGTAAATGCACACGATTATGTTCACCTGTGTCTCATTTCAGAATAAAAAATTTAATGAATGAAACTCCAACTTCATATTCATTGCTCATTATGCATAAAGACATAATCTATGCAGTACGTGATCCGTATGGGAATCGCCCACTCTGCATTGGTCGCCTTATTCCAGTAGGGGACATGAATGGAAAAGGTAAACCATACATATACATTCATATACATGCAGATATATATATATGTATATATATAGTTTGTGCCTGAAATCACTGATATAACTAATTAAAGCTACACTGAGGTGTAAGTAGGAATATGTGATGCAAAAGTCAGTTATGAAAATTCAAAACAAAAAAAAATGTTGGTAAAGAAAAAATAATTTGTAGGAAGTCTGTAAACACCTTTTCTACTCCCAGCAAAAGGGAATCCTAGTCACCTGATAGAAGTGTTAGAATTAGGCAGCCCAACTGTAATAGAATATTCATGAAAATTGAATTAACATCTCATCACCTAAACAGGAAGGCAGGGATGAACATAATCACAGTATGGTTGAGGTTGGAAGGCACCTCTGGAAGTCATCTGTCTAAATCCCCTGTTCAAGCAGGGCCACCTACAGCCAGTTGCTCAGGACTGTCTCCAGTCCAGAAACAAGTCTGGTTTATTCCTTTCTCCTGTAGTAATGTGCTCGAAAAGTGCTGGATAACTGGCAATGTATTTCTAATTTCCAAGCACTCCCAGTCACATGTATACAATCAATTTATAGGAAAATTTTTTTGTGTTCCTGTTTAGCCTGCAAATTGACATTCTCAATGTCAATTGACATTGAGATTAAAATCTGTTCATTTGTATAAAAATAAAATAATTTGAAGGTGAAGTAGTAAAAGCTTCCATATCTTCACAAAACTTGGTAGTTTTAACTGCAAGAAAAATTACTGACATTTTTTAAAAGCATACAACCATTCCTACCCTATGTTACACAATTCAGTCTTTCCTGTACCTGTCTCTGAAAACTCTCCCTATTGGAGTTCAGTCCAGCAGCCATTGTAATCAAAAGGATCTATCAAGACATTTAGCACAGGAAAAGTAAGGAGTTTCTTGTGTGAATAAAATAATTATGTATATCTAAAGTCACTGAACTAGAATTGGAAAAATTTGAAATAGTGGATAGCAGGTAGTTGTCTGAAATGTCTCTCTTCATGATCTATGAATATGAGGCTGTTAGTTCTACTTCTGACTAGAACAGGTTTATGATTACGTTGTTTATTTGTTTGTTTGGTTTTTTTAAAATAATATTACAGAAACTTTGGAATGCTATACCTTTTAGTTAGAAATCACAACAGTCTTTAATTGTGCACTTGGCAAGCTAAACCATAGCAAGCCAGATATGTCAGTAGAAGTGAAATTGGAGAGGGGGTAATGATAACAAGAATTGTGGACTCTAACTGAAATCTTTCATTTCAGGAAAAGATAACAGTGAAACAGAAGGATGGGTTGTCTCCTCTGAGTCTTGTAGCTTTTTGTCTATCGGTGCAGAGTAAGTGCCCTGATTCTTACTTTATCTGAAAGCTCTCCTCAGGCAGTGATTAAACATTAAACCTCAAAATGCCCAATATCATAATCTATAGCAACATAAAAGACATCAAGGATCAGTTTGTTTGGAGGGGTTTTTTTGCTAGCCCTGTTTTTTGCCAGTTTATTTTCTTGAACAGATTAATATCAAAGAAGAATTATGTGTTCAGAAAGTAACAATAAAGATGACTTTACTGTTGTAAAGTGAGAAAACCCAGGCAGCAACTTGCCTCTACTTTAGTAGTCTTTTATGCCATTCTGCAGTGGTTTATTGTAGGTGTGGTGTTCCGAGTTCTTTCGCTATGACTTCTACCCTATCTCTGTAGGATCTGTGTTAGCTGTTGGTGACAGGGGCTTTCTTGAGACAATTTATTCTACATATGGATAACTGTTTTCTGAAATTTCTTCAAAATTTCTTCTTAACAGAGAAGCTTACTGTGCAGGACCATCAGCTGAAGCCTGTGCGTTTTTTTAAAAAGCAGTTTTGTCTATAAAGTTCTGCTGTAGCCAGTGCTGCTGTCTCCTAATGTTAGTATATCACCAGCAAATATGCACAAATTTACTCACCTCTGATTTATATCTCCAGAATATTTCAATATTATGTGATAGATTCAGATTGAATGTTTTAGAATAGCCACCAGAGGACTCACTAAAGGATCTAGAAAAATGTTTAATAAGGTTAAACACTGTAACGTAATAAACCTAATACTATTCCATATTTCTTCAGGTATGAGAATTGGAATGTACATTTCCAGTCAGTTTTACTTCATTCAGAGGTAGCTGCCTGTCACCTTTAGACAGGTATTTCCCTAGATACTGGCTTGTGAGGCAGGATTTCTTTGGCTACCATCTTTATTGTTGATTATGGTTTTTATATTGCATTATAATGTTTATTAGCTTTCATAGAAAAATTTCCTAGTATTGATGTAGGACTAAAGGATTAAAATATATTTAATCTCAATTAAGTCTGTATTAGACTGAGTACTGTACGTCTCACATATAAGAAGAATACCATAATTCTCTGGTACTAAGTATTAATTTACAGCTTTTGGTTATTAATTCAGACTGGTTTAGTAAGAGTCACTTGTCTTAGCATGTTGGTCTTATAACACCCTAGATAGGTGTTAAATCCTAAGATAGAAACAAACTGTTGTGTTAGGATGTTCAAAAGCATTTTTTCTGTGAGTTGAATCTTGTTTATATTTTGAAGCTATCATCCAGGTTCAGGACATTTCTAAATGCCACGTATTTCTCTTTCAAGGTACTATCGTGAAGTCCTTCCTGGAGAGATTGTGAAAATATCCAGATATGATGTTCAGACACTGGATGTCGTACCAAGACCTGAAGGAGATCCCTCAGCATTCTGCATCTTTGAATATGTTTATTTTGCAAGACCAGACAGTATTTTTGAAGGTAAGAAGATTTAACGTACAGAGCCCCTCCCCATCCCAGGAGATGTTATTCTGGAGAATGAATGATTCTCCAGAAATGAAACATCACCTTCCTGTTCCTGGCTGTGCAGATGGCTTCAGTCAGGCCCGCCTAGTCCTATGGAGGGGATGCAAAGAGCCACAAACATGATTAAGGTAGAGGAAACAGCCCTTAAAAGTGAGAGACTTAAGAAAGGAACTTTATTAGTTCTTGGAAAACTTTTTAAAAATTAGACTTATAAAACAGAATCTGCAAAACAACTTTATCTTGGTGTTTTCTTTGCAAGAAAGGGTTATTTCGGGAAGATGCTTTTCATATAACATGTAAATCTATGCATTATCTAAGTACTTGGGGTTGGCAGTCTAATGATTTATGATTATTTCAGTAGAAGCTGTCAGAAATTGTCTTAGTTACGAGATATTAGCCAGGACTGTCATATCTAATAAGTTCTTCTTTGCTTTCTATGGACATGCCATCTGTTGATCCAATGCAGTTCTCTACTCTTATAAATCCAGTTTCATCCCACATCCCTTTTTTTCATGCTCTTCTTACCCTTCAGTGCCCTCACTTCTTACATTCCTTAGTACCGCCGCTGTACCCTTTGCCATGCCTCAATACCTCCAGTTCTTTCCCATGTTGCAACTTTTTTAGGACCTTAAAAGGTTCCAAGGCCTCTTATTCCCTTATTAAATTTGGGGCGAATTTTGCCAACTGATTTGAAGTTAGTAACTGGGCAGAGGCAGAGAGCAGGACTGCACAAACTTTGCTGGAGAAACCAGCCTAAAAATGAAATATACATGTTGTGAACATGCGGGCATAATTTCTACTTCTTCTTTCCTCCTGTAAATAGATTTTGTAACATCCACAGGACCTTTAGTTACCAGATATGGGCAAACTGGATTTTAATTCTCTGTGTAGTGATATGAATGTTAGAATATAACATTATGGAAGAAAATAAAAAAATGACCGAATGTGAATGACTGCTTATTAGTTCTGGAGCTTTTCTCACTGACTTGTAAGCCTGCAACTTGCCACGGAAATGTGTAAAGCAAACTGAGAAGAAATGTGAATTATGCACACCAGGAATAACACTTCTTGCTGTCCTTAGGTCAGATGGTGTATTCGGTCAGGAGAAGATGTGGGCAGCAGCTTGCCATCGAAGCACCAGTGGAAGCAGACCTGGTCAGCACTGTTCCAGAGTCTGCAACCCCAGCGGCTCTTGGTTATGCTCAAAAGGTATATATGTTAACTTTCCTTTTTTTTTTTTAATTTTTTATTTTTCCCAAGCATATTTACACATATCTCTTTTTCAAATGGAGTATAATGGTATGGGCCATTAGTTTTGTAAAGGTTTTTGGTTACTGTGAAATCATACTAAGTCCTAAGGTTGCTTTAAAAAAACAGAAACTGAGAATAATCAGTTCTTTAGATATTAATTCTGTTTAACTGTTTCCTGTTTACAGTGTGGACTACCTTATGTTGAAGTACTCTGTAAAAATCGATATGTAGGAAGAACATTCATCCAGCCAAATATGAGGTTACGGCAACTTGGTGTTGCAAAGAAGTTTGGCGTTCTGTCTGATAATTTTAAAGGCAAGCGAGTCGTTATCATTGATGATTCAATTGTGAGGGGCAATACCATTTCACCCATAATAAAACTGCTGAGAGAATCAGGAGCCAAAGAGGTAAGTTAATTTCCAGTCAGCGCGATACAGATGTAAATAGAGGACTGATGGGAGGGTAAAGCCCAGGGGCTTTTCTTCATTTATACTATACATTGTTGCCTTATTTACAAGGGCTAGTGTGCAAAAAAACGCAATAGCTAATGCATGTTTATTGTGAAGATAGGATAGGTTGAGAAGTTTCTTTGGTATGACTGTGATTTTTGGGTGATGAGGGGGAGAGGAACAGGTCTCCATTTATAACGCAGCCCAGAAAGCCAACCGCATCCTGGCCTGCATCAAAAGCAGCATGGCCAGCAGGGCAAGAGAGGGGATTCCTCTCCTCTGCTCTGCTCTGATGAGACCCCACCTGCAGTGCTGAGTCCAGCTCTGGAGCCCCCAACATAAGAAGGACATGGACCCACTGGAACAAGTCCAGGGGAGGCCCTGAAGATGCTCAGAGGGATGGAGCACCTCCGCTATGAGGACAGGCTGAGGGAGTTGGGGTTGTTCAGCCTGGGGAAGAGAAGGCTCCGGGGAGATCTTATTGTGGCCTTTCAGTACTTACAGGCAGCTTAGAAGAAAGATGGGAACAAACTTAACAGGGCCTGTTACAATAGGACAAGAGTAGGCTAGTGGTTTTAAACCAAAAGAGGGAAGATATAGACTACATATAAGGAAGAAATTTTTTACACTGAGGGTGGTGAAACACTGGAGCAGGTTGCCCAGAGACGTGGTAGATGCCCCATCCCTGGATGGGGCTCTTAGCAACTTCATCTAGTTGAAGATGTCCCTGCTCATTGCAGGGGGTGGGACTAGATGGCCTCTACAGATCCCTTCCAACCCAAACTATTCAATGATTCTATGAATAACACTAGGAAATACTGTAAAAATAAATTCTAAAAATCTGAAAAACCCTTTATCTTACTTTTAACCATAATGACTTTTGTGTAGTGCTCTGGTCTGTTCTTCATTATTATTTTTCAGAAGTGGGACTTTGCTATCGTGTTATGATATAATGGCCTTCACCTTACAGCTGTCTATTGTGAACTTGTTTTTATTCAGGTGCACATCCGTGTGGCTTCACCTCCCATAAGATTTCCTTGTTACATGGGAATAAACATTCCAACTAAAGAAGAACTCATTGCCAACAGACCTGAATTCCATGATCTTGCAAACTATATAGGTAAATGATACTTTTTTCTTTTTCTGTTTTTTTTTTTTTAATTTTTTTTTTTATTTTGGAGAGAGATTTTACCTGTAGGTATTTGATTGTCTACGTCAAACTAAAGGACGACACATCAAGGCAACAGTGGCAAAACTGACTAAGGTTAATACAGTAAATTTCTGCATTGTGACTACCCTATGATTAAACTAATTTAGTTACACGCTTTTTTTTTAACACAGTGAATTGTATTTTGCCAAACAATAGAAGGCATCAGAATAATTGCATAATCATAAGTTACAAATAAGGTGCGGCAGCACAGCTTTTCAATACTTAAGAGCTGCTTCTGGGAAACTCTTTACAACAAGGAGCTACTGTTGGCAAAATACGTGGTGAAAATCCATCCTGTAATAAAAAGCTAATGTAGTTTCACTTTTATTAAATATTCATAAAAGTATGTCCAGAATTTGTAAACACCTACTGATTTTTCTATAAATTTAAATTTATGTCAATAATTTTAACTGCATTATATATGTCACTTTCAAAGAGATGACATTTGAAACTAATCAAAGAATGTTAAATACATTCTTAACCCTTTAGAATGAGTCACGTTTGCAGCAGAACAAAAGAAGAAACGAGAGCTTATGTTGCTTGTGATGTGATAAATAACTTGCTCTTCATGTGGATATCAGCAACAGAAGTCATGTGAAGGCTCGAGAGCGTGCTGCAAAGATTTTATAAAATAGTTTCAGAACACAGCTGTGGTTATAGTCAGAAAACTGTAAACTCGGATTTCCTGTCTTAAATACTTTCACTGATATTGCAATGAATTCTTTTCCCCAAAATTAGTACGATGGCATGTTGAAACATTTCAAGTTTGTAGGATATCTCATTTTTAAGTATTATTCACAAAGCAACGAGTGCAAACGATAGAAAACTAATGATATGAAAAAACTTTCAAACTTTCCTACTGCTAGAACATTTGCAGGAACGGCATACTTAATTGTTTTTTAACATGATGGTTGTCTGCCCCCTCTGAGTCCCAGTGAGGGTTTGTGCTCCAAGCTGGGTGGGTTGGGAAGCACCAGCCACGCACACGGCCGCTTCCAGACCCCGACTCTGGGAGTTTTGGGAGTCTTAATGCACACTCTGGATTTTATTTTTATTTTTGCAGTATAGGTGACGTACATATATTATTTATTTCCTCTAGGAGCAGACAGCGTTGTGTATCTCTCTGTGGAAGGGCTGGTGTCGTCCGTGCAAGAAAGCATCAAAGCGAGACAAGAGAACGAGAACAGCTTTAAAAGCCAGAAATCGCGCCTTGGGAAGATCGGTCACTGCACAGCGTGTCTCACGGGGGAGTATCCCGTAGAGCTGGAGTGGTGAACGTTCCGTGGATGGACCCCAGTTCATCTGGTGTTGAATGTACCTTTTTCCAAGATGCCGATAGCCTTCTTACATTTAAATAATGCAGAAAGCTTATTGCAGCCAACTAATTACTGTTACTAAATACATCTTTACAGTAAAGACTTGCAGAAAGTCTAATGTGCTGATGAAAACAATGTAAGCAGATTAAAACACAAAATCGTATCGTTTTGATGCACAGTCGTGCCTTCTATTTTTGCAGAAAACATAAAAACCAAAGTTTCTTTTTTAATTCTGTAGCAGTCCCTGAGGTTTTTGTTTTGGTCTTGCCCCAAAAGATACCCGTTAGACTTGTTCACAAACCACGAATCATGCGGCGTAATTTCAAATTATCAAAGTCTTAATGCAAAAGTATGTGAAATTTGCTTTTCTCCTTACGAAAAATACCAGATTCTGAGAAATCAAACTGCTTCCTCAGCAGTTCTTGCTTAGGCTTTTTAAGAATAGAAGTACCTAACTTTTGCATATATATATATATATAGCTACACAGGTTTTATTAATCAAGCCCTTTGTAACGGATTGTATGAACATAATGTCTAGCATACGATTTTAAAAAATGAAGACTCAGGGAAATGCTCTACCAAAAGCCTCTCTAGTTTTATAACTTCAAAATTCTTTTTTTTGACGTCCAGTGTAGTTACATTATCTGTGTGTGCTTTTATCAGTTGCCAACAGGATGTGGAAAGAGAAAAAAAATACCTGGCACTGCCATTTTTTTTTTCTGTCTTATAGTTTGTTTTCTCTAGGATAAGTCCTGACAATTTCTGAATTCTGAGCTAACGCTCAGTGTGCTTTTCATATCCCAACACCCAAAGTAAACTGAAAAATAAAGTCACTTTTCATTTTTAACAGTAAAAACAATATATCCACTTAAGATTATGAGTTATTTTGGGCATAGTCTTATTTTGCTACATTACTGCTGTTACAATAAATGTAATGTTAAAAAAAATGAGTTCTGAAGAACAATTAGATATTGAATGCACTGTAGTTTTTAATTGGTAACAATTACACCACATATACTAATATACATGAAGATCACCTGGACAACGAACCACTAGCTGAAAATGGAAAAGCACCTTTTGAAAACTATTGCAAATTTACGCACAATTGTAAAAATATTTTGTATGCCTCAGTTTTTTCACTGAATACCAGCAACTTAATTTTAGATTTTCTATTTAATATTGTGTATTTTGGCCTTATAATTGTTTGTGACACTGTTAAAAGAAAAAAAGCAGCAAAGTTTAAGAGCTTCTTCCTTCCTCATCATCTTCCACATGCTTGAGAATTATAGCACTGGTGATTAAATTCAAAAGTGAGCTTTCTTAACGTGGGATTTGTACCAATTGTGCCTGATAGACAATCACAGAACAGAAGTCCCAATTCAAGAATGCACGTAAATACATTTAATGAAGTCAAGACTGCTCCTTGT
The DNA here is from genome assembly GCA_025774025.1 of Xenus cinereus. Classification (NCBI taxonomy): domain Eukaryota; kingdom Metazoa; phylum Chordata; class Aves; order Charadriiformes; family Scolopacidae; genus Xenus; species Xenus cinereus. The sequence goes on along the minus strand of JAOXJK010000032.1, from coordinate 70,373,007 downwards.
GCAGTGGAATCAGAACCTACTTGCAGTCAAGCCTACGGGAGAATCTAGACTTTCGTGAACATCAGGCTCTTACTGTGTGTTCTTCACCAAAGCCCCAATCTGCATATTGGGAGATGTCTGTGGATCTCTTTTGTCTAATTAGCAAGTTTGTTTGTTTTTTAGCAGAACCATAACAGTTCATCTGGATAGTAAACTGGGCAAAAAAAAGAAGAGCTTCCAGATTAACCAGGGAGGAGTGTGAGAAAACAGAAACACTGTCAGTAACATTTTTCACCCTTCTTGAGTCCTGCCCTGAAAAAAGCAATCATTTTTAAAAGAAGGGATAAGTTGAGCTCTTAGGTTATAGTTATGGATAAGGAGCCCTTTCTACTTGAGATAAAAACTTAGGTGCACAGTTTTAACAAGGTTGCAAGCAGAAGTCTATCGATTTACCTGAAATTGTCTATAGAACAGACTGTAAATGAAACCTGTGCAAATACTCTTTTAACCTGCTTTCAACAGAACCGCTGTTTTTGAAGTCTGGTAATAATTGCCTAAGTGTGATTTGAGCATTAGGTGGCATCATTCTGATTTCAATAAAATTGAGTCCTCATGCCTTTTTTCCTTCCATGTTACACATGTGAAATTACATGGTCTGCTACTGTAAGCCCTGTAATTTTTAGATACTATACATGTCTAATCTTTACGTTAAAGGGGAGATATTTTTCAAGTGTCCCTTTATTCTCCAACAGCTGGATTTACCCTTCACGTTACCAGACCTTTTTTTAATCACACACAGCACACATACACGTGTCTTGAGCATGTTGAGGGAAAGAACTCTGGTTTTAAGTGTCGCTATTTGTGTAATTTTAACGTTTTACTGTGAAACTGTTTCTGCTGTATTACCGATTTTGCAAATTACCACTTGCAGAACGTGACGGGGCAGTAGAAAGCTCATGTCTAACTTCTCCCACGCACAATATTAAAAACGGATTAAGAACCCGTCTCCTTGTCCTCTCTCCCTTCGCCGCGCTCGCCGGCAGCTGGCATCCAACGCTCCTTTCAATAAAGTCACCTCCAAAGTGCCTCGAAGCTGAGGGAAATCATTCCCTGCCTCACGTTAAACCCCCCTCCCCCGCGGGCGGCCCGTACCGCCTCACCGGCTCCCCCTCAGCGACGGCCCCAACCACCTCCCGGGGCAGAAGGGACGGGGACAGAGACGGGTGACCTGAGCGCGGCGGAGGGACTCTGCCCTTCGCCCCGACCCCCTGCGCTTGTTTTAAGCCGCCTTCCCCTGTCCGAAGAACCGCTACCGGGGAGCGCCCCGGCGCACCCTCTGCCCTCTCACCTTCAGGGAAAATAGCACCGCCCCACACGCGCCACCGGGCGCAGCTTGTGGATGCCCAAAGAGCGCGACGGCCTCCGGCCAATGAGAGCGCGCATTACTGCAGAGTCTGGCAGGAAGGACGCCGTCCCGCCAATCGGACCCGCTGACCTTCCGTTGCTAGGTGGCGGCGGAGGGACGGAGGGCGCCGCAGATGCTGCCTCAGGTGGGTGTTCGCGCTGCCGCTGGGCCCGGGAGTGGCCGGGCTGTGTGTGGAATTGGGGGCGGAGGGGGGCTTGGAGCGGCGGGGGGCGGAGGAGCTGCCTCCCTTCGGTCGGGACCGCAGCCGCGGCGGAGGCCCGACCCCGGCCTTATTCCAGAGCCCTGCGGTCCGCGGCTCGGTCAGCCGTGACTGGAGCTCCTTCATCCGGTTCGGGCACAAACGGGAATGCAGGAAATCTCCATCTCCACATGAGGGAAAATCTCTTTACTTCGAGGGTGCCAGAGCCCGGAACAGGCTGCCCAGAGAGGGTGTGGGGTCTCTTTCTCTGGAGATACTCAAACCCCGCCTGGACGCGTTCATGTCGGGCCTGCTCTGGGTGACCCTGCTCTGACAGGGGGTGGGACTGGAGGATCTCTGAATGAAGGTCCCTTCCAACCCCCACCGTTCTGTGATTCTGTGACGGGAGGGCCCTGTTGGGCAGACACGGGCTCCAGCCCGGGCAGTAGCCTACAGGCCTTGGCAATCGGCGCGTTGGGCCTTCTGCTGGCAAAGGAGAGAATCGCATTTCACGATTCTGTTATTAATTTAGTTGTGTTAATGAAGCTATTAATTAAGTTGTGCCCAGCTTTAAAAATAGAGGTGTAACCATGTCAGGGAGTTGGAACTTGATGATCTTTAAGGTCCCTTCCAACTCTAACTGTTCTATGATTCTATGAACAGTGAGGAACAAACTACCTCTGCATGGTGAAATCTCAGTGAACTACTGCATCCTGAGCAACTACAACATCCTGGGATGAGACCTAGGGTAAACAATAAAAGTATTACGCTTTACTCTTTTGCAATATAAGGTGAGCTGAAGCTATGTGTTTTCTGCCAAGTATTTTTTTTTTCTCTACTTGGTAGTGTTTTGTGTATTTGCATAATCTGACTGAAGTATTAAAAGTTAGGAGATGACAGTACAGTCTGGTTTGTTAATCTTTCAGGGGGACTGAGGATATGCTGCAGAGATGACTCTTCAGGAACTGGTGAATCAGGCAGCTGGCCTGTACTCTGATAGAAAAGCAGTTTGGTTTGATGAGTGCAAAGACAAACCTCCAACTTCCTACACGTACGCGACGGTGGTTAAGCTTGCCATGGAGCTAACAGCTTTCCTTCAAAAGCACTGTGATCAGCCAGGAAAATGTGAAATAGGCCTTTACTGCTATCCAGGAATAAACTTACCGTCTTGGATCTTGGGGTAATGGTGTGAATGCTTGCAATTTGTGTTGATTTTTTAAGGGTTATCTCTATAAAAGCAAATTTTCAGGTTGATTATATTTTTAATAACAACAAAAATGCAGTAATACCATGCTGATATGGTCAAGAGGCACTGGAGTCTTGCATTCTTTAAGAAAAAAGATGGCAGTATTATAATGTTTTGAAAGGCCACTGGTAACAGTTTGTTGAATCTTAAGTTCATTGATCTAAACTGTATGTAACTATATCCATTTTCTTAAAAGTGTATGATTAAGCATATCTATATAAATTTTAAAAAAAGAATGACTAGTGTCTTTGTGCTTGTTTAAAAATGGAGGTGATCTAACAGAATAAACGTATATATAAAAAAAAAGGAGTACGCAGGTTTTTTTAATATATTCTTGTTCTGCTAGCAGAAAATAAAGATGCATTGAAAATAAATTTCATGCTTTAAGCTGAGTATACAGTTACAGTTCCATTACAAATACTGTAGAAAAAAGTAATGAGCCACGCAGCACTAAAGTGACATTGATTATTTAATGGCTAGGGAATTGATATATTTCTGATCTCAACACTTTGGTTAATTCAGCAATTTTAAAAATCCTGCTTCTGCTGATGAATTCTAATGTTTGTATCCTTTATATGTGCATCTTTTATATTCATTGCATTTATGATGTAATATAGAATCACTGCATCGCAAGCGTATTTTTTTTCCAGCTGATGTGTACAGCAGCAGTTGTGCTTCTTAGGGGGATGATCTGTCTCTGTGTTTTCCTGTTGTCACCCTGCACTTAAAATGCACAACAGGGTAAGATGTTTCACAGTTGACTATAAAGATTTCAGTGAAATGAGCGAGTTCTGTAATCGTAAACCTCCCAGAAGGGCTGAGGAACTCTCTCACAGATGAGGAGCCACTTTTCCCGCAGTCCAGCAGTGGAGCAGGATTCCCGGAGGTGTTCTCCAGGCACCATCCCTGGAGGTTCTCAAGACCTGGCTGAACCCCTCTGGTCTCACAGCTGGCCCTGCTTGAGCAGGAGGTTGGACCAGGCATCCCGAGGTCCCTTCCAACCCGATTTATCCTCGATCCCAGTGAACTGAGCAGCAACACAGTTTTCTTTTGCCGTGTGACTGGACGCTACTGGGACATGTTGATTCTTACAGCCATCATTGATTGCTGAGTAATTAACTACTATCTATGATGCAGGGCAGGCTGAGGTGCTTACTCGTTCCAGTAGCTGTTCAAGCGTGCAGAATGCTGCACTTTTCAAATCTGCGTTCTGGATCTCATCATTACTGCAGTGATAAATCATTTGCACAAAGAGGAAATGTTACTAATTTTACGTGGAAACTTTGCCTTGGAAGAAATGTGAAGCTTGATGGGAACTGTTCGTATTTTAGGTGCCGCTTACTCATTTTGGCTTTGTGTGGCGTTAATATAATTCAAGTGCTTGCCTTTCTGAAAGGGAGCCACTAGAGGGGGGGATCGTAGTGAGCAACTGTTGGAGCACTTGAATGAGGGCAGAATGATACTTCACGTTCCTCCGTTTGCTTATTAGGGAAGAAATTCCAGTACCTGCTCGGAATTTTTTATGCTGGACTCTTTAGTGAGAACAGAAAGTGTTTTCAGTGTGCAGGCTTTTGGTGTTTTGTTAAAATATGTTTATACGTGTTGTATAATTATAAATGAAAAGCTTCTATTTCTGTTCCTAGTCAATAGCGGGAGCCTTTAAAACGTGGTGCTGTTGATTTCAGTGGTACCTTTGTCATCACCAGCCTGCTTGGCCAGGAAGAATTTTGAATATTGAAAATACCAAAAGGCAATACTGATTATAATTTGTTTCCTGTCAAAACCTTTAAAAGTCATGTTATGACTATGTTTTCTGACTCTGGGAACTAATTGCAGTATAGAAGAAATGTTAGTGAAGTTTAAGAGGATTTTCCTAATATTTTTTTGTAATACATTTCAAACATTTTTGCCTTGCTAGAATCCTTCAAGTTCCAGCTGCCTATTCTCCTATAGATCCAGATGCGCCACCGATGTTATCTGCTTACTTCATGAAGAAAAGCAATCTCCAGTATATTCTTGTTGAGAATGACAAAATAAATGTAAGTGTTCAGACTTTTACAGGAAGCATTAAAGGACAATTTAGAAATTATTCAGTATTCAGGCTGTATTCTGTTTTAATAAGCTTGGGTGGGGTTGTTTTTTTTCTTCATGTCAAGAGGTTGTCTTTCTCATTCAGAAAAGAACGTGTTTAAAATTAGAAGTGTAAAGTGCTTCTCCCCTGTTTAAAAAAAAAAAAAAAAAAAAAAAAAATTGCCAACTTTCCCATTACAGTGTTGTCCAGGCCAGCTTGTAGGGCAGTGGCATTGGAAGACTTTTCCAGACTTCTTTCTCCATATGTGAAGGATGAGAGTTGGAAATCTTTGCAATAGTTGAAAATAATTCCTGCATTTAATTCTTTGCTTTCCCTTTGTCCATCTCCTTCCAAATCTTGTACCCTCACTCACTGCAAAGGGAATAGACAAGATCAGACCTTCTAGTTATAATTCAGAGTTCTGTGTCTTCTGCAGAATTCTTTTGCACATTTTCCCTTTCTTTTTGTTATTTGCTTTGAGAATTGTTTATTTCTCATTTGTAAAGTCTGTGTTCACTCATATTTAGTACATAAAAATGCATGCGCTTAAAACTGTCCTCCAAAAGTAGAGGGATGAGAAATCACAGCTTATTTGTATGAAACACTGTTTCATATTTCATTGCATACCATAGCACGATAACACTTTGTCCTGAGTTCTCCTGTTTAAATTGTTTATTTTCTTTTACAGAAATTCCAGATGTCCCATGTTGGTTGGTTTTACCACAATTCTTCCCCAATAGAACATATTGGTGTAACTCTCTTCCAAATGAGCTCAAGCAGCGCTGATTTAAATTCACAAGTAGATGATGTGAAAAGTAAAAATGAACCTTTCAAAGCTACGGGTAACTCGCAGCCAGGATATACTGTTTGCCCAGATCAAACTGAAGTAAAACCATCAGGTGGAGGATACATGGACGTTGGCCAGAAAGACTCTTTAGCGTATGTCTTGCATACATCAGGAACCACAGGGATCCCCAAAATAGTCAGAGTGCCTCATAAATGTATAGTGCCAAATATTCAGCACCTCAAGTAAGTGTGGATTCCAGTTTTCCTTTTAAATGCTTTTACAAATTTGTCATTTAGGGACTCTTTTTAATACTTCAGAGGAGCATAGATTGGGTTTTTGCGAACACTTGTTCGCTTCTTCCTCCTTCCCAGCCTTTTCAGATTTCTTTATGTTTGTTTCTATTGTTTCTAAATCTTATCTCATAAAATTTTGTTTCTCTGAATGTTATTTTTAATGTTTAAATGGTGCTTTATCTGAATTTTTGAGGGGTGTACCTCAAATAATATGCTGTTGCTGTGAGTATTGTATTCTGGCGTGCTTAGAAGAAACAGATAACAAAGTTAATTATTCATTCACAGTTATATTTAGTGAGTTCTGCAGTTTTTAAGTCCTAATTCCTTTTTGGCTAACTGGGTTTCTTTCCATTTCATTTAATACTTTCTAAAAAAACATATTATGGAAAATACCATCTCTTCTTCTCTCTTTTTTTCCTTCCTCTTCATTGTTTTTTCCTTCCTCTTCACTGTTTTTTCCTTCTTCACTCTTTTTTCTTCTCTTTTTTTTTTTCTTTTTTCCTCTTTCTTTTCCCCTATTAGTTGAAATAGGGCCTTCACTGTACTGTACTGGTGTGTAATGCGGTGGATATTTTTGTAAAAGACCTCATTAGTTTAATCAGTAGTTACAGTCTTGATGCAGAAGCTCTTGCTCAAATTGACTTGCATATGCCTGGATAGTCAGAGCAGCCCTTAAGACCGTAGCTTTGCTAAAACATGCTTCTTTTCCAGTTTGGATTTTTTTTAACAGCCAGCATCAGATTTGTAATTCCTAGCTGTCTTACTTTAGATCCCTGTTTGAGGTCACACAGGATGATGTGCTGTTCCTGGCTTCTCCTCTAACATTTGACCCATCTGTGGTTGAATTGTTCGTCGCTCTGACGAGCGGAGCCTCCATCCTTATAGTACCCAGCACGATTAGAATGATGCCCGTGGAGCTCTCTGCTGCTCTGTTTCACCGTCACCAAGTGACAGTGTTGCAGGTAGGTAACACCTAAGGTGTCTTCAGTGTCTTCCTTCTCCCCTTTGCTAATATGTATTACTTTTTCATTAGTCTAGATGCTAACGATAACAGAGCAGGAGCGTTCTGCCTTGAAAGAGTAGCTCGTGCCATCCTTTCTGCTTTCTGTTTAGAAAATTCCCCTTTGATCGAAGGCTCAACCACTTTGTGGCAGAAAACTATGAACTGAAGATAAAACCGATGTTCGTCTTAAGAGACCATTAATTCGTAAGAATTAATCAAAAGACTCTGTTAATTAAGCAGTTAGTTCCAAAGAATCCAGTGATGGAGTAACCCGTTATGGACCTTTTTAGCACTTTTTAATGGGCTTGATCTTAGAGCCTTTCCTCATAAACAACTTTGAAGTTTTAATGGTAGTCTTTATGCTAAAAATACAAATGGCAGTGCTTTAGTTGTTATAGGGTGATAAAATGTGTGTACAATAATGAGAGCAAGAGAATAATTGATTCCACAGCAACATTTACATTTCCAGGCCAACTGCTTATATGAGGTTTCATGTGCCCCTTATGTCTTGGAATAGATCATCTCCTATATGATTTAAATTTTAATAGTTTTAAAGCTCATTTTTGGAAAATCTGGTTGAACTTATGAGCATCCAGCTCAGCTTAATAAGCCTAGCCCTTGCCTTGTACTGTAACAAGATATTTTGTAAAACTATTAATTGAGGATAGAACCTTAAATCAGGGTGTAGGGGGAAGAGTCGCTAGAAATGGATCTCACTTGTAACTGATTTTGAACAAAATGAGTATGGTCTGGTTGGTTTATTAATTGTGATGAATCAAATCCCTTCCTTTGTCATTAGTCTTGTAATTCTGAAGTATTTGCATTCGTAGAAATGCTGAGATTTCCTTTTCTTTGGGAGGAACAGTGGTAGTTGAGATTGTAGTATATACATTTACGACTAGGAAGTAGTTAGCTGAGGATTCCACAGCAGAAAAAATCTGCTAGTTACAAATATTTTTGTAACTTTATTTTCTGCTCTTATTTTTATTTGTTATGATTGCTATAAATCTTGATGGGTTAGATTTTCATATCATAATCAAGTTTCTTGATCAGTTTAGCTCACTTGCTTTTAGAAAAAAAACCTGAGATATTAATCTCCATTAGCAAGATTTTTAAGTACGTTTTTTAAAGACTTTTTAAGGTAGATACTTTAAAGCACATTAGGTGTTAATAGAGAAAGGCGAAACTTGGTGAATGAAGGTATTTGAGATGTCTTTCTAAGAAAAGTTTGATTTTGTGATTTTTTTGGTATCTAAGGAAGCTGTCTTGTTTGGTTTTTTTTGTTATTTCTGGTTTTTTTTGTCTTGTCTTCTTCCCCTGCTATTTTTGGAGCGTGATGTGATAGCTTTCAGAAAAACTAATCTTCGCAAACTGTTATATTTACACCAATCTGCAACAACCAAGAATCTGGCATCCTAGGAGATTTTAGTGTTATGGAAAGGTTTTTAAATGTTCTATATGCAAGTTAATCAGATGTATTGGTTATATTTTAGCTGTAACATAGTGGAATGAAGGGAAAAAAAAGCTCAAACAGTAACATCAAGAGAATACTGCCCTTTCTGCTTTCTGTTTCAAAGTAATTAACACAAGAACTAATGTGCATACACTTTAGGTAATAGCTGAGACACAACAGGCAACCTGTAACACGTCTAAGTAAAACAAAAATGCTGCAGAAGAGTATAGATTGGTGCTGATAGAACTCAGTAAAGGCTCTGCATAAGAAACAAAATCTTGCAAAACACCAGCATGATCTATACTTATATCTGATGGTTGATGCCATCTACTATACGTAGATTGTTAAGTACATCCACAATATAGCTATGCAGTGGATATGATAAAGCAGGAAGAGGTTTCTGCATATACTGAAAAAATACAGCAGGTCTTTCTATTATCGTTTTGGTTTGCTTTATTTTTTTTTTTTTAAATATATATCATACAGGCAACACCAACACTTCTCAGAAGGTTTGGAGCTCACATTATTAAATCAACAGTGTTGTCTGCAAACACTTCACTTCGTGTCTTAGCCCTTGGCGGTGAAGCGTTTCCCGTATTGAATCTCTTGAAAAGTTGGAAGCACAAGGAGAACAAAACAAGTATTTTTAATCTGTATGGTATTACTGAAGTGTCAAGCTGGGCCACTTGCTACAAGATTCCTGAAGACGTTTTTAATGCTGATTTTAGGTAGGAAAATTCACTGTTTTTGTGGAGTGGCATGTGAGTGATGAAAATAACTAGAAATAGAACCTCGGTCTTCTGTTTCCAGGGCTACTGAGTCCTCACAAGTGTTTATGCTGGTACAAATTACATTTAATTTTTCTGTAGAATTAGTCTATTTTCTCTTGCTCTAATCCAGAACCCCTCAAGTACAAGCTGCTGCTGAGTCTTGAGCAACAGACTGCAAACTGAAATTCTGTGTACTTGTAGACCTGTTGTTTCACATAGTTTGTTGTTTGCTCATCATGAGGCTTTTCCAGCGATATTTTGCATGTTCAGAGAGAAGAAACCTAACACAGCTGTCAGTGAGAGTAAAGAAATGGGGCTCTGTAACAATCATAGCCTTAGACCAAAGATAAACTCAGAGCTTAGCTCTGTTAAGTTCAGAATGTTAATTATGCGATTTACTTAGTTTAAGCAAAAATGCTCAAGGATTACTTTCAAATGCAATCAGTAGATATATGTGTTTCTTACTGCTACCGTGACCATGCTTCTGCCTACAGTTTTTAAAACTCCACAAATAACCTATTAAGTGGAGTCTAGGTAGTGGGTTTTTTCTGCTATTGGGTATTATACTATTCAGCAAATGATGCCAATGATAATACTTGACTAGTGCCCATGACAGAAATTTGTCCAAAGTGGCTCACCCAAGGTCTCATAGTAATTTTACCTGGACTTCCAGAAGTCCTTTCTTTTCATCAGTTAGCACTCTTGCCACTTTCACTCAATTGCTCACTATGGTTTTGTTCGTTGTAGTTTATAAAGAGGGTTGCAGGAGTGTCAAGGTCGTGAAAGGTACTTCCGTTTAGCTCAGTGGTTCATTTGCTCTCTGAAATGTGTGATTACTCCCTGGCACGATAATTATACACGTGACTTGAGTTAGATGTGTCCTATGAAATGGGATGTTTTGTGATGATGCGATATATTAACCTGGTACTTTAACCCTTGAAGACTGAGAACGGTGAATGGTCACAAAATATTACTAAATTCTCATGCAAAACTCACTTTTATTCTGGTTTCTCTGAGTTCAAAGGTTACCTTCTCCTCAGAGAAACTGGCTTTTTCTACTCAGAAGTTTCTGTGCTCCAGAGATAATGTGGTGTCCTGACTGATGTGCAGTTAGAATGATGAAATAGTCTCTGGCTGTTGTCTCCCACCCCTCACCTCAGATCCTGTTCCCTGTGAGCCTCATTGCAAAGGGAATTAGGGTTCCTTTGCAGACAGCAGCCCCAGATACAACAAAACCAGGACAGACCATTTTATGTTGTCTTCGTTTCTTAGTATTGGTATGACAGTTGGATGACAGTTTGGCTTTTATTTTTGCTACCTGAGTGATAAAAACTGTCAAAGTTTCTAGAGAACACTAGAAAATGAAAAAAAAAATCAGCACAAAGTTAACGCCTTAGTGGTCTGCACCCCTCTGTTTTTTAGTTAGTTTGGCAAAATAAAATATTTAATCCCAAGTCTCGTAATAATAATGGCCGAATTCTGTGATTCCGTGAAATGAGATGCTGTTTGTCTTTTATTTTTGCTATTCCGTGGTATATGTAGGAATCGTGGGGGCGTGTTTGGCGATGTTAAATTCTACTCTTTTTTAGTTTGGTCTTTTTTTTGGGGACTTTCTTATGGCATGGTGCAGACACATTGAATATCTGGGATGCTTTCTCGTACCTGTTTGTCAAGTAATTATATTTTGAAGCCGACCAGAGGAAGGAAAAGGAGGAGAAGAGCTTTACTTGGCAGAAATACACATTTTACAAAATTTGTAAATTTGCTTTTTGATCAAATTAAGATAAAGAATTCATTGACTGATCAGAGAAAAGGAGAAGTTTAACAGTTGAGCAAGAACTGAGGTTAAAATATAATACTTAACGATAGAAATTGAACTGGAGCCCATGCCTAGCTTCATATATTACCAAAGTTATTTAAAGTTATTTTGCTTTTTAAATTTAGCTTTACTGAAGGAAGTACATTATTCTCTATTCCCACTGAGAAATATATTCAATAAATGAGGTTCTGCAAGTGCTTGAAGAGGCAAGAGAATGAAGGGAAAGGAAGGAGTTGATCTGCAACTCGACAGAAGTCATCTATAACAGATATACAACATTGAAATTGTAATCTCTTGTATTTTAGTCTTTTCTGTACTTGTTGCCACAACATCAGTAATGAAACAGAATAAAAGGTCAAACTAGGTAGGAAAGGGAAAGAATGAATTAGAAAGCTGTTACATGTGTTTAAATCGGTTGGCTTGATGGAAGTTTCAACCTGGGGGACTTAAAAACCGTCTGAAGCTCCCAGGGCACTCTCAGGGTATTTCAAGGTCCATTCAAACCTTATTTTCTATCATTCTATGGTTTTTGGTATATGGTAGTGAAACCCATGCAAACTGATGAGGTTTTTAATTTTGAACAAATTGCGATGCTTTCAAAGAAGAAAAATTTGTAGAAAGAAGCCCAGAGTGTCTACTTTTGCTCTAATACCAATCCTTTAAAAGATTGTATGCTAACTCATTTCTAGAACAGTTGTTTTGTGTTCAGGAGGGAAGCATTTTTACTATTTCTGTCTTCTATGTTTTTAGAACTGATTTCCCTGTACCTTTGGGATCACCGCTCCTTGGAACAAAAGTTGAAGTCAGAGATACCAACGGTTCTGCAGTTCTAGAAGGCGAGGGACAAATATTTATAGGTTATTTTTTATTTCTTATTCTTCTAAGGTACTTTTTAAAATTGAGTTTTAATAATACCTTGACTATTTTACTTGACGTCTGGCTCTGATATACCAATTAGTATAGCATTTTAAGTTCCTCTTGGGCTGGGAACCTTCTGATGGTATTTTAGGTTGTTGGAATGATGAACAGGAAAATACCATGATTTTAACTGCAGACTGTGCTTTCGTTATATTGACCTTTTTTCCTGCTTGCATTTTGACGTTCTCAGTTGAAGTAATTTCTGTGTATTAACTAAATTAACTGCATAGCCCAGTTTGTACTTTGCAGAAGTTTAGACATTGATAATAATCTTTTAGTACTTTATAATGTTTATTAGAGTTTAGGAGAATTTGGTAAAATAGTTCTTATAATTTTCATTTACAGTTAGCCATTTAATGTATGTGACCACGATCTTTTCTTGTGTAGGTGGTGAAGAACGAATCTGCTTTCTTGATGATGAAATAACTGTACCCCTGGGCACAATGAGAGAAACAGGGGATTTTGTAAGAGTGCAGAATGCAAACTTGTTCTTCTTGGGTCGGAAAGACAATCAAATTAAACGTCACGGCAAACGTTTTAATATTGAATGTTTGCAGCAGGTAATGTAACATCTACTGAGTAGAGTATGCCAGTATGAAAGAGGAGGGTTAAGAAACACTTTGTTATCATGAAAATGGGTAATGGTAATTACTCATCTTCAGATGACTTTTAGGAGTCTTAAAGAAATTGGGAGGGTGTATTATTAAAAATCTAGTCACATAATTTAGGGAGGAGTTTGGTTCTGAGTTCTTGAAAATCTGTTTTATTTTATGGTTTCTTCCAGCATAATTGAGAACTGCATAAACACCTGAAAAATACTGAGTGTAGCACTGAAATGCTTGTATAGTGGTTGTTCTACAAGACTCAATGTCTGACCCGTGGACTATATTCATGGCGTTTAGGCAAATAAGACATATATCTCTGAGTCCTTTTTTATGTGAAGAAGTACAAACTTTAGCTACTAGAGAAGATATTTCATAGGAAGTTTTGTAGGAATGGGAGACAAATACAAATTTTAAATGTGTACTCTTTTAAATGATGGGTTTTACTCCTTTTACTCTATTGATGAACTGCATTTTAAAGCCAGACTAATATTTTTAATTACAGGCTGCTGAAGATCTTTGTCAGGTAGAAGCTTGTGCAGTGACCTGGTATCAGCAGGAAAAACTAATCCTGTTTGTTGTACCCAAAGATGACTTAGAAGAGAGAGAAACACTTCAAGAACTCCAGAAACGTCTACCAGCTCACGCAGTCCCTGATGAGCTTGTGCTGATTAAAGCTTTGCCTTTAACATCACATGGTAAATGAAAGTATTAAGTACCCTTGCCACTTATTTTAATGGTCTGTATTCCTTTTTTTTTTTTTTTTAATTTACCAAAACCCAATACTTCATAGATTTTCAATATGTATGTTAGATAACCAACTCCTAGTAGGAAATGATGTTTTCTTGATAATGTTTTCACAGAATGATATGGGGTTGGAGGGGACCTCTGGAGATCATCTAGTCCAACCCCCTGCCAAAGCATGTCCACCCAGAGCAGGTTGCACAGGAACGTGTCCAGGCGGGTTTTGAATGTCTCCAGAGACAGAGACTCTGGCACCTCTCTGAGCAGCCTGTTCCAGTGCTCTGCCACCCTCAAAGCGATGAAGTTCCTCCTCATGTTTAGATGGAACTTCTTATATTCAAGTTTGTGCCCATTTCCTCTTGTTCTGTCACTGGGGACCACTGAAAAAAGACCCGCCCCATCCTCTTGATTGCCGCCCTTTAAGTATTTATAGGTGTTCATCAGATTCCCCCTCAGTCTTCTCTTCTCCACACTAAAAAGACCCAAGTCCCTCAGCCTTTACTCATAAGAGAGATGCTCCAGGCCCCTAATCATCTCTGTAGCCCTCTGCTGTACCCTCTCCAGCAGTTCCCTGTCCTTCTTGAACTGGGGAGTCCAGAACTGGACACAGTGCTCCAGATGGGGCCTCACCAGGGCACAGTAAAGGGGCAGGATAACCTCCCTCGACCTGCGGGTCACACTCTTCCTGATGCACCCCAGGTATAAACCTCTTCTGTCTGTGTATAAACATTCTGCTCATGTGAATCTTAGGAAAGCTTCAAAAATGCCATCTAAATGTGTCAAGCAAAATAAATATATTTCGCTTTTGGAACAATAACTGTCATGAAAACTAGAATAAAAGACTATAAACCAAAAGTTATAGCTGAGAGGATAATCCAAAAAGTCCACCTGAATGACTTAACATCTACGGTGCCCCTTCCCATGAGGAAAACATATCAAAATTGCACAAAGTAAATATGGCATGCCCATTTTGCAAGAGAACAAAACTAGTTAGTCATGTTTTTGTTGGTAGGATCTTCAGTTGCAACTCTAAACCATTTCTAGAAATAATGAGTTGAGGACTGAGAAAGTTTCCTTCATCCTTGGTCTCATGTATTTTGAATTGTTTCTAACAATAAAGCACTAAAAGTAAATATAGAAATTAACACCAGATCATCACAAACTGTTGTATCTGGAAAGAATGATGCAGAGTGAGCCAATCCTTAAATGAAAGCCATTGGTGTCAAACACGGAGATCCCACATGATGTACGTATATGAATAATTTAAGGCTTTGGAGATTATTGGCAGTTTCTCAAAGAGAAGAAGGATCTCATGCAGACATGTGGTCTACCTGAACTGTAAAAGCAAGCAGGCAGGCCTACTGCTGACCAAGAGATGAGTTCACTTGTGCTTAAATGTTTTACCCAAGCTGTGTCTCTGACCTAGAAACAGCTTTTGACTGATCAATTGTTGTATTAAGTATCCAGTGGTTGGGGAGAAAATTATACACTACACAGTGCCTAGCTATAGTTTAGAGAAGTGTTGAAGTTTTATTTCTGGAAATGTATAATCTTCTTACATTAGCCTTCTGCCTTTGTGGAAAGGATTACTTGCAGAGAGTAGCTGGGTCTGTGACAGGTTTGTGAGAAGAGAGTGGCAAGGGTGGTGTGGGCTCCCAAATTGCCTCCCCAGTTGCTAAGTAACAGATGTTCAGCTCTCACTGGAAGCTGCTTGATTGTCTGGCTGGAGGAAACTGCTGACTTCTGTACCATGTCCTTGGACAGACTTTCCACGGGGTTTAATAGCGAGGAAAGCCAAAACCCACTGCTCTGAAAAGAAAATGTTTTATATCTACGTCAATATAACGTGTTCGGAGCGTGTTGTTTAAGATATTGTATATAATGCACCGTTCAGGTTGAAACTAAGCAACCGTACTGGGAAAACATGGTGTTTCCTTGCCTGGGAGGGAAGCAGCTCTTCTGCAGGAGAGGTCGGTGGTCATGCACGGTGTTCTCTGTAGGCCAGTCTTGGACACCAGGCAGAGCTGGCAGTGCCAGGGTTGTGAAGGCTGGGAATGTGAGTCCTTTGCTTGATGGCTCTTCAGCTTTGGCCTTGAGTCATGCAAAGTATGAGAGTTCTTACTCACCGTGCTGATGGGTAGTTAAGCTGTTCAAATTTATTCAGAAAAATGTGTATTGAGGCATAGTTAAACAATTGACACTTCCTCAGAAAAATCCCCTACGATGAGTAAACCCAGAAATCATATTCTTCAGATGTCATTGATGCTTGATAATATGAATTAGCTTAGATTAACTGATATTTAGAACATATTTGGCCATATAAAAAAAGGCCCCACGCTTCTCCTACCATCATCCATAGCACAGTATGGCATTTTCCTGCATCAGTGTGACTGAGCTGGTGTCACTCCATCTGTGCAGGACACCTCTGCCATTGCTGGTGTCATCAAATATCCATTGAAGGCCCCAGGTACTGTTCAGTGACTTTAGTGGGCATCAGGTCAGCTCTCCCTGAGGGTCTTCATTTACAGAAGGTAATGACAGTCTGTGGGTTTTAGCAGAAAACTTTAACTGAGAAAATTTCTTGGATTTGTGGTGTATGAATGCAAAACTGTAACTTTGGAAGCTATTACAGGAGGTATCAAGCCCCAATATAATTTACATCCCAAATAGAACAGCAGCTCACTACCCAAGGTGATAAAAGCTTCTACTGTTGCACTGACTTAGAGAATTAAAGACTATGGGGTTTTGTAAAAAGGAGTGAGATTCACCTAATCCTTTTATCTCAGATAAAAATCTCATCCTGCAGCACCACTCAGATGATTGAATCAGACACAGCTGAAAAAGGAGGAATGTAAGGAGCTTTAACTCTATGCTGGGTAAAAAGAAACTCTAAGAGGTTTTCAGAGACATGCCATGAGTCCAGCCCTAAGCATATGCACACCAAATAACCAATCAGCCACCTACAGCTTCAGAAGAAAAACAGAACTGAGCTTTGCAGACCTGTTGTCCTATTGCAAATCCCATGAAAACAAATACTGCATATAAATATCATGTACACAGAACAGTACATACGCTCTTTGCAGTGCAGAGTCAGCTATTTATTCCTGTTTAGTGAAACACTTCAACTGGCATCTCATCAGGTTTGATGTGTCTGTGAGATAAAGGGCTTTGTGCTAGACCAGAAGAAAAGCTAACTTATCTACTACTGTAATAAACTGACCCACATCTAGAAATGAATATACCGTAGCCTAGAGATGCTGTGGACATATCCCTCTTGCCTCACCTGTAAATCATACTGGGGAATGCACTTTGATTCTCAAGGCCTAAAGTGAAATAGATTGAAATCAGTGTAAGGGCAGTATTTCCTTTGGGCTGCAGTTGTGCAAGTAAACAATCAAACTGCTCCAAGGAGAGCATGCTGTTAGCTACCTGAGGGTGAAGAGACGGAAAAATATTTTTTTAAATGAATCCATAAGAGAGCATTGTGAAGGATGAATCAACTAACTTGAGCAAGATGATTGCTCTATTTCCGTGCTCCAGAAGAAACACAGAGCATTTCTTAGTGCATGACCTCAATGTGAAAACAATTTCCATGAAGCTGTCATTCATTCTGGCTTGCGTTAGTTACAGAGGATATATATTCACCTATGACAAGAGGGATGTTCCCTACCATTATCCCCTTCCCCTTCAAAAACTAGTACTGACGGGTGTTTAGTTGCATCTTTTGTTTAATGGCTAAGAAGGACTAGTTGTCTGTGTAGTGCTGTTCAAAACTTTGATGTGCCCATTCAGGCATTAGGCATGGAAGGGTTCACAACCTGTAAACTCTAATTTGATGCATCTTTTGCTCCCAGGATGCTGTAGTCTGTTCTCTAGCATACAATTGCCTTTTCTTTTTTTTCTCTAGCCATCTACTGAGAAATTGCTTCCAGATCTTGGGTATGAAAAGGAAAGGAAGGGAATCCAAACACATTGAATAAACAAGTCTTTTGTGAGAACACTGGTGAATAAATTATTTGATAGTAACAAAAAGTTCTGATCTAACACACGCTATGTAAGATGAAACATTTTGTGGCCATTTTTGTCCTGGGAAAATAAGGACTAACATTATTTCACAGGCAAAGTGTACTTCCAGCTGAGCAAAACACTTGAGTATGTTCTTAATTTTAAGCACATGAATAGATCCATAGCCCTTCAATTGCTGTTCTTTATTACTATGTAAAATCCTGAGCTCCTTTCTCAGAGCTTTTACTTCTTATTTCTTCTAATCAGGCAAAACTCCCAATAATTCCATAACACACTTGAGGCGTTATGCAAGCTATTTATAGATGCTTTCAACAGAAATAACTTGGACAAATCTAGCATGCAGAGACTTCCAAGCAGTAGCAGCAGGGTGCAAAGTTCCCTCTGCATCTTTTCTGTGGATTCACACCAGAAACTGGAAGGGCAAGTCGGGCAACTTAAAGCCTCTTAAGTATCTTGTGTGCAGCTGACATGCTGATGAATAGAGTCAGCTTTGCTGGGCTCTGCCTGAATTGCAAATTGTATTTGCAAAATACAGCCTGGTCTGGAATGAAAAGAGAAGGTTCACCTACATATAATATCTTCAGAAGATGATGGATGTATTTAGCTAGAACAAGTTTGTATAAAAATAGATTTCTAGTTCTTTTATTTTGGCACAGAAACAATGAGATGTGGGAAGAGGAGAAAGAGCCTGAGAAACTCTGCATCAACTGCTCCCAGCTGAGCCCAGAGGCAGCCTGCAAACTTGTATCCTCCCAAGTTCTCTAGCCAGGCATTTATCTAAAAATGTTTGAATACTTATTTATTTTCATCTTAGGCTCCTAAGGAAATGCACCTTATGAGGTTTTGACACTCATTTTCTCACCATGTCCTCAGTAATCGTTGTACTTAGTAAAGTTTAAGCAGATATGATAGAGGAACAAAGAGCTTAAGACATTAAATTCCTATAAGGTTCTTGAAAATAAGTAGCCAAGAAGAGCCAACCTATTAAAGATGCTATATGTACAGAATTTAATCTATTTTATCACAGACCAAAAAGGTGCACTGTCATGTTTTGACATGAGGAAACTGATGTGGAAGAAAGGTATTAAAAACTTCCAGTTATGACAAACTCTTTAATCCTTTTGGAGCACCAAAGAAGCAAAGCCTTTGGAAATCGCAGTCCTAGAATTGCTATCATCTTTGCTATAGATCTTTTGCTGTTGACTTACCACCAGTTTCAATCTATGCAGTAGTATTATAGGAGAATGGGGCTATCTGTTCCACTGAGTAACCTTTCCTTCTTCCTCTGTACTTAAATAAATTACTTCTGGTTTAAAAAAAAATAAAAAGCTTCTTCCCACCTCTAGTTCAGCTCTAATACAAATGGGGTATGTAAAAATATGGACTGAGCAACAAATGGTCTAGTTTTGTTCAAATGATTTGACACTTTTTCAAATTCCTTTGTCATTAATACAATCATACCTAGTAATGAAATATGACTGTTGTTTTGCATTTTCAATAATTTTATTTTTTCCCTGTCCTTGGGCAAGATCTGAGTGAGGCTTTAGTTTGGTTGCTAGATTTATAGTCTCAGAGTCAGTGTGAACTGCATGCTCAGGGCACATTTGGACAACCAAGTAAGTCAAAGTTCACATGTGCAGTTACAAAAGATGAAGAATGTCTGAAGTTGATATAAAGCACAGTTCAATTTTGAATTGAAACCCATTTGGATGTTAAGAGCTCCTTTCATATGCATCATGGAATGGTTTGGGTTGGAAGGGACCTTAAAGCTCATGTTCCAACCCCCTGCCATGGGCTGTCTGTCGTAACTAAAGGAACGTGATGGTACACTTCTCTTCCCTTATTTGTAATGCTGGTGCTTGTCCATTTGATTGCAAAAACTACCAAAGTTTTAGAAAAAGATGGAGACAGAAAATGTTTGCAAGACATCACTATAAAACACAATGTTCTTTTTAGGCTGATTTCACAAAAAAAAAAAAAACCCAACCAAAAAAAATGCAGAGGCAGAGAAGGATCCAGGTTGCTAACTTAAAAGCAAAACTTGAGCTCCTCCACCACAAAGGGATGTTTGAACCCTGGCTCTTTGCTCAGCTGCCTCACTCCAGAGCAGACTGCTGTTTGCAATATTACATTCTGTTCAGATGGTCACCCAAAAGGTCCTGAAAATTTCTGATCACAGAATCATAGAATGGTTCAGGTTGGAAAGAACCTTAAAGAGCATCAAGTTCCAACTACCCTGCCCTGGGCAGGGACACCTCCGACTAGAGCAGGTTGCTCAAAGCCCCATCCAGCCTGGTCTTGAACACTTCCACAGATGGGGTATCCACAACTTCTCTGGGCAACCTGTTCCAGTGTTGATGTGGTTCAGCTGCTGATTGTGCATTCTAACCAGGTGTATGCAGCACTGTAGGGTTGTCCATACTGAAGCTGAACAGTAATTTATCTAATTTAGTATCTTTCCTCTCGGGGCAAAGCATAGGAAATTCCACAATAGACACCTACTGATGAGGATAGTAGAAAGCATTAATTATGAAATGAAAAGGATAATAACTAATTTTCTCCCATCATTAGCCTTTGCTTGTATGAACTGGGAATAATTGCAAAAGAGGGTGGGAACAGGAACATCGTCGGGCTATGTATTGACATAAAGAGTTCGGTGCGACTACAGCTTCTGCCTGGTAACCAAGCTAACTAGTCTCTGCCTGTACCTGCAACTTTGCCGCTAGAAAAGGATCCCAAAAGAAACCTGTCCTTTTAATCTTCCACACTTACTCATGGCCAGATTAGCAGTCTGAGCTGAGCTGCAGGAATACGGGCAAGCCCTGGGCCCTAGAGCTGATTTATCAACGATATGTGCTTGCTTAGATTCCTCCTGGGATTCCGTGTGCTCTAAAGTAAGTGCTGCCATTCAAAAGGAGAACCAGGTACAGACTGTAGGAGATTTCTTTCCAGAAACTACTCCAGTAGTCTGGACACAGTCCATACCCTGCTTGGGGTGCTTTATCCCAATCCAATCCAACAACCAAAAGTCTTCAGGCCACTGCATGGCACCCATGTCACACAGTGTGCCCACAGCTCTGGTCTGTCAAACAGCATTTCCCCAGGCAGCAGCACAGCAGTCCCCATTATTCCAGTCCCTCTGAACTTAAAAGGAAATAAAAAAAAAAGACTAATAGTCATTTTAATTACTTCGCTGAGATACGTACCAAGAGACTGTGACCTGAGTAAGCGTGAGAAGGGAAGCTTGGTATGCGAGAAGGATGTTTTTGTTTCCTCAAGGAAGAATGAGATGCAAACTACTATTCACGCAGCGATACAACAAGTGGAGTGATGGAACTATGGCCCAGATCATCCACTCTCTGATCCAAGGATCTATGCAGTGGAGTTCTAGTGGTCACACATCTAAAGAGCATCATAATGTGAGGGGTCTGGAGCACAAGTCTTGTGAGGAGAGGCTGAGGGAGCTGGGGGTGTTCAGCCTGGAGAAAAGGAGGCT